>JAWWEE010000142.1:2185168-2223259 GCA_035221455.1 Xenops minutus
GGTCAGGGGGATGGGAGGGCTGAGTGTGTTCCAGGGGGCTCAGAGGGATGGGGGGCTGAACGTGTCCTGCGGGGCTCAGAGGGATGGGGGAGCTTAGCATGTCCTGGGCAGGTCAGAGGGATGGGAGGGCTCAGAGGGATGGGGGGGCTGAGCGTGTCCCGGGGGGCTCAGTCGAGGGGGCAGGGGTGGGTGTCCTGGGGACACTGAGCTGGACAGGGGCCTGGGGTCCCCCGAGGGGCCAGAGCACATCCCCTGGGCTGTGCCACCCCCTGCCAGCAGCACAGACACCACTGGGCCATCCCCTCAGCCTCCAAAGCCTTCTCCCCAATTTTTTTTTCCTGTTATGAATTACAGCCCATTCCTGCTTGGAACACTTATTCCTACTGTTTAATTTCTTTTTTTAATCCCAGCTCCCAGGGTACTTGTTTGATGTGCCCTTTATGAAATCAATGCATCTTGGAGTTTCTTAGGAGAGAAATTCATCCTGGAATGACAGACCTGTTGGTGGCTGAACCCCTGGGCAGCTCAGCACTGTGCAGAACCCCTGGCCCTGGAGGGGTGGGCAGGGGGGTTGCAATAAAGTGAAACTTGTGGGTTGAGATAAGAGCTCTTTAATAATTGAAACCATATATAATAATAATAACAGTAATAATAGTTGTAATGAAAAGGAGAGAGAGGAATAAACCCCAGGAAGCACAAGTGATGCCCAGTACAGTTGCTCAGCACCCACTGCCCATGCTGTGCCCCAGCACCAGTCGGGGGCTCCTGGCCAGCCCCAGTTCAGCCCAGGTTTGACACTCCAGGGTGTGGAACATCCTCTGGCCATCCTGGCTTCCTGTGCCCAGAGCAGGGACACTGAGGGGTCCTGGGCTGATGGTGAGAACTGCTGAGCACCAACCAAACATCAGGCTGTGACCAACGTTTTCCTCATCCCAAACACAGACACAGCACTACCAGCTGCTGGGGCAAAATTCTCTCTATCCCAGCTGGAACCAGGACAAGGCTGAGCACCTGTGCAGTGTCCCAGCTCAGCTCTGCTGCAGGTGCCTCCACCTGTGTGTTGTGGGAACAGCCAGCACCATCCCTACAGCAGGGAAATCACCAGGAATGTGGTTGGCAGTGTCCAGGAGCCTCATGCTGGTGCCCTTGTTGAGAAGAGTTAATGAGAGAGAAAACCATCCCTCTGCCCTGTTGAGGAGTTGGAATCCTTGGAAAAGTGCTGTTGTTCATTCCATCTATCAGTCAGGCCCATCACAGATGTTACACCAGGAGCTCAGAGTGTCCATGATTACAAAAATTCCAAACTTTGAGGCAAGACAGGAGCTCAGAGGAGATTTCCCCAGAGCTTCTGGTAGATAAGTTCAGTGTATCCGAGGATTGTCCCACCATCACACACCTCGGGGTCTCTCCTGAGGCATTGAAACCCATGGCCATGGGCAGGGGGGGAATTTTGGGCCTTGATTTTGGGCAGAACTTCAATATCTCACTGTCTCCTTTCACTGGAGTCTGGGAGGAAGGGAGGGGGATGCTCAGAACTGAGTGTGCAGCACTGAGCTCATTTATCATGAACCATATTTTGAAGGGAAACAACAAAAGTCTGTCTTTATGCAGCCTGGATTTTGTCTTTTAGGTATTTACAGGGCCTGCACATTCTCCTCATACACTACCATGTGCATTTGTGCTCACCTGGGTTTTTATACAAATCTCTGAATTTTTAATATCTTGGCATTTTCATAATTGCAATACACAGATTTTTCTGTGACATTTTAACGACTCCCACAGCCTTTGCTTTCGAGAGTAATTGGGATTCTCTGAAGTTTAAATTTTAGGAAAATACACCAAGTTAGAATAAGAAAATATTTATGTGTGAGAAGGGAAACAGAAATAGGTCTTTGCTGGTGTTCCCAGCAAAGCTGCCATGCCCAGCCTTGTCCCCTCACCCTGCAACAGTCGTGGGATTTCTGTAGCTTTCTAAAAATGGGTTTAACTCAAGTGATGGTAATTGTGCTTCCTGCTGCCTGGTGACATCATCTAAGGATTTAGCAAGTAACAGCAGGCCCTGCCTGTGCACTGAGAGCACAGAGTGAAACATGTTTTGCAGGGGCCTCGAACCCAGTGCTGGTTTGTGTGTGGATTGTGGATAATCATCACCCTCACTTGTTTGGGCCCAGATTTGCCATGATGGACCAAAATAGAAATGTTCGTGTTTTCAGGATCTTGAAAAGGAAAAGCAACATAACAAGGGACTAATCTAAAGAATTTTAAAATCTGAAGAATTTTTGTCTAGCTTTTTGGCTTTCTGCAGTTTCTGGTGTCTTACATGCAGCACTTCTCACAATCACAGAATATTCTGTGTTGGAAGGGACCCCCAAGGACCATCAAAGTCCAGCTCCTGGCCCTGCCTGGGACACTCCAAGAATCCCACCATGTTGTGCCTGAGGAGGAGAAGGGAAATGCTTTTCCACCGCGAGGTGACCTGCTGTGTCAGGGGTGGGATCAGCAGCACGAAGGGCCCAGCCACTGGCATTGTTCCTTAGGGATCAACCCAAGGTCCAGTCCCATCTCACCTCCTTCCCAGTGCCCTGGATGCTGGGACACAGTGAGAGAGACAGTGGGCATGGCAGGGGACTGTGCCAGGCACTGGTGGGATGGTCTGGACGTGCTCTCTGAGAAACAGCACCATGGGCTGGGTTATGGAGAACATCTCCAGCAGGTCAAGAGAGATTCCCAGTGTGTCCATTCCCCCTACTCCTTTCTGGAGAGGCCACATCTGGAGTGCTCTGTCTGGCTCTGGGCTCCTCAGTCCAAGAGAGACATGGACATACTGCCACGAGTCAGGTGGGGATCCACAGAGATGTGCAGGGGATTGGAGCCTCTGTCATCCAGACAGGCTGAGAGAGCTGGGATCCATCATCAAAGAGGATGGGAGAGCTGGGATCAGTCATCAGAGAGGCTGGAAGAGCTGGGATCCATCATCAGAGAGGATGGAAGAGCTGGAGTCCATAATCAGAGAGGCTGGAAGAGCTGGGATCAGTCATCTGAGAGGCTGGGAGAGCTGGGATTGCTCATCCAGAGAGGCTGGGAGACCTGGGATCCATCATCACAGAGGCTGGAAAAGCTGGGGTCCATCATCAGAGAAGCTGGAAGAGCTGGGATTGCTCATCCAGAGAGGCTGAGAGAGCTGGGATCAGTCGTCAGAGAGGATGGGAGAGCTGGGGTCCATCATCAGAGAAGCTGGAAGAGCTGGGATCAGTCATCAGAGAGGATGGGAGAGCTGGGATTGCTCATCCAGAGGGGATGGGAGAGCTGGGATTGCTCATCCAGAGAGGCTGGGAGACCTGGGATCCATCATCAGAGAGGATGGGAGAGCTGGGATTGCTCATCCAGAGAGGCTGGGAGAGCTGGGATTGCTCATCCGGAGGGGATGGGAAAGCCTGGATTGCCCATCCTGGAGCAGAGGATGCACAAAGGAAGCTCTTCCCAGTGTGTCCATGTGCTGGATGGAGGGGACAAAGAAGAAGGAGCCACACTGGTCCTGGTGGTGCCCAGAGGCAGGAGAGGGGCACAGGGCACCTGCTGAAGGTCAGGGATTTCTCTCTGTACAGAAGAGAACAGTGTTCACAGGGAGGGTGAGGGAAGGAGTCTGTGTCCTTGGAGAAGTGGAAAACCCAATGGAATGTGGTGGCTCTGAGCTACCTGCTCTAGCTGATCCTGCTTTGAGCAGAGTGGTTGGTATAGATAATCTGCAGATTTCCTTTCCAAACTCTTCCCTGACAAGGAATTAAGCCATTTTCAAAGTAGGAGTATGAAGGTTTTCTCTTTTTTTCACATAAAAACTAACACTGATGTTACTGCATTGCTCATGGCTTGTTCACTGTCCTGCCTATTCCATTAGCCTGTGAGAAATTCCTTCTTGATGTTCCACTTCCATCCTTCCCCTGCATTCATTGGGCATGAGAGTGTTCCTAAAGCTAAACCAGAGTAACCTCAGTTGGAATATTTAGTGTTGTGTTGGCACTGCCAGACTGAAATGATGGTTTTTGTGCTTTTCCCTGCTCTGTTTTTCAGGCACTTTGCCAGCCCAGGACAAACCTTCACAGAGACAGTCGGAGAGCACAAATTGCAGCCCTTCCAGAAAGAGATCCACATCAGAGAGCACGTCTTCTCCAGGCAAGTCATGCTTGGGGGCCTTGGTTTGGGGCTTCTGCTGAGCTCAGACCTGAGCTGGGACACACAGCAGGGACAGCATCGTTGTGAGAACTTCAGCTCGGGTCGATACTGAGTTTTTCCACTGGCATTTCGGGATACAAGTGCTGTGGATTGGGTTGTAGAACAGGGAGACCTGAGCTGCTGCTTGGAGAACAGGAGCTCAGCTATGGCAGGGTGGGGTTTAGTTCCTCAAGGGGTTGAATTAGGCCTTGTGAAGCTCAGTGCTTTGGTATTACCAAGACCTGTGACTTCCCAGCTAATCAGTGAATTAGAGGAATAGATAAGTTCCTCCCTGGGGAAGAGGTGACTCCTGTGCTGCTCTGGAGGCAGAGGGTTTCTGCCCTGGGGCAGATAATGGGAGGATCAGGACTGTGCTGTTGGGTTTTCTTCCTCACATATGGGAATCCTGCCAAGGTGATGGAGGATGACACATGGCTCATCCCAGTCATCACTGGCTCTAGGGTGGTCAGGCTCTGCTCCCAGGGAACAAGGGATAGGAGGAAAGGGAACAGCCTCAAGCTGTGCCAGGGGAGGGGCAGGTTGGACATGAGGAGGAATTTCTTCCTGGAAAGGGTGGTCTGGATTTGGGAGGGGCTGCCCAGGGAGGCTTGGAGTCCCCACCCCTGGAGGAGTCCAAGGAATGCCTGGATGTGACACTCGGTGCTCTGGGTTGGGGGGCAAGGTGGGGATGGGGGCACAGGGTGGACTCAACGATCTGGGAGGGCTTTTCCAACCTTAACAATTCCATGATTCTTGATTCTATGATTCTGTGTATTTGAGCTTTCCTTTGTAAGGAGGTCAGACCTGTGCAGACACGCTGTGTGTGAATGTGTGTGTATGTTCCTGTCAGTCACATTTTCACCCCTACAACAGTGTTGAATTTATTGACCAAATGGTTCCAGGGAGGATCTGAAAAGGTTCATTTTCTGCATGTTCCTATACAGTTGTCAAATGTGTGGTGAACCAGATCCTGATAGCAGGAAAGATTGGAGGGAACTCTGAGTAACCTGGTCTAGTGGAAGGTGTCTCTGTCCATGGCGGGGGGTGGAAGGAGATCACAGAATCACAGAATATGCTGAGTTGGAAGGGACCTATAAGGATCATCAAGTCCAGCCCTTAGCCCTGCACAGGACTATCCCCAAGAGTTAAGGTCCCTTCCAACCCAAGCAGTTTAATGATTCTGTAAAAATGGAAGGTGAACTTCCCTGAGATTGGACAGAGGAAGATCCAGCATGTTGATCCATTTTGTAAGAAGCCCAGTTGTAGAAACACTCCTGTTAGCAGAATTCAGACATTCTCAGATACCCAAGGTGACTGCAAAATGTAGTAAATCCTTAGGATTTGTGCTTCCAGAACAGTTCTGATTTCCATCTAGCAAGAATGTACCAGAACTGTTTCCTCCCCCCTTCAAGAAATGTTTGCAACAGGTGCTGCATTCAGCATGTGCTGCACAAAGTCCTCAGCAGCGGGGAAGGGATCTCCCTTTTCCCTCTGTCTCATCCACTTTCTTCTTCTCACTCCCTTGGAAGGGGAGCTGCAGTTGCTGTAACTCTGGGGATGGGAAGTGTTAAAAGTTCAGGAGTGTTTTGTGCAGGAGCATCGGAATGACATGAATCACAAGTTTACCGACTTCAAAGTCACTGAAGTGATGATGCAGCTGAAAAGACCAGGCATTGTTATATTTTCCACGGATCTGGAATGTGTGTGGGATTTCAGTGTGTTTGTCAGAGAGCTGCAGCTGTCCCAGGAGCAGAGCCTTGGGTGTCCCACCCCTTTGGACCAGCTCAAAGGCAGCAGCAGTAGCTCCAGGACACCCATCAGGCGTGGTGCTGCTTGAGGTTTGCTGTGCTGACAGGTGGGTTCTGTGAGGAGCCCCCAGCTCCATCCCCACGAGCATCTAAAGGCCATAAGAAGCCAAGGAGTGATTTATCTTCATTATTTCATGGAAATGGAAAGCTGGAAGTGTAAATCCTTGTGGCTCTTGGGAGCTGTGGGGGTTGTGCAGGTGGTCACAGCAGGGCCTTGACAGGAAGCTTCTCCTGTCCTTTGTCACCAGGGGGAACATTGGGCAGAGGAGGATTTTTAGAACATCCGTGCTGACTCTTCCTCCTCCAAACCATGCACTCTCTGAAGCACCTTTTCATTTGCACTTAAAACTCCTGACTTTGGAATCACAGGGAGGATTCCATTCCTCCAGAGCAGCACACTGGGACTAGTGAGCCCTGGGGCAAGAAAACATTTAAACTGCTTGTGCTTTGTCTCTGTCAACTGCCAAATAATCTCCCTTCAGTCAGACGCTAGAACCCTTTAGAAAACACTTTGTGCTCTTCCCTGTGACAGTTCCCTTGACACCAGACTGCTCAGTCTCCAGCCTGGGCCCCGCTGGGTTAAGCAGATCTGATCTAAATAATTGGCCACAATTACGCCAACATTTTGTCAATGCTAATGTGCAGTTGTGATGTATTTATGAGAAGGCAGCATCCATTTCATTTCAGAAAGAACAGGCCTTCTTCTGATGGAGTGTTATCACTAAGGAGCAGCAGGGCAGCTCTGGAAAGCTCTTAGTTTGGAACAAATCCCTTTTTAATGCAGCATAATCTACATGGTTGACCTGGAAATTCTCTTTTTCAAACCCCAGTCTGCAGCTCTAAAGCATATAACAGTTTTAACAGTGTGATCTAAATATACTTCCTTTGTAAATTAGCCTTTCTCTTTTGTCCAGATATTTTGATTTACCTTTATCCAGTCAGTTCTCTCATCACTACAATTGTCTATTTGATAAAGAAAGTGCAAGAGCAATGAAAAAGTTTTTTCAGTGCTTCCAAACCATTAAAAAAAAAAGTGGGTTAAAAACATTTCAGATGTTGCTCTTTTTTTTTTTTATCAGCATTGAATTTTAATGTGCACAGAGGGTTTTGTACTTCTAATGTTGAATAGAGGGAAACCTGAATTCTGGATTGTCTGAACCCTCATTGCTTTTTGCTGTTAGAAGGGGCTGTGAATTCTGGATTGTCTGAACCCTCATTGCATTTTGCTGTTAGAAGAGGGGCTGTGAATTCTGGATTGTCTGAACCCTCATTGCTTTTTGCTGTTAGAAGGGGCTGAGTGTGAATTCTGAACTGTTTGAACCCTCATTGCATTTTGCTGTTAGAAGGGGCTGTGAATTCTGGATTGTCTGAACCCTCATTGCTTTTTGCTGTTAGAAGGGGCTGAATGTGAATTCTGAACTGTCTGAACCCTCATTGCTTTTTGCTGTTAGAAGGGGCTGAGTGTGAATTCTGAACTGTCTGAACCCTCATTGCTTTTTGCTGTTAGAAGGGGCTGAGTGTGAATTCTGGATTGTCTGAACCCTCATTGCTTTTTGCTGTTAGAAGGGGCTGTGAATTCTGGAGTGTCTGAACCCTCATTGCATTTTGCTGTTAGAAGGGGCTGAGTGTGAATAAAGAGAAAATAATTGTTAGTAATTGGTAATGTTAAAACTGACAATAGAGACTGTCCCCTTCCCTCTGACTTCCATCACGGGGTCCTTTTCCACATTACGGCATTCAGTGTCTCACTGAAGGGACCCTCTGGGCAGTCTCAGCTCCCCAAGTGCTGCTAGTTGACCCAGTTTGGGTGTGTTCTGTTCCCCACCTCCCCCTGCCCGCCGTGCCTCAGGCCGTGTCTGTGTTCCAGGGATGGCGGTGCCCGCCCGCAGCGCGCGCCTGGCCCCGGCCCCCGACGACCCCGTGGACACTCTGCTGCAGCGCATGGCCCAGCAGGACGGCCCGGCCACGCTGGACAAGACCTTGGAAGCCGTGATGGCCAACGTGTCTGCAGCACCCTCGGCCAGCCCCGCTCGGAACCACTCCCGGGAGAGGGCCCTGGGCAAGCAGGACAGTCTGGTGGCCCCGGCCATCCCCAGCAGCTCCTGCAGCGACGGCATCTCCCTGCTGTCGGAGCGGCTGCCCGGCACCTACTCCCCACGGCACCTCAAGAGGAGCGTGGTGGAGGCCATGCAGCGCCAGGCCAGGAAAATGTGCAATTACAACAAGATCCTGGCCACAAAAAAAAATCTTGACCACGTCAATAAGATCCTGAAGGCCAAAAAGCTGCAGAGGCAGTCGCGGACGGGGAACAACTTTGTGAAGCGGCGGCCGGGGCGGCCGAGGAAGTACCCACTGCAGGCGGTCGTGTCCATGCAGGCCTTCCAGGCTGCCCGGCTGGTGAGCCAGGAGCTGGAAAGCAGGGAGCAGAGCAGCAGCCCCCCCCTGCACCTCGGCACCGACACCATCACCGACGTCATCGAGGCCGTGGTGCAGAGCGTCAACCTCGACCCCGAGCACCACAAGGGCTGGAAGAGGAAGAGGTGGCTGCCCGAGGAACAGGCCAGGAAGCGGCACAAGTCTTTGCCTGAAGATGAGCAGGAGAGCAATAAGAGGTGATTCCCTTCCAGTTTTGTCCCCTCAGTTGGTTTTATAACATTTCAGTCCATGAGGGAATCCTCTGCTCAGGGATTCCTCTGCATCTCATCAAACATATATAATAATCTGCTTTTATTAAGGAGTTCAGTTTAGAGGGAAGCAACATGTCAGTTTTGGGTGTGCTTCATGTACTAAACACATCCTGAAACGGGATGGGATCTCAGGTAACCTAAAACTGATGGATCTGTTCTTATGTCTCAAGGGAAGCGAGTTTTGGGTTGTGTTGGTGAAGGATGTGTTTGACAAGTTGGTAACAGGGTTACTGATGAGGTGACACAGATTGTTCCTTCATCCTTTGTGGAATAAGGAACTCTTTTATTCAACTCTTTCATTCAACTGTTCATTCCTGTGGGAATCTTGGAGTGTTACTCCTGAAGGTCACAGGCAAACAGAGGGTGTAAAGTGAGATCAGTTGATGCACAACAGAGAAAGGGTAAAGCCAAAGCAGCAAGGAGGAGGTAAGGGCTGCACTTCTGCAATCAGAGTAAAGGACCACACCAGAAACCTCTCTCTGATCTGATCTTTTCATGCTTGTCCCCAAAGTCATCAGTAAACAGATCAAACTCTGTCAGAAGTTTTCCTTTCCAGAAATGGGTTCAGGGGCTGCTCAGTGACTCTCCTGAAGGAAAGGGTCAGCACACACTATTTTTGGAGTCCAAAAGCAAAGAGCATGAGCTGCCTTCTGAATTACTCAGCTGAGGCTCCGAGGGATAAACATTAGCAGTACAAACAACATTCTTTTTGTAATAACTAATAATGTTACTACAAAAGTGTTGTGCATTTCTTCAGATTATGCTTAACCCCCACTTGATCGTGAGTGTTGTTACGTTTTTTTAAGTAGCTGAAACATCCAGTAATTCAGAAACATGGACTTTTTCTGCTTATCAGGCAATAGAGAGGAATAATGAAATGTGGTGAGCCAGTCTTTATGGGAAGGTAATCTTTAATCTTTACTGTTTCTTCCAGTTTCTCTGAGACAGTAGCTGAACCTCCCAGTCCACATGATGCCCTTGGGAAACCACCTGAGCCTGAGAACCCTGAACAGCCTTTGCCTTCTCTAACCCAGCGTGAGAAGAAAGCCCCTCGGCCCCCAAAGAAGAAGTACCAGAAGGCAGGGCTCTACTCTGATGTGTACAAAATAACAGAGTAAGTAATCCCCCTGCACAGCTACCCTCTCACAGCCCAGTGGAAACTGTCTCCTTTCACCTGCAACCATAAAGAGCTGCTACTAAGGAGTAGCTGAAATAAGACATCAACTTCATTGAAGCCTCTGAAAAATTAGGTGCATGATAATTGTCAGAATCTGAGCCAGTGGAGGTGTAAAATGGAACCCCAATCAGAAAGCAGCCTTGAGCAGCCTGAAAGTGTTTCTGTTATTGACTCTGAAGAAGGTAAGAGCTTCATTCAGCAGCTTTGAGGGTGCTGGTGGCCCAGGTACTGGGGGAGCTGGATGTGTGCAGGTGCTGAGCATGGTGTCTGCAGGAAAGGGGCTGTTAGATCCCTGTTCTCATGGGCTGACTGGTGACAACTGGTCATCTTGTGTGTGAAGGAATTTCAGATATGCTCTCGGTCCATTTCACAGCTCAGTGAAGTTCATCTCCACTTTCTGGGAGATGTTTAGGGTACAAATGCAGTGTCCCTTCATTTTTTCCCACAGGCTCACAGCCTGCTGTCCATGAGAATTTGGACATGTCCTTCCCCTTCCCTTTGTAGTCACACACGTTTTCTACAGCCATCTGAGCAAATGTGTTGAAGTCAGGAATTTGGGCTTCTGTTCTAATGTGATCTGACAGACTGAAAAGAGAGAAAATTTGGCACCTTCTCACTTTGTCACAGAACGCTTAAAAATGTTACAGAGACCACTGGGAAACTGCCAGTACAGCTTATCAGCTGCTCCTGGTGTGCTCTGCCATAGCAGAATGAAGGCATCTTTGTCATGGATCAAAGATCAAGTGAAAGGATCAAGACTTTTAAGGAAGAAAGAAAGATCTCAGTCTGGCCGAAGTGTTTGGTCACTTGTGTTTCTAATAATTTGAAATCAGATGTGCTAAAACTTTAACACTTGGATGGTCTGTCACTGCTCTACACATCATGCTACATTCAAATCCAAGAATTAGTCTGTTGCTTTAGGAGAGGAGCTGAGAGAGTCTTCTTTTCTTCAGTGTAAAGTGTTTAGAGCTTTGAATGTCCTGAGTTAGAGTGGACCCACAGGGATCATCCAGTCTGACTCCTGGCCCTGCTCAGGACGCCCCAAAATCCCACCCTGTTCCTCAGAGCGTTGTCCAACCCCTCCTGGAGCTCTGGCAACCTTGGGGCTGTGCCCACTGCCCTGGGGAGCCTGGGCAGTGCCCACCACCCTCTGGGGGAAGGGCCTTTCCCTGAGATCCAACCTCAACCCTCCCTGCCCCAGCTCCAGCCATTCCCTGGGTGCTGTCACTGCTCACAGGGAGCAGAGATCGGAGCTACCCCTCAGGGAACTGCACACCACCTAAAGAGGGCTGCTTTGTCTCCCTCCCTGCCTCTTCCTCCACATACTGAGTTCTTTCTCTGCTCTGATACTGGTTTTTGGGATGAGCTGCTTAAGAACATGGGAACTTTACCCTTCCAAGGAAGCAAGTGCTGCTGCCAAGTGTGAGCTGCCTCTGCACTGTTGGCACACTGGTGCTGAAACATGAAGCATGGCAGGGCAGGGACAGAACTGGGGCCACCTCCTTTTGAGAGTCCTGTTGTGCAGCCTGAAGGGCTGATCCCATCATTGCTTCCTGCTGCCACTGGGTCACTTCTTTACCAAGCTGTTTCAGCAAACTAAATTCACAGAGCAACAGTCCCTTTTTTATTAGATTTCTGCTGATTTAATGTGCTGTTCTAGTTCTGCTGCAAGGTCAGACATATGGCAGTGCAAGAGGAGAGCAGAAGTTCATCTTGTTATCCCTCTATTTATGTAACTTCCTGCTCTAGGAGTTTGAAAACCTGATCTGAGTGGAGAAGGAAAAGGCAGCTCTGTGATCATGGGGCACCCTCTAGTGCTGTCCCAGTGAGTGCTGGTCCCTGCCCCCATTCCCACAGTCCCTGTGCTCTGTTGGTGGATTGTAATCCCTACTTTTCTGTAGTTCTGTTTGCACTATTCACCTGCAGACACTTTGCCTTAAGGACCATTTTCCTACTCTATTTCACCCTTCTTAAATATTTCCTACATGCCATGAGGAACTAGTAGAAGTTGTGAGGTTTGCTGTTAAGAGTCACAGCCTCTCCCTGCATCAGTCATATCCAGCTGCTCAACAGCAGCACAGGAAAGGTTTGGCCTGGCCTGGCCAGTGTTAGTCAACTGTTAAAAGAGATTTCAGCAGTCACTTTTAACATAATTTAATTTTAAAACTGCTCCATTTCTCCTCAGCCACATATGATTTGCCTCAGGAGGATTTCACTCCAACTCACCTCTGTCTAAAAACCTTAGCAAAACACAGTGAAGAAAACTCACATTTTGATTCCTTGCAAATGAACCAAGAACGAAAGGAATGGTTCCTGGGTCAGTCTCAGTTCTGCCCCATTTCCAGCTATAATCTGGTAGGCAGTGTAGCTGTAGCCTCCACAGGACTGTTCCCAACCCTCAGCTCCCAGTTCCACGGAGTTGGTGCCAGAGGGAGGTTTAGTGTGTGGTTGCAGCTTGGAAAACAGAGGAAGATCTATGCAGGAGTCCTTCTCTGTATCCAGCAGTGGCTTTCCTAAAGGAATGTAAAGTCCAGTTCACCAAAGAGATTTAATAATTAGTGAATTAGTAATGAATTAAAATGCTGTAGATTGCTTAGAGAAATAACAGCATTTTGATATATGAGCAGTTCAGCAGGTGTCTGACATTGGTACAAGCTGACCCTGCACTAAAAGAATCAGCTGCACTTTCTCCTCACCTTTGCAGCTTGTTTCTTTTCCTGTGATGTCCTTTCCTTTGTCCCATCCTGATGTCCAGAGCAACTGAACCAGGCTGGGATAGTGGTTGGATGGAATGCAGCCTTCCCCTGGGTTCCTGGGGCAGTTAACCCTGAAGTCCTACCATCACTCAGACCAGCATCAAAGCCAACTTATCCTGACTTAAAATGTTTGTCAGACTATGGTCAGAGAGAGAAAATTGGGCTCCATGCCTCAAAAATGTGTTCTGCAGAGAGCTAATCCCAGCCAGCATGGTGAGAATGTAGGGAGCAGGCACTGGAACCTGGAGAGGGGGAACAGAAAGGAAGGAAGGGAGAGGGATGGAGAGAAATGGAGGTGCAGGGAAGACAACTGTGGTTCTGCTCTTTGTTCCCTTCTTAGTTTGCCTGAGACTTTAGACTGGCATTTTGAGACTAAGCCTGACCTTCAGCCCCTGCAGAGTGGTACAGAATGTTCTCATCTTCAGCAAAAACATCCCTGGGCCATTTGTCTCTTACTGGGAGCTTGCAAAGAGAGGCCAGTTTAGTCTCTTGGTGGGTGGATCATTTCCAAGATGGGTGTTTTAAGTTTGTCCCTTTAGAAAGTGAACAAAAAGCTTTAGGCTGTGGGTTATAGAAAAGGAAACATTTCTTACAGGAGCACAGAGTCATTAATGTTGGAAAAGACCTCCAAGATCATGAAGTTCAACCTCTGAGATCATCAAATCCAACTCTTTTATGTAGCCAGGCTTCTGTTTCAGTCTGTCAGATGCTCAGGAATGTTCTCCCTCAGCTCCCTGGTGTAGCTGGGCTGTTGGAAGGTGTCACTTCCCACGTTACTGGGGAGGTCTCACCCTGGTCCAGCTGCTTGCTTGGAATCATCAAGTGGTTTGGGTTGGAAGGGACCTTAAAGCCCTTCCATCCAGTTCCACCTCCCTGGCATGGGCAGGGACACCTTCCACTATCCCAGGTCTCTCCAACCCCCATCCAACCTGGTCTGGAAAAGGAGGAGGAATGATCCTGCCTTTCTGGAGAGATCTTTTGCTTTTCAGTTGCAGAATAATCCAGCAGAATAATCCTTATATCTGCTCATGAGGGAATGCCTTCAAGAGCATGGTGTGACATTGGGCAGGTCCTTGTCTTCCAGAGCAGCTGGTCCTGGAGACTGCAGGACAGTCCTGGCAATTTCTGTGACCTGCTCTGCCTGCAGCGAGGTTTATCCAGCTGGGAGGTGTTCCAGCTTTGGTAAAAACTGCCACAGACAGACTGGCATCTCAGCAGTGGCAAAGGAACCCACTGTCATTGCCACAGCCCAGAGTCCGGACTGCCAGAGCAGCCAGGCCAGGCTTGGGAGGGGAGGGCAGTCTGCAGGTCAGGGTCAGGTCTGGGGGGGATACCTGGGGTCAGGCACAGTCCAGGATGGCCAGGCAGGTCCAGGGTCCAACCAGGAGACCAGTCCCAGCCCCCAGTGCACCCACGGGGCATCCAGGCAGGGACTGAGTGTGACACTCAGTGGGCAGGGGGTTGGGGTGGGAGCCCCTGAGGGGCTGCTCAGGTCACTGAGGCACACGGGGAGTGCTCAGGGCCCTGGCACTGAGCTCGAGCCTCTGTGAGGCTCTTGGTGTCCCAGCAAGGTCAGGGGAGAGGTCTCCTCCTAAAGGGATCCGAGCACCACAGCCCCAGAGCCTTTGTCACCTGCCCTCAACCCCCAGCCTGAAATGGCCATCCTGTCACCTGCCTGCTGGGAACCAGCAGGCCTGGCAATACACCCCTTCTCCTGACACTGTAGAGAGGCCTTTTTTAATTCACAAGATGTTTTTTCTGTGGTATTTGTGTTTATAGAACTCTGTGTGTTGGTTGTACTTGATGATTTCAGTGTATTTCCTTTTATTATCAATATTTCTGCTTTCTTTTGACATCTTGGCCCTTCCCTCTGCAGCCCCCCAAGGCTTGAGCCTCTTTATCCTTTCAGTCCCTGTCACAGCTCTGGTTCCTGCCCTCTGAAAGAGCCCCATTGTTGGGTTTGGGGGGAGCCCAGCATGGGTGCTGTGCCCATGTCCCAGGGTGGGTGCTGTGCCCGTGTCCCACTGTGGGTACTGTGCCCACATCCCAGTGTGGTGCTGTGCCTGTGTCCCAGGGTGGGTGCTGTGCCCAGAGCCCACTGTGGGTGCTGTGCCTGTGTCCCAGTGTGGGTGCTGTGCCCGTGTCCCAGGGTGGGTGCTGTGCCCAGAACCCACTGTGGGTGCTGTGCCTGTGTCCCAGTGTGGGTGCTGTGCCCACATCCCAGTGTGGTGCTATGCCCACATCCCACTGTGGTGCTGTGCCCACATCCCAGTGTGGGTGTTGTGCCCACATCCCACTGTGGGTGCTGTGCTCACATCCCACTGTGGTGCTGTGCCCAGTGCCCACTGTGGGTGCTGTGCCCAGAGCCCAGTCTGGGTGCTGTGCCCACATCCCACTGTGGGTGTTGTGCCTGTGTCCCAGGGTGGGTGCTGTGCCCACATCCCACTGTGGGTGCTGTGCCCACGTCCCAGTGTGGTGCTGTGCCCACGTCCCACTGTGGGTGCTGTGCCCAGAGCCCAGTGTGGTCCTGTGCCCGTGTCCCAGGGTGGGTGCTGTGCCCACATCCCACTGTGGGTGCTGTGCCCACATCCCAGTGTGGGTGCTGTGCCCAGTGCCCACTGTGGGTGCTGTGCCCAGATCCTGTCGTGCCCAAGGCTGAGCCAGGAGGGTCCGCAGGGCCTGGGGAAATCCAGGGGATATATTGTGGTTTTGGGTAGTTGCCTCCTTCATTTCCCTGTCACTCTGGGCTCCTCCTCGTAGTTTATTCCGTGTGATTTATGTCTCCATTTACACAGAATGTGGGTGTGTTAAGGGGTGCACATTGAGCTTGAATGAAGTCACCTTTCTGTGGAATGTTTTCCCTTTTTTCTCTGCCTTAGCTTTAGGGAGTTGCTTGCCTCTTGGGAACACTTTGCCTCTTCGAAATCCCTATTTCCTCTTAATTAGAACTTGCTTTCCAGGTCCTGTCAGTAGCTCCTAAAAGGCTTTCCTCTGCCAGTGGTGGGGATTTGGTGCAGCACAACCAGGAGGGATAAAAGATGAGTGGTGGACAGGATTTGGGTTTGGGGTGTTTTGTAGGGGGGGTTTAATCCTCTTAATTAACCATTTCAGTCCAAGTTTTAGTAACTTGTACTTGTGGACTAGGCACCAGAAATCCAGAAAGGTTTAGAAGAGAATATAAACTACAGATTAGTGTCATCCATCAGTTCTGTTTCTGACTTTGATAGAATCCTGGAATGATTTGGATTGGAAGGGACCTCAAAGCTCATCTCATTCCACCCCCTTTCCACCAGCCCAGGTTGCTCCAGCCTGGCCTTGGGCACTTCCAGGGCTGGGGCAGCCACAGCTTCTCTGGGCAACCTGTGCCAGGGCCTGCCCACCCTCAGAGCCAAGAATTTCTTCCTAATTATTTTCTATTATATTTCTATCTCATAATGTGTTTTTAACTTACATTTTCTGGTTTTCCATTCACTAGTTAAACAATAATAGCACTTTTTTATTGAGGCAGCTTTCAGTTATATGGCCAGTTATTAAAATAAATTCCTTAAAAAACTTAAAGAAACTTCAACGGGCTTGAAAATTATTTCATCTTCAGTATGTTTAACATGGAGAAGTCTCTTCTGAATGTTGCAGTACTAAATATAACCACATCAGGTTTTATTTTCCAAGGTCTGTTGGTGGCCAAAAGGAGATATTTTTAAAGGCCAAGTTTTGGAGCTGACACCTGCCTGACCCATACAGCCATTATGAATTCACATTCCTGTTTTCTCTTTCTGTAAAAATTCCTTTTTAAACTCTGAATTCTGTTCTTTTCCTGCCTTTCCTGATGAACAACCTTCTAAAGGGCAGCACATGAATGTTTGCTCTTAGCAAAGCAGGAGAGCAGGGCTGTACATGTGTCACATGTCCAGTTCCTCAGCAGAAACCACCAGATATGATCTCTTGGTCATCTTTTATTTGTGCAGCCTTAGTTATTACTTTCATGTCACATGCTGGGCATGTAAAGTCCATGGTGTCCCATGAGGTGTTGGCTGAGAAAAAGAGAGAGAAAAAGAAGGAAAAAAGAGTAAACTGAAAAAGAGGAAAAGAACTAAAAAAGAGAAAAATCACCTTGTGAAAGGGCTGTGATCAGTGTGTTTGATAAGCAACCTGAAAATCACTTTTCTGGACTATTTCTGTTATTATTGTCCTGCTTGGTGTTGCAGAGATTTGTGCCTGAACTGAACCAGAGCTGTGTTTCTTGCCAGGGGCAGGTGTTCCCCGTTGTGATGGTTTTTTGTGTCCCTGTCATCCACAGCCCCAAGAGCCGCCTGATCCAGCTGAAGAAGGAGAAGCTGGAATACACCCCTGGGGAGCACGAGCACGGGCTCTTCCCAGCCCCCATCCACGTCGGTGGGTACCTCAGCTGTGCTGGCTGCTGGGACACAGCTGGCACAGGAGCCCCTTGCACTGCCCAGCTCTGCCTCTCTCTTCCCTGGTTTTTACCTCTTTGCCTTTTGGTCACGCCTGGCTTTTGGCACTTGAGCTTTGCCAAGGGCCACGCTCATCTCTCTCTGTTCCCCAGTGCAAAAGTTTGGCTCGAGAGGATTTTTTAAACTTGCTGCATGAAGTTTGTACTTGTTTTTTTGTGTATCAGAAAGTGCCAGTCTGGTTTAAAACCTGCTTGAACTGTGATAATCCTTTGATGAAATGCAGAGCAATAATCTCCTTCTTCAAGTAAAATTACAGCAGAATAGCCAGAGACAATTGTGACCATTCATTAAATCCAAAAAGCTGAGCATGGAGTAATAAATTCCCCCATGTCCCTGTGCACTTATTGGTGTCTGTCTTTAAACATGGATAAAAGGGTGGAAGAAAGAAAAGCTCTGCTATTATCTAAGTTTTTATTTTATCCCTGTTCTTGGGTCTTGACTAGCACAAAAATGGGGTTTAGGGTTTCTTAGAATCACAGAATCATGGAATGGTTTGGCTTTGCAGGGACCTCAGAGCTTATCCAGTCCCACCCCTGCCATGGGCAGGGACACCTTCCACTAGCCCAGGTTGCTCCAAGCCCCATCCAACCTGGCCTGGGACACTTCCAAGGATATTCCTAAAACCAAAATTCCCTCACAAAATACATTTGCTAGGTCTGCAATATTCCAGCTGTTCCACCTTTGGGCATGAGCAGACCTGCAGTGTATCCATAAGGGAATTTGTGTACAGCTCCAAATACCTGTACAATTTCCACCTGAAATATTCCTGTGGATGGGAGAAGTTTGAATTGCCATTCAATCCCATTTGAGTACTGATATTTTTCCTTCACTTGCATGTCAGTCAATGCCCCACATTAGGAAGTAAAAACTCCGTGAGCATTTTCAAACTGTGTAACAGGGGTT
This sequence comes from Xenops minutus, assembly GCA_035221455.1. NCBI lineage: Eukaryota > Metazoa > Chordata > Aves > Passeriformes > Furnariidae > Xenops > Xenops minutus. The sequence goes on from JAWWEE010000142.1 coordinate 2,203,181, forward strand.
TGATGTATTTTTAAGCATCTTAGAAGTCTCTTGTTTTCAGATGAAATTGAATTTTTGACGGGTTTTAATGATCTCATTAATGGCCTGTCAGGTATCTGTGTTTCCACGAGTAGTTTTACACGTCTCTGGTCGGATCATTCCAGACAGTTCCTGTTTATATTGTTTTGAGAAGGCTAATGAGGCTTCACCTCTGAGCAGAAAGGATCTGATTCCACAGAAACTCAGAATCAGCGGATCTGAAAAATTGGAAGACAATGGGAATAATTTGCAAATATGTCTGAACTTGTGAAAGGAGTTTTATGGAGCTGGGGAGCTCTTTGCTGCTGTCCAAGGCCCTCACTCTGCTGCACTGACCCACTTTCCTCTTCTGCTCTCAGAAAGTTTAGGAGGCAAAAACACCCAGACAAACCCCCAAGTGCCTCGACAACAAAACCAGGAACAAAGAAACAAGTGTCTACTTTTTAACTTGTTCTTAAGCTGTTGTGGAAAATAATAAGACTCCAATCCTGTAATTCATTCTTCCATACCTGAGGCAATACAGCACAATATGCATTTTTGTAGGCTGGCTTTTTGCTTCAAACAGCTTTGTAATAGTTTTATCCAAGAGATGAACTGCAAATGCTTTTTATTTTTTTTTTTCTTTTTCTGGCATGAGGCACTTTTCTCTATTGGAAGGGAAGATTTAAGGAACGAAGTTTTCTTTTAAGATCTGCAGCAAACAGGACTTATTTGATTATTTACATTTGAATATTAGAGATTTTAAATAATCTCTCTGTGAAAGGCAAATAAATTAAACCTCCAGAACAGTGAGAACATAGTTTTAATCATGTTTTCCCAGAGGAAAAGCATAAACTCCAAAATGTAGGTTATTTATGTTCTCAGAAATCACAGTTACCAAGTGAGAGCATTCAATGGTCTGACAACTATTTGGGCATTTGAAGAAGAAGTCAAAAATATGTAAAATGCCAGATAAGCTGAAAAAAGAGAACAAAGGGTGACAAATGTCTGGAGGAGTCCCATATCACAGGACATATCCATACCTGGCAGAGATGTCTACAGACCCCAGTCAGCAAAGCCAGGTAGGACCAGCCCATCCTATTTAGGTTTTACTGCTTTGGTCCATAGTCCTGACCTAGCTAGTTTGTGTCTCATGTTAGTTCTGATTGCAGCACCAGAGTACCCAATTAGAGAAAAGGAATGTGCTGATAACCATGCCCTTCCTCCATGGGAAGACTGGATTTTCTAGGCTGGAAATGGAGATAGAGGAATGTTAAAATCCTGTTTTCAGTGCAACATCCTCCCTGTGCAGCCAGAGCAAGCAGAGCTCTCCCAGTGTAGCTGCAAAGTGATTGTACCGATAGTTATCCTAAGGAGTCCTTAATTATTTTGATCAGGGAGTTCCCTATTCTGCCAAAAGAACTTTTTGCTGTTCCACAGGATGTTAAAGCTCAACCATCACAGCTATGTCTTAAAAGTCATTTTTTCCCTTGAAATAACTGGCAAAACTGCACGTGGTTAGAACAAGCCTGAGAGACACAGGATTTCATTGCACCCAAGGCTGGAGTTCAAAATTAATTATCTATATCCCAGTCCACTTAACAAAACTCTGTGAGTTTATTCATAAGGAAAGAGTTTGGGAAATAGAGGACAAAGTATCCAAAAATTCAAATACTTCTAATACTCTCAGACATAAGATGTAAAAACTTGACAAATCCTACCTCAGAGGAATCCATGGTGTTCCAGGAGAAACAATACCCAGCAATCAGAAAAGCTGTCTGACATTACTCTGGGAAGAAAAGGACATTTACAAAGGGATTCGTGGGAATTAGAACCCAAATCCCAAAAACAAACAGGATTTGATGATGAGGCACAGAACTTACAAAGTGCTCCCCCAGTTTAAGTGCATTAGAATGCATTATGTAAGGACATATGACAAATCTGCTATAATCTGTATAAACACAGTGCCTGGGGCTTTGCTCATGGGGTAGGGACAGCAGGAATGACATCTCCTGCCAGGGAAGCTCCCCACCAAAAGTGAAGACAAAAAATGATAGCAAAACACCAAAACAAGAAAATGTGGACCAGAAAGATGAAAAAATGCTCAGGGTGCATCGGCACGCTGGCTCCTTTTTTAGATATAAAAATATTATAACAAAAACAGGCTTTAAGAGTGTTGGGAGAAGGTAAAGAAGTAAATTTGCACATAATCAAAGAACCACACTTTTTATGGCCAAATATCTATGGGAGCTGTCTCGGTGTGACCACAGGAGAAGTCAGACTTGGAGAAATAATATTTCCCAGTTATCTAAGCTGTTCACAGCACCAGAAAGAAAGGAAACTATTGCTGAAACAATTTAAAATAGAAAACCTAGCTAAGAAAGAGAAAACCTAGCTAAGGAATTCACAGAAATAAACTGCATCCTCCAAGAAATGGATGGGGAAAATCAGGTTTTTTTTTTTTAATTTTTTTTTTAGTGGGTAAAAGGGGACTTGTCACATTTGGGGAAAACAAAAGTTGTGATATGGCCAAGACTTGTGTGTGGAAATATATATTACTATACAGCTGCTGTGGAAACTATGTAAGTAAAAGCAGAATATCAGAAAAGGAAAAGCAGAATATCAGAAAAGTAAAAGCAGAATATCAGAAAACTTCTGATTAATGTCTCTTCTTACTGCACTTCCATCTTTGCATTCAGTGTCTGAATTAAAGTCATTTCACAGTGGGTTCTGCCAGTCATCAGCACGGACGTTTTGCTGAGCTTTTCCTTGCAAGAAACATCTCCATTTTTGAACGTGCCCCAACATCCTTTCCATCCATCCCCACTGTTCCCTGGGAGCGCAGGGAATTGTTCCATTGATTTCAGCAGGCTGCAGATGAGCCCCACAGGACAGAGAGATAAATGTCTTACACCCTCCACAAGGAAGGTTTAAACAGGGAGGGCAGCAAGATTAATGCATTTGGAACCAGTGTTTCCATAGGGCCAGGAAAGAATAAGGAAAAGGGATTATGACTCCAGTCAAGATAACCCTAAAATATATCACTTGGAAAGGGCTGCACTGTTCCTAATGACGTGGATATTTTCCCTATTCAAAATGCCCAGAGAGGTTGGGGATGTCCCATCCCTGGCAGTGTCCAAGGCCAGGTTGGACAGGGCTTGGAGCACCCTGGGCTGGTGGAAGGTGTCCCTGCCCATGGATGGACTTTGAGATCCCTCCAACCCAAACCAGTCCATGGTTCTATGAATTAACAGAATGGGAATAACAGGGAGGACAGAACCCTTTTACACTAATGGGAGTATTTTATGAGTACCTGTGTGAGCCAGTGGTCAGTGCTGGGAGGAGCCCAGAGGAGGGACTGCCTGGGTCACCCTGTCACCAGACTGGGAGGACAGTACTTGTGTTTGCTGGAGACTCCCAGCTGGGAACACCTCCCTGGGTCAGGTACTCCAGGACTGATAAAAAGGATGGAGCAGAGACAGCTGTGAATTCTGAAATGCAAGGTAAACGAGTACAAGGGTAGAAAGACAGTGATTATTCAGTACAGAATTGCCCAGCACACTCCTCTGGTCATGCCTGGCATTTCCATGTTGGTCTCAAAATACCAACTGATTTGTTTTCTTCTTTTTATTTCATAGTCAGCATGACAGTAGTTTCCAAAGTAGATTTTTCTTGTAGTTGACAGAATCTGGCAGTCTATAACAAGCAGTTTAATAAATAAACCCCTGCTTCCAGGTGTATTTGGAGGTGTTATAATCTATAAAACATGGTGTGGTTTGGAATGTCTCCTCCCCATCACTGGGGCTGCTGTGTGATGCTTTGATAGCTCCCCTTGGCGTGTGGGAACCTGCTGACACGTCCCGTGGCTGAGTCGGGCGTGTGTTGTCAGGGAGGGGATCCAGGGCTGCAAGAATTGTTATGACAGTTCAGTGCAGAGCCTCTTCTGCTGTGGTGGAAGGTGCCTTTTTGATGTAGAATATGGTGGATGATGCAGCATCTCTGGTAGGTGGCTGAGCTGGAGCAGAAAATGGAATATGTGTGTGCACGTGCTACTCACAGAGCTGAGGAAATAGGCTTTTCTCTGAGAAGAACCTGTTCTTTGTACATTCTCACCTCTGGAGACTTCTCAGATGCTGCCAATTAGGAGACTGGCCCGTATTTGTTATTGTTGTCTTGGTTTTTGTTGGATTTAAAATCTAGAAAGTGACTGTAAGGAAGGTGCCCTCGAGGCAAAAGTGTGGAGAAATTCACATATTAAAGGAGGAGTCGCCAGAGCTGCTGTTTGACTTTGGACACTGTTGTCGGATGGCCTGAGGCATGACAGGCAGGAGGGAGGCAGGGAGAAAGGAGAGCTGGAACTGCTCTGTGCTCCACGAGATTCAGATATACTGGAGTGCCTTTCAACTGATATAAGGAAAGCATAATATCTGTGTAAAATCACCAGGAGTAGTAATAACAATAATGAGTATGATTCTATCGTGTCATCATTTCTCTCTTTGTATGAAGCTTTTGATATTTTAAAAAAAAATCCACCAATATTCAAAAACTTTTCAATGAGTTCCTGAGAGGCAATTTTATTGTCTCAAGAACATTCATTATTTATTTGTCTCCGTACACTTGTTTGGAAATCTCAGCAGAAAATGAGTCAGGCACTTCTAGATTATAGTCTGATTCATAGTAAGAATTGTCTCTAATATACAGGATAACTTTTCAGCACCCCATTTTAGGATCAGTGTTTTGTAACCATCACTGCCTGTATGGTCTGTATTAAATACAGCATAAACCAGGCTGGAGTTTTAATTTTACACAACTAGCAGCCCATATATCCCCAGCCATATAAAATCTGAAGCCAAATGGTCCCAGGTATCTGCAGAGAGTGGTTGTCATTCTGCACCAGTTGTAGCTAAATTGGCAGGGGGATTGGGGTCTTCTTTCTGGCAATGAGGGCTGACCTACAAGGATGTGGGGGGATTAACTGGAGTCTCAAAGGTTGCAGTTCCTGATTTTCCTGGACTTTTTCCTGCTGGTGCTGCTGTTTGAAGCAGCAGAGTGGCTGGGTTGGGCCTCCCTCTCTGTGTCCTGGTGGACTCCAGTGTGTTCTGCTCTTCAGACGTGGCAAAGCAATTGAGGAAGAGGTTTCTCCTTTCCTGTGATGCTACAAGAGCATCTCTTCCCATTTCCTCTCAGGAAAACTTCCAGCTTCAAGGAATGCTGTTTATTCCCAAATCTTCCTTCTCATCTGAAAAGGAAGATCTCAGCTCTCTCTACACAAAACTGCTATTTTTCCTTTTTTCCTTGATGTTTGCACCTGGAAATAAAGCTCCAGGGAAAGTCCTGCTGGCACAGGACCCTCAGTGTGCTCGTGCTGCAGCTCTGCTGGAGGAGTCACCACGAGAAGTACCTGCAGTGTACACTGAGAAGGTTTTCATCACTAAAATGAGCCTGTTTATCTGAAAAGAGAGATTAGAACTGGAGAAATCCAGAAGGCACAATAATACCTATTAAACCTTGTTTTCCAGGCTGTTGAATCAATTTATAGGAATATGTGAGTGAACAGGAAGGGAACAGCATCTGGTGGCAATAAAGGTTTCCCTTCCCCGAGTTGCAAAATTAGCTATGGGAAGGTGATTAGAAATAAAATACAGTGATTTCTGATAGAAATAGGTAACACTGCATGGGCTTTGAGATAAGAACTTGACAAATGTGTAGAATAAATGCAAAACTGGTCTTGAAAAGGGGGGAGATTACCATTTTCTGTGTTGTGTGCCAAGGTTTGTGCATTTCAAATGTTGGCAGTTGGCTTCTTTTCAAAACTGATAAATAATGATGTTTGTTGTGGAAACAATTATCCTAAAAATAATTTAAAAGGACTGTATCCCCTTTTTGTTTGCCTATAAAGACCACATTCGATTTATATATAGACAGAAAGAGCTCCACTTGCATCTATAAAACAGTTCCTAAATCATTCTAAATTACTGATGTGCACAAAGAACTCTTCCCGCTTTCGTTTGAAGTTTTATTTCTGCGGCGTTGTGCTTTCTAATTGTACTTTCAACTGCTATGACATCTGTTAGAGTTGTTTCAAAAACTTTCAATACTCTGCTTTTTTAATGATAGACAGCCTTTTCAAAGACAAACTGTCTTCGTTTTGAGCAAGAAAAATAATTAGTTGAAAAAAGATCACTGATTTGGCCAGGGAGCTCACCATTTTACTGGTGGTGGGTTGTTTTCACAAGTTGCTGTTTTATATGATTCCAGCACCTATTCAACAGAAAGCTGGCCAAGAAGAATTCATCTCTGCAGCAACTCAGAAACCAGAGAGCATCAGCATATGTCCCTTGCTTCCCCGAGGAAATGCAGGACTTTATTCTAACAAAAAGAGTACCAAGAAAGTACTTCACAAACTGATAGTCTCTATATGTCTAACAGATGGAAAAGTAAGCTACTCTTCCAAGCTGTCATGCCCAACAATGTAGGAATAAAGCTCAGCAAATGGAGAGGAGATTAATGCTCAAAAGTCTGCTCAGAAATCCTTTTTAAAACAACTGGTGATAGGAATAGGAGGTTCAGCAGAAAACAGGGTCCTAATGATCTATGGCAGAATGCAGTCTTGTCTCTGGCATAAAATCCAGGAGGCATTTAAATATCTCAGATTAGGAAAGCACAATGTAAAGACATTTCCTGGCCTTTTCCCCAAAAGAGAGTATTTTTGCCCTTAAAGCAGAATAGACTTTTGGAAAAATTTAAGCCCTGCCTGGACTCTGGTCCAGTTGTGGTACACCATAACTAACCTCTAAATTGGAAGTTGCCTAGAACTCATATAATAATTAATACAACGCTCGGGGATTTAATTGACCACAAGATGAAACTATTAAGGGAAAAATTTCCTCCTAATTGAGAATTGAACCCCTACCCTTTATTCATCGAGTGCCCGGCTCTGCCACTTGAGTCGTGAATTGGGGGTTAATTGACTGTCTAGAATCTCCCAAGGAGCAATTATTTCATGTAATGGTGCTAACACTGCTGTGGGAAGGCAGTTTTTATGGCATCCTGTGCCCTGGATTTAGAGGGATGTTGGGAGGACAGTGGGAAAAGGTGCTGGATGGGAGGAAGAGAAGAAAGATGTAACCCAAAATAGGGCTTGGGGTTTCCTTCCAAGTGCTAGGTTATAGCAATCAGAACCAGGAAAGATGTTGCTGTGGGTTTGAGGTGCAGTGAAACCTGGCTGCGAGTCTGTGAGACAGGCTGTAAGGAATTTTACATAAACTACTCTAAAAATCCTAAAAAGGGGCTAGGTATATTTATTTTTTTAACATTTTTTACTTATTTGCTTACATGGTGATTAATAAAATTCATTACTTCATAGTAGATTTTTCTGCTTCATTAGTGCAAATTTGCAGAACTTTTCTAATTACTATTCTCCTTTGAAGAATAAATAATAAGAGATAATATCAAAACTTTTTAACTAACTGAAGACTTAGTTATGGATACAGTTAGGCATTTTTATATTTTAGTATATTCTGGTTTTTAAATGCTTTTATAAAAGTGCCGTCTTTACAGGAGGAGCCGTCAGAATTTAGGAGAAACTGTTTTGGGGTGGAATTATCAAAGATAAAAGGAAACACAGAAAAGTTTGGCTTCTTTAAACTTTGATTTTGAAAATGAGTTTTAAATCCTTTGGGCAAGAAGGACAGAGTGTAGGTAATTCATGCTTAACACTGAGAAATCACTGCATGCTGAGTCTGACAAGCAGCCTGGGAAGGGGTAGCACCCCACAGGTACTGTTTGAAATGTGATGCTGTTTGGTTTTGGGGTTTTGGTTTGGTTTTTTAAATTTATTTGTTCTTTTTTTATCTGCAAAGGAGATTTGAAAGGGACTCTTGTGCTTGTTCAGTATTACAGAAATATCAGCAACATAATCTCTCAGGCTTTCTGGGTTTTGATGGATGTGGTTTAGAAAGCTGGAAGTGTGGAGAGCAGGCATGGCACAGCTCCTTCAGCTGGAGAAACATTGTTAGAGGCTAAAAAATCACTCTCTCTTCTTGCTTGTAAACATGAGAGGTGACCAGGTAAAGGAGATACAACAAAGAGGAAAGAAAGAGGGGTTTACAGTGTTACTTGGATTTGAGTTGGGTTCTTTAGTTACTCATTTTCGTCTGGTCAGTAAAATCCAGGAATAAAGACAGGAGAAACATAGTCTGATACTTCTAACACAAAAAATCAGCATGGTGTTTTCTGCAGTGTGAGGAAATAATGTCCCAGGCCCCATCAGAACAGTCCAGGCTCCCAAACCTGCCACCATCTGTGGAGAATGATACCCTGCTGAAGGAAGAGAGTAAGTAAGAAAGAGCAGCAGTCCCATTGCTGCTGCCTTGGAATGAAAACCTGGGCATGTTCACAGTGTGAACGAAGTGGCAAAGCAATATTTTACACTCTGGGTGTGACTCCCTTCCTGCTCTCACCTGGTTCCAACTTCCCCCCTTGAAATACAATTCTGATGCACAGTTTCCTCCACCTGCTGTTTCCTAAACCTCACATGTGTCTTTAGTCCAGACACAGCATCATTCTTCACTTCCACCCTCCAGCCTCATTTTACCCTGCTAGTTCAAGCTCTGTCCAGCACCCAGCTCACCTGCCTGCCTGCCTGCCTTCACTTCTTCTGGTTTTATGTCTTCTTTTTGCTGTAGGAAACAAATCTGTATATTGATGCAGAAATCTCCATGGTCAGAAACCTCTTTACTTTTGATGTTCTGCTTTTTTTCCCTAATTTATTTATTCCTTTTAAGTACCACAATAAAATTTTAACACTGTTAATGAGTTCTAAATAGTGTAGGGAACCTCCTGTAATATTGCTGTTTGCAGTTGGTTCAGCTCAACCAAAAATCCAAAAGGCATCACATAGATGGGCTATATCAGAAATAGAAATTGGTGCTGTCAGAAATTGCAGCAGTTTTCCAATCCAGCCCCACCCTGGTGGTTCCCAGCCTGCTGTACACCTGGTTGTTCTCATGTCCTGGCTCTCTAGTTTTGAATTTTCCAGCAAGTCTGGTGTGTACCTCTTGGGGAGTTGGTCCTGGCCCTACAAACCAGGAGAGGTCCATCCGTGCTGTCCTTCCCTTTCTAAATAGTTTATTTGTCATGGCATTGCCAAACCACATCTTGTATGAACCCCCCAGGAGCTCTTGGGGCCACTTGCCACTGAATTGTTTGGATGGACTTGCCCCTGAGTCAGGGTTTCTCATGTCATGGTAGAGGCCACAGCTCAGCTTGTCTCGTGGTGTAAAGGTGAAGCACCTGCTGGCAGTAAGTTCAGCCCCCTGTCTTAGCAGGATCCAAAGCCATACATGGCAGGTTCTTGGCGTTGTTCAGGGAGTGTTTTAAACTGTGCTCATGGTCAGTTCTCTTCCCTGTGGAAGCTTGTCTGGAGGTGGGCATGGCCTGGTGAGCTTCTCACTTCTCAGGCAGCCAAAAACCCCGAGAGCCCCTCCCTGTGGTGCCCTAAAGAGACCTATCCTGAAGGTCCTGAGCAGGGGGAAGCAGTGCCCTTGGTGCACCAGCCTTCACCTTCCCTCCAGGGCTGCTGGAGAAGGACCTGATAGAGATTGACACGATTTCCTGGGCAGAGCACATTCAGATTTTTATTACCATATTACCAGGACATATGTTTGTGGAAAGAAGATATATATATATGTATATATCTCTGTTTAGCCTGAGAATATAAACTGGGTAGATATAGTATATTACCTGCATGAAACTGAAAATATGGGTGCCATAGTGTGCAGGAATTGGGCCCAGCTTTGCTTACAAATCAGCTTGATGATGAGGCTGCAAAAGTTATATTTTCACTGCTTTCACATACTGAATTTATTAGCTTCTTGAAATTGATTTTGGATGCCTTTCATTTGCCATTGGGCTGAAGTCAAAGGCAAAACGATGATATACCACATTTTGCTCACTCATCTTTTTATTGTCCAACTATTGTTATTGAGGAAAAGACGTTCGCCGTGTTCCCCAAAGGAGACAGAAAGCACATTTCATTTTCTTTTAATTGATGAAAGCTTAACGGAGTGCAGGTCCTGCAGTCCTCACCTTGGGTATCCAGGAGGAGCTCGAAGGGGTGGAGGGGCTGGGAGTGGGATTCAGTTTGGATCAGGGCTCAGGGCAAGGGCTGTCAAACTTGGTGCTGCTTTATTCGCTTGGAAGGAACGGAGCAAAGTTAATATCGATGCAGCGCTAGGAAAGTGCTCAAGTAGTTATCTCTGGGAAGGTAATGTGAACTCAGCAGTATCATTGCTTTGATCTTTGGTTAAAGTCTTACAAAACTAGATTGCTGTTTGATTGACAGCCTTGTCAGAGAGTGAATGAAGACTGACACTCTAATATTGAAAACGCAGCGTTTACAAAACTTCAAGCCCCAGTTTTCTCATGACACTGCTGCTTTTGTGGAAGACTGAATTTCACGTTTATTTTTAAATCAGTGTATATACCTTGCTGTGTGCAGCTCAAACTTATGATTTCAGACTGCTGGCTCACAGATCCTTCTTCCCCTAATAATTGATGCAGATATGTTTTAGCAACAGCGCTGTCACCGTGGATTTGACGGAGGTGCTGCTGGAAGGCTCGAAGCTGGCGGTGTTTATCACATCTCAGCCCAGATAAGGACTGATCCAGCACGTGGGTGAGGGCTGTAGAGGTGGCAGGATGCAGCTTGGCTTGGCTGGTGGATCTGGCAGTTCCTGGGGGGGTCTGATAACAAAGGTTGAAGGTTTTCCAACTTGTAATTCTGCCTTGAAGGGTTGTCTTCAGCTGCTTGTTCCTTCAGTTGTTCCCTTAATACCCTCAAATGAACAGAGGCTACTAAAGGGAAAGTTAATTTATGCAGTAGACTTCTTCTTTCATGTGGGTACTTTTCCACACTTCCCTCAATTTCTTCTGTAAATTGGACAAAATAATACATTTTGCTCATTTAGCAGTAAAAAAAAAGGGGGAGCCTTAAACAACTTTTTTAAGTGGTACGACATTGACTACCGTGATTCAAATAATTGTAAGAATGAGCAAGATTGTGCCTATTTCCACATCCAAATACCTTGAGCAGGAAAATGCCTCCCCAAAAGAATAATCCCACATCATCCAGGGGTGTTAGTGAAGAGACTCTTTCTGTGCTGCAGGTTAAAAATAGGCATCAAAAAGCTGTTCACAGAAGGGGCTGCTGAGCTGGGCTGTGGGGCGTGGGAACTGCTTAAATTGGCTTTCCTGGCAAAGGCAGCCTTTGCTGAGACCACATCATCAGTTTTTCCTGACCTTCTAGTTCTCAATTTACTTCACTACTGCTAAATTCTGTGTGCACTTCTTTCCCTGCCTCTCGGGTCACATATGTCTTATGTGGAAGTGCGTGTATATAGCATTTCGGATGTATAGAACTCTCCATGAACACTTGCAGATTGATATGTGTGTAATACAATGTAATATCTTTGCTAAAGTACCCTTTATGAAAAGCTATTAATTAAAAGCCCAGATTAAAGGCACTTTCATCAGCAATGCAGCTTTGCTGGAGAAACTCTACATTTGACCATATTTTCAAAGTGGACATGTATAAGTCACAAGGATAATTACCATTTCATCATTTGAGGTCTGCAGATGAGTGATTTCAGAATGAAAAGCGTATGTAGCCATGCTGATTATGCAGAATAAATTCTTTTCAAGCCCCACATTTATATAAGTACACTTTTTCATGGTGTGGAAAATGCATGTCCACCAAAACTCCACTAATGATCACCTAAATTTTGCTGTAGACATTTTAAAAATGTATATCTTCCTTTGGAAATGTCCACAATCTGCTTCCATATTGCAACACATATGGTAAGAAAACCTTGCTTGCAAGCCAGTGACTGTTTTTAAACAGTTTTCAAACTTGCACCGAATAGCAGCTCATGTACAAAAACTGGTGTGCTTTGTATTTAGAACAAGTAGCTTCACATTCTCTAAACTATGACAAATTTCTCCCTGGATATTTTCTAATGTAATAATAGGATTAGTTTAGCTGTCCCTAGGTTTTTTTAAAGTATGTAGGCACTTTTGGTATATTAGGAATACTTCTGAGTCATTCTGGTTCTGTCTTTCTGCTTGCTTTAGTCTTCAGAGGCCTCTGTGGCCACGAAGTTGTTGCTGTGATGGCTTTGTCCTGTTCTGTGTTCCCTTTTAACTTTGCCTGCATGTCTGTGTGTCCATGGCATGAAATGTGGATGTGCAGGAGCCCATTCTGTTGCTGGAATTTTGATAAAGCGTTTTTGGAACTTGTTGTATTTCAATTAAAGATTTACAGCTCCCCTTTTGCCTTAGACCTGGTTTTTAAAGGTCAGAAGAGAAAAGAAACCCCAAACCATAAACATGTTAAGTGAACTATCCATAGTACCCTCCTGCTAATGGTATTTCCTTAAAGCAGATAAGTTACTGAGACCCCTTTTAAAACAAGAGTGTTAATTTACTGTTTCCTTTCATCTGTTGAAATAATTACTTTTCTTCCTTGCCTTCAATAGTTGGTTCTGGTCGTTAACATTTCTGTAAAATTAAGTTTGAAAGGTACTTTTAATGTTCACATAGACTGCAGTGCACATTTAACTGTTAAAATCAACCTACTTAAGGCAGAACTAATGTTTAACACTCGCAGCTATTTGAAGTAGTTCACTGCCCAGTTTAATGGGGCTGCCAAGGGCAATGGTCACATTACTCGCTGTTGTATTTGGGGGGGTTGTTATGCTGGCCACAAAGACAATCCCTGATGTTTCTGAAAACATTGGCTTAGATCTTAAAGACATCGTTTTCCTCCTAAGAAAGCCATAAACTGTAATTCCTTGGGCAGCAGTGGACAAGAAACACTGACCCCTGCCTTGGCCACGTGCAGGGTCAGGAGTCGTAGTTACTGGTGTTGAATGACTTTTCCTGCAAGCTCTGGTTAAAAAAGTCCTGATCCAAGTGCACAGAAAGCCTGCTGATGGTCAGCCCCAGTGGGAGGAGTGACCTTACATCGTGGGAGTTGGGGTTTATGGGATGAGAGTTCTGAGACAGCAGCAGGTGAGGAGTGACCCTGGGCAGCTCAGCCTCGCTTGGTGTGACCTTGGGGCAGGAGGTGGCACAGCCCAGGCAGCACCTTCTCTCTCATTCCATTGGGCTGGATTTTGCTGATTTATTTCTGCAGGGGTGGCTGTGTCTGGCACACACCATCTGCACCCTGAAACTGCTCCTGCAGCCTCCCATTGAGAGCAGACCTTCCCAGTGGCCAAACTCACTCTAAACCATTGCCCCACTAACACTGCCTCAGTCTGAGCATTTGAGAATGGAGCTCAAATCAGGGTATTTATGGGAATCTTCAGGCAAATAGCACAGAAGAAACTGGAGTGAGTTCTTTGTGCAGTGGGGTCGATGGAGACTTTGCTGGGAGATGCTCCGGGGAGGATTGTCCCAAGGAACCCACACCATCCTGTACATCACACCTGTGTGAGGCCACAAATTCAGAACCAAACAGCTGCTTTTTCTCCTTTGATCAGCAGGGGCAGGCAGAGAATTTAAAGATTAAACAATACATCTTCTCAACCAGAAAAAAAATTATATATATTTACTAAATAGTGGGTAAAATTTTCCCCTTGGCTAGTCTAGTGCAATTTTACAAGCTTCAACAATGCTGAATGGATGTTATTGAGAAGTGAATTTGGCTCATTCTTTTTATGCTTTTAATAAATACCCAAGGGAAAGGCAGTTGTTCAAGGAAAATGAAATACAAATAAACATAGAATTTATTCTCAGTAGGCGTTCTGGGGAACTGGGGGCTTGAGTTTTATGCCATGGGTTTTTTTCCTGTTACTTGCAAACAAAACTAAAATATTCATATAAGCTGTCAGCTCTCTAAAGCAAATTCATCCTTTTTAAAAAATAAAACAAAATATAGATTCAGTGGAGAGAACAGAAACAATGTGAAACATAAAAAATGACATTTCTCCTCCAAAGTACATCATTGTAATGGACCATATTGTTCTGGACTGTGGATACAAATGATTTTTTTTTCCACAGCATCCTGTAACAATTCTTGAGACACAGTCATGCACAAAACATCATTTGTAATTATAACAGTTTGCCATTTTCAGCTGCTCCGGGATTATTTCTCATTTGATTGATAATTCATGCACTTCAAGCTAATGAAGATTCTTCGTGCCACCACCTACGAGACATTATCAGTTTTTACAACCTAATTTCAGGACAGCGTTGGTGTTTTTGTTGAAAGACAAAAAGCAAACCTTAGTTGCTTCACAGTGGATTTTTTCCCATAAATTCCTGGGGTGCCACAGAGAAACCCAGTCCATGGAAAATGTTTATTGGAATAAAGAAAAATTTTGATTATGGATTTCACTTCCCATTAATCATTGCCCAAACTTTCAACTTGTCCTTCAGAAATCTGTGGCTCCCCAGGTGTAATGTCCTGTGGAAGGTCAGAGGCACCTTTTTCTGATGCATGAATATTTTGATTACCAATTAATTACTTTTCATTATGACTGTTATTATTTCTGACTTTGAAACAATTACAGTTGCACAGTCTGATAGATGCCAGTTTAAAATCATATGAAATCATATAAAGAGACTTTTTATGGTTCTAGGTGGCACATCCAAGGGAGATAGCTTTGTCAGACACAGTGCAGGTTGAAGTCAGTCTTTGCTGCTAGAATGTCAATCCAGACCCTGTAGATCACAAAACCAGAAACATATTGTACTGTCTGACAACAGCTGAACTGCAGAGGTTCCCCAGCACCTGAACAGACTCTTGAAAAATATGTGTTTTATTTAATTCCCTGTGTGGGAAGAACACCTTTCCAGATAAGGTTCGTGTCCATTCATGTTTTGACCCACTGCTTTCCCATCAGCCACAGACTGGTCTGTTTAAAGCACCCAGAAAAGCTTCATCCCCTTGCAGGGACCTTTGAGAACTTCAGGGCTTGAATGGCAGCGTGTGCAGCATCACCACCTTTCAGAACTCTACAAAACTAGCTGATTAAATCTGATTTTAAATACTACTTTCAGCCCAGAACCCTGCCTTTTTAATAATCAATGAAAACATTGCTTCAGTGTGTTTATTCAGCACGTATAAAGCGCTGCTTGACATGGATTAGACCTTACATAGCAGTACACAGCTGTAGCCCATCCAGCATTTTCCAAATGAGTTTGCACAAGGAATAAAAGATTGCCATCTGAGCAACACTGGAGGGAGACAAGAGCAGACAAAAGGCAGCTAACTGCTACAAAAAGAGAAAAGGCCCTGTTGAGATAGAAATTTCTGAGCAAATGCCTCCATTTCACAGGGAGATACTGTAGCAGGCAATGTACATTGATTTCAGCACATGAAGTACATTGCTTTGGGGATTCATTAGCCTGCATTTTGTGCACTCTCATGAATGGGGACGTCAGGCACTCACTCTCTCAAGTAAGGCAGGGTTTCAAAGCCAGGAGGTAGAATAAGCCCAAGCAAAAATACCAATGTGCCCTGCAAAGAGAGTGAGGCAGCTTGAAAAGGAAAGTGCTTCGCTTGCTAAAAGCTGTACATGGGAGCAGTAATCAAAACCAAAACGTTTTTAAAGCATTTTATGCTTATAAGAGTTGATAATGTGACTTCCAGCAGTAGGTTCATGCTCCTGGCTGTCGTGGTGGGAGTCCCTCTGGAAGGAGTGTGGAGCCACATTCCTGGACCTTCGGAAGAAAACTCCAAGACAGCTGTTTGATACTCCTTAGTTACTCACTTTTTAACTGAATATGGCAAGGTTTTGTTCAGGGCTGGTTTCTCACCTTCTGTGTTTGCAGTGGGAGGGTGCTTGAGGAGATGCTGTTCTCCTCCCCTCTGCTGTCCCTTGGCATCCAGCTGCACAGCTCTCTCTGGCCCTGCACCTCCTCTCTGGCTGCCAAATCAAGAAGTGGCAGGTCCATGCAGTTGGATTTGGGAGCCACCAACCAGATCCAGGGCTGCTTTGAAATCCGTGAATGCACTGCAGGTCTGGAGTGCCTGGTTTCCATGTCATTTGTGTCTTGTTTCAGTTGAGAAGCATGTAACTGCTAGGGATTTATCAACAAATCTGTTTGGTAGGTTGTATTTAGTAAGGATGTCACCACTGGCATTTTTTGTTTGTTTTAAAGTGTACTATAAAGTCTAGTGATTCGGAGGCAAAATGTTCATGACATTTCTCAGTTTCCTAGTGTTGGTTTGCAGTGAAACAATGGGATTGTACCTGCCCGTGGCTTTGAGGGACAGAACTCTTCTTTGCTTCATTCTCCAGCTTCCTGCATTGCCTTCAGCAGGTGTGAGGTGCTTTGTAGGATCAGCCCAAGCAGTTGGGCTTTGCTGCCAGACTTTGCTTGCCATTCCTCCTTCCCCAGTGTTTGATCTTTCCAAAGAGCCCAGGACAAGTGCCAGCAGAGGACTTCCCCCTTACTGGGCTGCCCAGTAGTGGCTGTGGAGCACTTGGTGGTTCTCTTGCAGCTGCCCTTGGGGTCAGAAGAGCTTTCCCCTGCTCAGAGATGGGCTCTGCGCTTGGAACACTTGGCTTTCCCCAGAGCATCGTGCAGTTATTTGGTGGTGAGGAGTTGGGCTGTGTTGCCATGGACGTGTTCTCCTCACGGAGAGCTGGTCCTTGGGAGTCTGGTCCCTCTGTCACCACGGGCTCTTGCCTGCCCTCTTCATTGCTGAGGGGAAGGAGGGCTGGGATAAGCCAAATTCTGGCTGTTTCTTAGTCCAAGCCAGGCTTGGTTGTGTTGGGGTCCAGCTGTGTAGGCTGTAGGACCTGCAGGACAAACTGGCACGATGTCACTGGTGGCACTGGGGGGTGCTGGGCACACAGGTGGGAGCAGGATGTGCTCTGTGCAGGTGGGGGCTCTGGGCTGGGGCAGGCTGGGGATTGCTGGGATGCTCCAGAGCAGGGCTGGCAGGAGCTGTGCTGCTCTCAGCTGCAGCACAGGGCTGTACCAGCCAGGGGGTTCAAAAGGGATGCATCTCTCCTGCTTCTTGGTCATCAGGGTTTATAGAACCAGTGAACTCGGGGCTGTGTCAGCAGCACCCTGCTTTATTGACATCTGAAGAATTGATAATTCATTCAGAAGGAAGCTCTTCAGGTGATCATCCCTCTGGGCATATTTTCTTGTTAATCATATTTCTCCTAACGATCAGTTTTGAAAGTTGTCTTATTTCTGCAGTGCAAAAACTCCTGCTGGTGAACATCCCCCAATTGCACTCATAATTATTTCTGATTAAAAGTGCCCTGGCCTGACAGCACCAGGGAAATTAATAGGAGAAGCTTTCTACAAGTTTTAGAAGACGAGCAAAGACATACTCAGTCCCTCTTAAAATTATTTAAGCAGGTGCTGTGGGAAGCCATTGCTTTTATAATGCTCTTCAGATGTTTACAGCAAAACATTTTTTCCCAGTGATTGAATTTTTCGAAGTACTAAAATACCACGGAGAAATATGTTTCTCCCCAGTTTTATGGCTCCCTGGATGCATTCTATACAAACCTTGTATCTGCCTGGACACAAACACTCTATTGCAAAAAGATATCTTGCCATTTTAACAAGCTGCCCTGCTTTGAAAGGATACACTGCATCACCAGTGGGAATGTCAGGGTCTTAAGAGTAATACTGCTTTAAGGGTACTATTTTATTAAAGCAGACCTCAGTAATTTGTTCCTGACTGTTATACACCCTTATTTTATTAAAGGTATTTTACATCTGTGGAGGAGATTACTACCACTCCTATTTTCTCCACTGCTTGGCTTTAATGGATGGTGTGGAATATAATATTTATTAAGCCTAAGCAGGGGAGGACATAATAGCAGAATTGTCCTTTATAACCTATTTTACAGAGCTGTAAAATAAACCTTAATAAAGCAAGAATAATTATCCAGGAATATCGAGGAAATGGAGTATTCCTCCTGCTTCAAATATTTGAAGGCTTAACTGCTGGTTATACATGTACTTTAAGAAATGGAGCTTAGCAGGAATAATACTCATACAAGTTTGATACTGTTTTAAAATATATTAAGAGGTTAAGTATCTTGTCATAATTAGTATATTAGCATATGTTGTGCAAGTGTTGTGTCATAATGACTATGTTGGCATAAATCACTGTAAGCTCTATATGGTGTTGACTGTGTGTAATCCTACAGGATTATATTGCTTCTTGGATGGCTTTGGTTTTCTGTTTCTTGTGTGATTTCTCTTCTTGGTGGCAGTCACTGGAATCTGTCCCAAAGGGAAGGATTTTTTTTATGAAGGACCTAATGCAGCTTTGCAAACTGATTCCTGATCAGCTATTCCAGAAGAACTGCTAAAGCCATTCCTCTCTTCCCGCTGCCTCCTTGATTTCTTCCTCCTGTTGTCCTATTTATATTTTTTTTTCATAAATGAATATTGTGGAAATGATTTGGACTCCAGTTATTACATTAATTATCCAAACTGACATTTTTGCAGTGTGTGAAAGGACAGGGTGGTATGTAAAATAGATGCACTAAGAACACCTACAGTATGACAACAAGTAGCAGGGTAATTGCTGAAAATGAAGTCTTTTCTGCTATCCCTTCTCTTCAACATCTGTTGTTCCATATGGAGTCATAAATATTTGCAACAAAATAGTTGAAGAAATAATCTCAACATTAATAGGGAAAAGCTGAATCCGCCAAGAAAATTGAAGAATCTTTTTTTTTTTCTTGGCAAGTTCCTCCTACCCATCCTCATCTGACACTTCAAAATCTCAGTAGAAGCATAGGCAGACTACAGTGATGCTTAAAAATCACCACCAAAAAAACCTTTGTGAATGTTAATAGGAGAGTTCACTGAGAGCCATTTTATAACCTCCTGGTAACGACCATGAGGAGGATTTTGTTTATTTTGTTTCATTTTCCTCTTTTCTTCCATGCCACAATAGTTTTATTATTAACCTCTTATTGAGTACTTCACATTTTCCCTTCTCTCTGTTGTCAATAGAAATAATCCTGGTTGTGAGGAATGGCAAGATGCTATTGCTGGCTGAACATCACTAGTCACTTTAAATTGCCATATGGAAAATGCACATCAATAGTATTTAAGATTCTCTGTAGAATAAGAAGCATCTTAAAGCCCAGCACAACTTTAAATATTTTGTAATCCAGGTGACCAAAACCTGTCTGAGGAGCAGCTCAGAGGAGAAAGCAGGGATGATAATAATAATACAAACTGCAAATAATTGTTATGGATATCAAATAGAGCATTTTGAAGGCTCTTTATGTATTTATTAGGAGCCTTAATGGGATTACTTCTTAATGAACAGAATGTAGCCAGGTGACATCAGTTGTATTTGTTTTTCTTGATCTGTACATACTGAGCTTTAGGCCAAAGTTGTGTGCAGTGAAACACTTCAGTTCTCATGTCAAGCCAGTGAATGGCTGCACTTCTTCATTTCCCTTTTTATTCCTGCAAACCAGGTATCTCAGCTAACTCAGGTCCTTGTTTCTAAGGCTTCAATTAATAAAATATTTTCAGGTGTTTTTACTGCCAGTGCCATGTGAACATCAGAGTATATTGTAAATATGTTGAAGTTATAAATAGATATCATTTTCTGTGTTATTAATGAGAGTACACTGATGAAAATGTCAAAGCTGTATAATTATGCACCTCTTGATAAAGACTGTGCAGATAAAGGCAATTTGTAAACTGTAATTTCTAATTTTCTAGTGGAATTCTCATTTCTCTGCTTTTTGCCTCCTTCCCCATTGCCAACACCAAGTGCCTGCTTTCTGACATCCCCCAGGAAAACACTCCCTCATCATTCCTCAGAGCAGGTCTGTGGAAAAGCCCAGGGCACCTGGATTGGCTCAGGAATGACACAGGGCAGGGACTGTCCCCTGTGCTGGCTCTGCTGGGGCACCTCCAGCCCTGGGGACAGTTCTGGGACCAGCAGGGCACGAAGGGACACGGAGGGGCTGGAGCAGCAGGAGGGGCTGAAGGAGCTGGGGGGGCTCAGCCTGGAGAAAAGGAGGCTCAGGGGGGACCCTCTGGCTCTGCAAGTCCCTGATGGATCCA
>JAWWEE010000142.1:2223359-2281503 GCA_035221455.1 Xenops minutus
AGCAGGAGGGGCTGAGGGAGCTGGGGGGGCTCAGCCTGCAGAAAAGGAGGCTCAGGGGGGACCCTCTGGCTCTGCAAGTCCCTGATGGATCCAGGGGAGGATTGGGCTCTGCTCCCAGGGAACAGGGACAGGAGGAGGGGGAACAGCCTCAGGCTGGGCCAGGGGAGGTTTAGTTGTAGATCAAGGAAAATTCCTTCCCTGGAAGGGCTGTCCAGCCCTGGCACAGCTGCCCAGGGCAGTGGTGGAGTCCCCATTCATGGGAGCATTTCAGATCCCTGTGGATGTGGCACTTGGGGACACGGTGAGTGGTGGCCTTGGCACTGCTGGGGGAATGCTTGGACTCGATCTTAAAGGGCTTTTCCAACTTCAGCAGTTCTATGATTCTTTGGTCTGCATTTCCCTGCTGTGTTGAAAACTGTGGAAAAGTTTTAATGAATCACTTGTTCAGGAGAAAGTGGATGATTTCAGAGCACACAGGTGAGAGAGAACCTGCTTGGGCACAGACTCCACGAGGCACAGCATGTTGATGTTCCTGCTTTGTGATAGTTTCTACAAGCTTTTAAGGCAGCATAGGAATGTATAGGAAATGTATGTAGAATGACTAGATACTATTCTTAGAGTGAAGTTTTTTATGGCAAAGCTCAGGAGTGAATTACGTTGTGTGCTATCGAGTTGTATCAGTCACCTGGAGATGAACTGAAGTCTGATTTAAAGCCAGTGACTGGATTAATCAGCTACTCCTCAATTGCATTCATTGACCCTCTTCATTCAGGGACTGTAATTAAGAAAAACAGCAGTGACTTTAAGTTTGGCACCTGAATCACAAGGTTAAGGCAGTAAATCTCCCAGGCTGATGGGTGCCAGGCTCGGAGGAGGTGTCTCTTCTCTCACTGATGGCCGGGGGTCTCAGCCCCTGGCAGAGAGGCAGGGAGGGAGGGAGGAAAGGCAGCCACAGGGTTAGGGAGGATTTGCAGAGTTATTAAGATGTGGAAGACAGATAATCCTGTCCTTGCAGACTTAGAAATACAAAATACCTGAAATAAACAATGTTTTAGATGACTGGGGTTCATACTTACCTTGCTGTAAAAGAGAAGTATATGCTGGTTTCTGGTTAAGAATACAGATGTTTCCAAGGTTTCAAATTAAAATAAGAAGTCTCGCTTTTTTAGAAGAGAGCTTTTTGCAGTCAAAACTTGGAATTTGGGCCCTAGTTTTGTCAAAATATCCATGTTTGGACACTGCTGCCTAACCCAGTTGAAGTGAAGGAGATGTGCAGCTGGAAGTCAGGGGACCTCTTGCCACTCAAAAGATAGATCTTTACATATCTCTATATCAGTTTGGATGATTTTGTAAGCAAATAATGCTGTTTCAAATATGAACATTACTTTAGAGATGAGTCACACAGACAGCTCAGCTGATGCTGCAGATCCTCTGCTTTATTTTGTTAAAAGTCAGAGAAGTCCATTAGAATATCCAGGCTCTTCTTAACTATGGGCCATTAAATGTAATCCCCATCACTTAGGTATGAAACTCGAAGAATTACAATTGCAGTAAAGCATTTTAGTCCTTAAGTTTCTAAATATTATGCCACATCCAGGGAAGAGGAGTGACCCAGCTGCCATCCGTGTCCAAAACCAGCTTCTTAACCCTGGCTGAAGGCTTTCTGAGATCAGATGTCTTGGTTAGTAACTCTCAGATTAATAACTATTTGTATAAATTGTTTCTGTCTTCTCCCCATGCCACATATTTATTTAATGCATGAGCTGTGAGCTGTTTGAGGTGAATAATGCCTATCCAGCCCCAGGTAGATAAAGCTCTGGAGGGAATGTGAAGAAATAACTCGGTGATTTAACTAGTGTCATTTGTGGCTTTAATATTTCCACCTTGTTTTGAGAGGGACGTGACATGTTGGGTGTCTCAGGTATGTGAGTGATGGGTTTAAAAACACACCTTGTGAAAGAGAACAAACACACCTTGTGAAGGAGAATAAACACACCTTGTGAAGGAGAATAACCACACCTTGTGAAGGAGAATAAAGCAGCTGGGAAGTCAAAGTGCCTGTAGGTTTGGGCCGTGCACAGTCGGGAGGAGCAGTCCCTGTTCTGTTCCCAACACTGCAGGTTCAGGCTGCAGGTTGAAGCTTCTTTTGCCAATCCCTGTTTCTGCAACTTAGGCAGGAGACAGAAGAAGAAATACTTGAGCATATTGAATGAGGAACAAGAAACTTCTGGCAGATTGCTGTGTGCTGTCCCGGGATGATATTCCATTCACTGTTAGTGGTTACTGTGTTTTTCTCTGCTCTGCAATGTAATTCTTGCTTTCATCTATTCAGCTGGATGTCAGCTAGAAATTAAAATAAAAAGACTGCCCTCTAAACGGATTCCTGAATGCTTTCACAAAGCATGGCAGGTTTAACAAACAGGCTCGATAAAAGTAGTTCCCCCTTTGCCTCAGAATCAAAAGGTTGGTTGTGTCCTTGGTCAGACTGTAGCTCTCTTGGCTTTATTTCTTGCTTATTCTGTTGTATTGGATGTGTGAGTGCAGCTTTTAGCATTTATATTTTTAGTGGTCTTTAAAATCAGAATCCTTAAATCAACATTATTTTTTTTTTTCCATTAAAGAGATGCATTTGATACAGTCCACAAGAAATGCTTCCAGCACCTGCCCTTTTTAATTGCTTTAGCAATTACAATTCCTCAGGTCAGGCTAATAAGTGCCTAACTGTGCACTTATTCCGAGTCTGGGCGAGGTGTAGACACCGTTCAGATGTGAAGACCTATTACAAGATTGAAATAGATTTCTAATGCATTTATCATTCATCTTTGCAGAGTGTGATTTCAATCAGAAAAAAAAAAAAAAAGATGAATGGCTTGACAGTTTCCACCCATAGACGCTAAAACATAATATGCTGCTTCTAGTTTCAGCTATTACACACTTTAACATGCAATGTGACCTTGGGCTGCAAAGCATGTTTGGTTAGCACAAAAACTTAATCATAAGAAGTCATAAGTAGAATCCTTCTTCTTTACTGCCCTTTTTCTGGGACTTGGAAATTTATTGCTTCTGGGACAGGTAGGATATGAACAATGGGCCAAATAGAGTCCAGGGTTATCTCATCTGTGTGAAAACTGCTGCTGAAAATCGATGTGACCTCTGCTACACTGTCATCCCAATTCCCACCCTCTGTGTCCTATTTGTCTTTTGGTAGAAGCTTAGATCTGTGTGCTGTCTCTATGTGTCTCTCTTGGGCCAGATTATCAAAATGAATCATTGCCTGCATACCTCTTATATTTCTATTTATTTTCCTGGTGTTGACTAGGTCTGATGAAATACGATTCTTTTTGCATTTGATCCTCACTGCAGCAAGCAGCACCTAATTTAGCCGTGTCTATCTCTTTAAAGAAGAGTAATACTATTTTGAAACTTCAATCTGCTGTACAGTAGCATTACAAACCATAGACCATGCAACCTGTCTTCACAGTCAATAGTAATTTTCCTTTCGGCCAATTTAATGTTATTACTTTCATCTCCAAATAGTGGAGATTTCTAGAGGTGTTAAGGCAGCTCCAGTTTTTTTATGCATACTTCATGTATTGCCTTCTTTTTCAAATGCCACTTCTGTTTAGTTTTTTGTGACTCCATGGCTTAGCTGTTATTTCTGTGCAGCATCGTATGCGACAACTAATCAGTTTATTTTAAAGACTCTGCCACTGATAGGTTTAAATATGAGAAATGGTGTGTCTGAATCAGCAGAAACTCTGTGGTCTGAGCATGTTACTGGAGCTGGGATTTTTTTTAATGGATCATTTAAATTACATCTAATATGTTTGCTCTGAGGATGTGTAGAGGTTACTGGCTTTTGTTATTAGTCCTGAAGAATCATTATGAGGATGTTCCATTTAGTGAACTCACACGGCAGAACCAAAATACTCCCCAAACAGATTTCAAAGAATACTTGAAAACTGCTAATGCTCCTGGTCTGTTGTCAGGTGGGTGTTTTAGACACACAGCAAGAAGTGCTGGAGTGTTCTCCACAAGGAAACAGCGCTGCTGGGGAGGCACCCGGCGTTAATTCACTGTTACCAGACTCTTCTGAGTTGTTTCTTCCTTAAAAACAGGCGTGAGAGAAGGAGACCTTTTGAATATGGTGTGGTGTAATTGTAAATCCGGGCTTTAACATGCCCAAAACCCTGGAGAGCTGGAACTCTCTGGGCTGGCTGTGCAGCTGCCCCGAGCAAACACGGGCTCTGTGAGCTCATGGTCAGTGCAGGACTCACCAGCTCTGCTGAAAGGCTCTTGCTGAGGAGATGCTCATCATGATCTCTGCAAGTGCAGGGTCATAATAGATACTGATTGGATTTCCATGGGATAATACACAGAAATATTCTTGGAACGTTTCAGAGTAAAAGAAATGCACAGAGTTTGGCTTTAGAGACTGCTAGATTTTAATTTTGGAGTTTTCACCAATTAACTCCATGTTTGAAACGAATACGTGGGAAGAAGTTCTCACAGGGATCTGAGAGAAGGAGATGCATTTACTGCCCTAAAGGATGGTTAAATTATTCTATTCAAAAGTGTGAGCTCACTGGTGATGGTACTGAGTGCTCACCAAATTCAGAGGATTTTTAAAAAATAATTACTAATGTTGCTCTTTATTCCTGGATACACATTTCTACTGTCTGACACTGCACTTGCACCATGGATGGATGGCCCAGTGGAGATTATTTACTGCTGAGCATGGGAAGGGTAAAGGTAAAGGAGTAAAGAGATGTGATACCTCCCTTGATTAGAATTTTGCCAAGGTTATAGCAACAGAAAAAAGCACATCCCAGAAAGGCAAACAGGATAGAATGAAGAAAGGTCATTCAGGTTTAATGAAGTGCGTAATGCTGTTATAATTCTGTAGTATAATTCTGTAGAATTTGAGATATAATAGTCTGTACTCTATTACAGCTGTTACAGTCTCAGTATATTGATTATTGTGCTGTATTACTTTGCAAACTTCCCTTGGCAGCAATCCCAGCTGCCCAAAGACTGAAACAGTGTTCGATTTTCTAATGCACTTGTATTTTGACTTCCAGGTAAAGAGAATGCTAGTTTCTAGAAATCACATTCACCTCTATTTCCAATGCTTTCTGATGTTGCTTTTAAACCTATCTTTACAGAAGAGGTCCAGATTGCCATCCCTATAATGAAACCAACCTTAGATAAAGTCCAACTGGCTGGACAGGCCTTGCCTCCTGGATTTCCAGCGCCGTTTCTTTTTGCTGATGGTCTTTCATCAGTAGAAACACTATTAACCAACATTCAGGTAAATTATTCTCTACTGGGCCAGGCTATGGCATGATAGATAACATGTGTTTCTTTTTCACTCTTAAAAAAGTTGTAAAAACTATTTGATATCTGCAATTCTCATTTTTTTATTTCATGTAATGCTTAGATTTCCGCTGACTTTATTGATTGTAAATGCATTGTCTGTTTGGCTTAATAATTGGCAGTAATGGTCATATTAAAATTCCCCAGCCTCATTATTCCTCCAGTGCATCCCCCTGCAGCTGAACAAGGGCAGCACTGACATGGTTTGTAACAAACCACAGCAGCAGGATGAATTAGCCAAACTATCCTGAAAGATTTCATGCCCCAAAATTCCTCATATGTAACATGTAGCTCCTTCAAATGCCCAGTTGCAATTCTGGGTCTGTAGGTTCCTTATTTTATTTTTCCTGTTTTCCTAGAGGGTGTAAAAGAAACAAATGGATGAATTTAGTCCCTGCTGAAACCAAGTGGTGTTTCCAGACCTTGCATTTTTGTGTGTTTTAGGGCCTGCTCAAAGTGGCTGTGGACAATGCCAGAGTGCAGGAGAAGCAGATACAGCAGGAAAAGAAGGAGTTAAAGATGGAGCTTTGTAGGGAGCGAGAACTTCGAGAGAGCTTGGAAAGGCAACTCACAGCTGAGCTGCAGAGCAGAGGTGAGGGCATGGCAGATGGAGCTGGGCTATCTCTTAAATGTGGGACCCTTTCTCCGAGGTAAGTGTGACCCTCAGCAGTGGGAATGAAAGATCTAAAGGTAACAAAGCAGGAAGAAGCACACTGTGCTGTGAGCAGGCAGAGCTGTGGCTGAGGGACTGTGGGCTCGGGGCTGCAGAGAGTCCTGGGGGGTTCTGGGGAGCAGCTCCAGGGCTTTAGGATTGCTCTGCCCAGGCATTCCCAGCCCCACTCCTGCTCTTGACAGCTTTACTTTCTTTTGCTTTCTGCTGTTACCCTCCAAGCACTGAGAATGGGCCTTACTGCCAGGAAGACACAGCTGTAATTTGGGTTTTTGGTGATTTTTTTTCATCACCTTGCTGCTTCCTCCCTTAGCCTGCAGTTCTGCAGTTTCTCTGCTGGTCAGAGTGTCCTGTAGATAACTTCAGGGCAGTAAAGTGACAGAACTATGAGAAGTGTCTACCCAAGTGCAAGATCTGAAACAAATAAGCCTAGATAATTTGTTTTCCATCGGGAGAGCGAGGCACAATAGCACACCCCAAATGGGGCCCTCTAAGCCAAAACCATGACTCTTTGGAAGCTTTTGATAATAATAGGCAATTAAATTGGTAAATCTGAATTTCTCGCTGTGCTGTTGCAAAGAAGGCAGTATTCTTTTTAAAATTCAGATCTGCATCTGCAGGAAAGGAACACTTCATGTGCCAAAAGCAACTTCTAGATTACATCCATGAAATCAGAAAGATAAAACTAGTAAGACCAAGACTGCAGGTGCCAAGCCCTGTCTTCCTGTGCCTGGTGAATGGAAATCAGTTGTGGGGAGCAGAGCTGTCTGCAAACCACACCACCCTTAGAGACACCAAAGGGCTCTTCTCAGTCCAGCAGCCAAGGCTCAGAAAACGCTGCTGAAGTTGTTCAATTGCAGTGGGTGCCCAGAAATGTGTCATGGCACAGTGTGGATGGCAGTGTCTTTCTGCAATCCAGAACTTAGGACAGCACACTTGGACCTCCTGAGTCACATTTAAGGTCACCAAAAACTTTAAACCGTTCACAGATTTTATTGGCTTCTGACTCAAAATACAATTGCATCAATAGCCAATCCTCAGAATTGTTTGTCTGTCAGATCACTGCCACATACACATCTTTATTGCTGCAGAGTATGGCAGAGAGAGGCTTTTTCAGGTGGGTTGGTCAATTTTCCAAAGTGAGGTTCTATAGATCACATTAAGACATTCATAATTTATTAAGTCCCTCCGAGATTTCCCAGGTAATGGTATTCTTTCATTTTCCTTCCTGGCTGGAGCATTCACAAATCCAGAAAGGTCAGTAAGAATTCAGTGGTCTTTGACCCCTTCCAGACCTTGCTAAGAGTGTTCTCCTGTTAGTTCTGAGAAGGCCTGTGGGCATCAGCCTCTGGTCCAGCTCATCTTCCCCGTGCCAGTCCCACGTGCCAGCTGATCACAGACTCCTGGAGCATGGGCTGAAAAGAATTCAAAAGTAAATTGCATTTTCTTTTCATGTTAGAAAAGGTAATTAAAATTGAATATCTGGCACAATCAGGAGAATTTCCCCATCCATGAGGAGAGTCAGGTTCTCGAGCTAGAACTGGGCCTTTCAATATTGAACATAAATGTATTTTTTATGGTCTCCATCATCTATTACTTGTGCCTTAACAGCCCTTTTTACAATATACTTGCATTTCAGCAACAATTCAGAAACGCTTGAAGAAAGAAAAGAAGGCAAAGAGAAAATTGCAGGAAGCTTTGGAATTTGAATCCAAGAGGAGAGAACAAGTGGAACAGGCACTTAAACAGGCCACATCAGGTGACGGTCTCAGGATGTTAAATGGTAATGTCTTAGTTGGCCTTTCACAGTCAGCTTAAAATGATGTTTAATTGAGTGGAAAAAGAAAGAAAAAAAAGATGATGCACAGAGCAAATTCCAGAATAAAACCTCACAAATCTTTCCTGAAATAATAAAAAGTCTATTTCAGGCCATGTGCTCTGGGTCATGAATTAAAAAAATAAATAAGTCTGCAAGTAGAGAAACAGACAGAGCAGTTTACACAGAGATGACAAGAAATGCTGAATATATTACAGAGAAATCTGTTACAGTGCCAGCTAAGACAATGTGAAATTTGGTTCCTCTAAGGTTCTCTGAACTCTTCTCTCCCAGCAGATTCATTTTTAGAACTGCTGAGCTTCACTTTCAAAGCCGTTTGGCTGAAGTTTGCTCAGCCTCAGGACCTCTGAAGTTTGTTAAATGTGTATCAGCTTTCAGAGCTGACTGGGCCTTGAATACTTCCCAAGGACTCTTGTGAAACAAAAGCAGAGCAGTTCATCTCCTAAGCAGTGATGATGTTCTGAATACTGGGAGGATTTGCCTCTTCTGCTTAAGATGGTTCTGGCCAAGATTTAGAGCTCTGGTTTGACTCTTTAAGACTGAACCTAGTTGAGTTTTACTTAATTTCAAGTTCTGTAGCTAAGGTTTAATCTGTGCATCCCATCAGGGCTGGGTTTCCAGCTGCAGTGATGGGGAACCAAGGGCAGATCCACAGAGCCAGCACCTGGGGATGAATGTCAGACACCCCCAAATCCTGGTGTGCTGGAAGGCCATTCAGCCAGGCTGTGCCACTGCAGGGAGGTACCTGCTGCTCCCAGGAGCCCCCAGGAAGGCACAAATGCAGGGATGTCCCCGTGCCATCAGGGTGATGAACACACCTTTGCCTCTGCTGCTGTGGCCTGGCTGTGACAGCTGCATTTGCAGGCACACTCAGCCAGTCATATATGTGTTAGTGCCTGCACGAAGCTGGTATTTACATGCTAATCTGATTGCACATGCAAATCAGGTAGCTCATTAGCATCTTAATCCACAATTTAATTGCAGGTACAGTTTTATGACAACAAAATGTGAAGGGCTATTCTGAGTATTTTTAATTTCACTCTGACGGTCTGTCTCATTTAACAGATGCTGTTATTAGTTGCAGATGACTTTGTCATTTGTTGTATATACAATGTGTACTCTGAAGGGTTTGAAAAGAAAGAACCTTTTCAGACTGATAGATCAGTGCCCTGGACTTGCCTTCAGAACAGGAATCTGAGTAAGGGAAACCCTATGGAATAGCAGTCACTTGCAATTTGATGAGAAAATACTGTATATATATTAAAAAATGGGACTTTTTTATACTATGTATGCATACATGACCTATATTTCATTTACACACGCATTACTAAGATATTACTCCTGTGTGTAAGGCCTTTGCAGGGTTGCCCCGCTTGGCAGTGGGGGGTGACCAGCAGAACATCATTTGTGCCAGACACTGACACTCCAGCTGCAGGGACGTGCAAAAGCAACAGGGCAATTCTTCTCCATCTGAGAAGGTCCAGACCAGGCTCTTGCCCAGAGAGACCCCCAGAGTGTGCACACAGCTCCCTTTGAGGTGTGGGCTTTGCCTTGCTCTGCTTTCAAAGTGCTGCTTTATAAGGGAAGCAGATGTTTCTCCAGGATTTGAGGTGCCATGGATTCAAATCACATCCCCTTCATGCTAATCCTTGCTGGCACAAGGTGGATAATGGCATCTGTTCTCCTCACACCCTGGGGTGTTGCAGCCCCCGCCTCCACCCCAAGGGCTGTGCAGGCAGAGGTATTACCAATATGAAATTAAATAGTTCCAAAGTGGGTATCGTTAGGAGACTCCTTCTCAACTTGGAAAAAAAGAGCACAGTCCTCTTTGGAAAGGTGTTCTTAGAGAGCTGGAAATATTTCCCATAAAATGAGAGCTGTAGTTTTGGTTTGGGTGGTAACACGTGCTCCCACGTCCTGAGCTGAGGTTAGAAGTGCACAGCCCTTATCTGGAAGGTGCACTCATACAAACTGATGGACACACCCAGGACTGTTCCCTGGCACCAGATGTATTCTGAAATTCTTTAATTTGAAAGTATTTGGCTGTATAGGAGAGTCAGTGTAGTTCAATATCATCAGAGTTTAATTTTGACTTTTATTTTTCACCTGTCAGATGCTCTCATTGTTCAGGAGGGTTTTACAGACATATTAATACCACGTGTTGGTTGCTATCTGATCATCAGACAAATGTGAAGCACATTAAAAATAATTCACTGTGAGACCAGTAATGTTTGCACGTTTTGGAAACAATTTACTACTGAAAAGTCTATGAGGACCAAATGTTTTATGCAAGACCATGTAACTTGGAGACTGCCCTAGTTTGCTGTAAATATTTTTTAAAGAGGCAGGAGAGAGGGGCAGAGGGGAGTGCATTAATCTTTGGTCTCCCATCTTTCAGATGCTGGAATCCCAGATATGGAAATAGAACACAACGGAACCCAACATGACAGTGCAGCAATGCAAGGTGCAGTATGTACCACAGCCCCTCACCTGCATGGTTTTTGGGAGCCAGAGTGAAAATCCAATGGATTGCAGAATGGGTTTTGTATCTGTTTTCTGCTTTCAGATAAATGTAAATTATACGGCTTCAGTTTGCTTTCATGTTTGATACAGAAAACCTTTGTAAGATCAGTACTTTATAAGACCAGTCATTTTGTTTAAGTACAGGTGTGGGAACCTGATATTTATCTATCAGATATATACTCTTAGTTGAAAAGGGGGGTTACATTTGATTTATCATGTTAAAATGTTTTACCTCTGATCCTTACCTACCTATCCAGACTGTAGGTATTCAAAAAGTACATGAAGTGTTAGTGAAAAAGGAAAGCTGCCTTCATGCTCTAAGTTATTTAGTGCTGCTCTTTGCTCCCTGTTCAGTGCCTGTGTGTAAATAGAGCACCTCCATGCACTGTCTGAGTGCTTCCCAAAGCATAAAAATGCATTGTGGCCACAGGGCTGTGATGGGAGGAGCTGTGTCATCATCCTTGGGAGGAGCTGAGATACAGAGTCCTCAGGGATATTCCCATTGGCACCTCTTTGAGCCACACAGTCACCTGGGAGAAGATTTGGTCAGAGCAATTACTGAGTTCTGTAGCTTTGGACAAAGTCCAGTTTGTAGAGTTGGTTCTCTATAAACCCAGCCTTTTCCTCCTGTCATTCCTGTGCCATATTCATTGCAGACCATTCAGTTCTGTGCTGGCTGCTGCCTCTTTCAATATAATTGGTTGTTCTTAGAGCAATTCCACCCTTTCCACTGCCCCATGTAAAGGGAATGTGCAAAACTCCTGTGTGCTGAGGTGGCTGAAGACAGTCCCTCCTGTGCAGGAGGAGCAGGGCTGCAGTGCAGTCAGACACAAACCTCACTGGAGCATTTCCCAACTGGGCAAGGCTTGACTTCACATACCTCTGGTGTGCATCTGTCGTCCATCTGTCATCCGTCCAGGAAGGCTTTCAGAGATTTTTACTGCTGTCTCTTTTTTGTGATTTTAGGTTCATATGCTCTGGATTACAGAGAAGGAGAATCACAGCTTTATTGTAATGCATATATATACATACAACATATGTGTGTGTATTTATATATGCACACATATGATTAGTGCTCTAAATATTGCAATTGGAAAATTGCTGCTGCCAGAAATAGTCTGAATGTTGGATAAGCAGTTGGGACACGTGTTTAAATGTGACAAGCAAAACGTTACTAACATTTCTGCTCTCTTCATGATACCTGCAGTGCTCTTCCAGAATGATCCTGAGAGCCAAAGGTGCATGTGGGCAGGCTGTAGCAAAGAAAAGAAAGGTCATTTCAGTTTGCAGTTGAAGGAAAAAAGTTACACTTGGCTCAAGTGTGTCTTCACATCCAAAATGGTTACAAGTACTGTAAGGAAGGTGATGCATAGCCAATTGCAACAACCATTTACTTGGAGGAATTGAGAGAACTTTCTTACATTGCCTACAGTTTATTAACATGCAGGAAAATGTTGTGATTTTACCATTTTTATTTCAGATTGGTTTTGGGTTGGGGTTTTTTCCTTTTAATCTCATCCAGACAACATCATTCCTTAGTTGTGCCAGGCTTTGGTTCATGAAGTTGTTGCTCAGCTGATAAAAAGGGTTCTCGAGAGCTCTCGGTAGAGCTTGTTCAGATTTCAGAGTGTTTCTGTCCTGTAGCACCGTCTCTTTCATTTTTATTTATGCTGATACAGTAATAACGTTTTATTCTCTTTCCCTCTGATTACCATTTGTGTTCCTGACAGCTCCTCTTGCACTGCCAGCTCTAACAATTTGAGCACACTCCCTCCTTGCCCCCATCATTTGCCACCTTTGTTTTTCGGGCCCTGGGAGGAGGAAGGGTCAAAACACATGTCCCTAACACAAAGCTGTTTCCAGGCTTCCAAAATCTCTCTCTATTGCACAGAAAAAAGCTTTAGCATCAATGCAGACCTTTCTTTTTCTGTTGTCAATAGCTCTGCTGGACAGAAATCTATCATTCACACGGTGCCTTTCCTTTGAAATTCAATTAGTTCCACTGCCAGTATCTCCTTAAGACGGTTTAAAGGAAAATTACAGAACTACTGCACTGCCACCTTTCACAGTGATTAAGTCATATCATATTTTATGCTCATTTCTTAAAATGATTTTATTAACACAAGCTGTTC
The DNA here is from genome assembly GCA_035221455.1 of Xenops minutus. Taxonomy (NCBI): domain Eukaryota; kingdom Metazoa; phylum Chordata; class Aves; order Passeriformes; family Furnariidae; genus Xenops; species Xenops minutus. The sequence continues at coordinate 2,235,898 of JAWWEE010000142.1, forward strand.
ATGTACTCCGTTTCTGATCTGCATTATAAATCTTTTCCATTTAGTTGACTCATTTTCTCTCTCCTTTGTATATTAATTGAACGGAAATTTCACGCAGACGAGACTGAAAACTTTTTTGTACTTTACAGTCTGGTACCTCCATCCTCCACATGGCAAATCTTCCAGTTCAGAGCTTCATCTGGGAGGTTTTTAGCTGACAGAAAATAGTTGCAGTGGTCATGAAAGTCGTGCAGAGCAGGAGTGGGTGATGAGCACAGACCCCTCCTGCTCCCCTTCCCTCGCTCACCCGTGGGCCAGCACCATCGTGCATCAACCATCCTGTCAACCACTCTCCCTCTCACATCAAATAAACATACTGGGTGTCATTAAGTGCACCTTCAGATCAATGATTTTTGCAAATGACATTCAAGTACCATTCGAGTAGTGCATTTTTGCTGATAAAAGCAAATTAAATTAGCACAACTACAAGTGTGCTGATAAAAACTCAAACTGAACAGCAGCACCATTAGCTAACAAAGTAATATTTTCTCTTTACTGCTTTCTGCCATTTAGTTATTATCCTATTGGAAATCTAATTATAATCCTTTTACTCCCTAGTCAAACTTCACAGTTTTTGCAAGCTTAGCACTGACAAGTGATTTCATTACATTTGATTGCCCGCACCCAGATTGACTTAACTTCACTCCGAGACCTAAAAGCCCTCTCAGTTTCTCAGATTCCCTGTTTGCACATTACAGCAACAGCTCCTTTAATTAATTAGCATGAACAGCAGTAACATGAACTGCTGAACAGAAAATAACATCATTTTATGATCGCAGGGAGACTTCTCCTTTTGCATGTTTATACCTTAGTTAACTTTTGTATTACGATATTTCATTGTTAGGGGATATTGGAACAATCAGCAAAGCAATGTTAGCTTAAAATCTTAAAAAGTAGATGTTACTGTAATACTTGATGATAACAGTTTACAAAAAATTAAAATACTCTGAATTTCAAGAAGGAGGTGGCAGCAGCAGAGCCAGACAGGCTTTCCTCTACCTGCAACAGGAGCTGACCTGGGGCTGCTGCTGCTGCTTTTGTTGGTGAGAGGATCTGGCACAGATTTGGCACAAAAACTCTCGGTCACTAAAATGTGAACAACTTATTTTTATGTGTCTGCCAGAGATGAAGGACTGCTGGATGTTTGGAACTTATTTGGAGTTTTATAATTTAGAAAACTGGGCCATATTTTTTTCAATATTCTGATCTATGCAGTCAGTTTCCAAATCCAGCCTTCTTCATTTGAGTATTAAGCCTTTTCTTCCTGCTCCTGCCAAGCCAGGCTCTGCCCCTCGTGCATGCAGATGCTCTGAATTATAAACCCCTTAGTAATTACCTCGTGCAGTGTTTCTAGAAAACTCTCCTGAAGTTCTTGTGCAGCCACCAGCCTGTCCTACCCGTGCACACACAGGTGAGGGGGGATGCTGTGATTTTGGGATTTACTGAAACAGAAGGTGGGCAAAGGTTTCCCCAGGAGAGTGTTGGGCAGGAAGGTCTGACCTGTCTGTCCTTACAGAGGGTTAAACCATTTGTTCAATACTTCAGTGTTGAGGTTGGGTGTTTCCTAAGCAGGAGGCTCTGTGTTACCTCCCTGTCTGCTCAAGCTGCCTGTGCCATCCAGCTCCTGCATGGGCTGTGCTCAGGGAGCACACACTTGTCCTTGCCTCTTGCTGCTCGCTGGAAATCCTGGGGTTAGTCCAGGTTTTTTGGCTCTATTAACGGGGATGTGGAAATATTTGACAGAGTAGTCCTGAGCACAGAATGAGTGGGGAAGCAAGTCTGAATGGGCAGCTGTGTGAGTGAGCAGCACTGGGTGCAGCACTCCTGTCTGCTGGCAGGGCTGGGGAAAGGGCTTTCTCAGGGCTCTGATCCTCAGTAGAACCAAACTGTGCTCTCACTTTGCCTTTTTCTCTCTGCACAATGAGAGACTGGTTCAAACTAATTAGCCTCAGATTTGCAAGTTAATTTATTGTTATAGCCTTGTATTTCCCATGTGTTGCTGCATCCAGAGCGGGGCTCAGCTCTGGTCTGAGGTGCTGTTTGCAGAGCCTGGGAAGGGAGGAGGGATGAGCTCCTGCCCTGGGCAGTGGTTGTGGTGTCCTGCAGGAGCTGTGCAGAGCTCTGGGAGGGCAGGCTCTGGCCCAGGGCTGCCCCCTCTCCCTGCTCTGCTGCAGACACAGCCAGCTCCCAGCTCCACCTGCCCTGCCTTCCAGCTGCTCTCCCAGCTCCTCCTCCAGCCCAGCTGGCAAAGTGGGATTTCCAGTTCATTATTTCATCTCTGCTGCCCATCTCTGCAGCCTGTAGGGCTGGGGTGCATCTTATGAATTGTATATATAATTTACAGGTGCCGATACACCAAATTTATCCTGGTTTTCTCATTAGGAAGTCCCCTCCCTGGACTGGGTTTGCATTGGCATTGCCAGGGCACATTGTGAGGGTACACAATTTTGGTTTTAAAGCAGTTTTATGGAAGTACAGTTGAATTCCTGTCTTAGAGATCTTACAGACAGAGCCTCACAAAGGATTCAGAAAATTAGAAGGTGTTGAATAGGCTGAAAAAAGAAAACAAGATAAATGTGAATAAATATACAGATGATGATGATTAGCTTTGAATTTGTCCTTTATACACACATTAAAACATTGAATGATACTGTGGCTGAAAGGGGTGCAGGAGCTGAAAGTACCCTGGGCTAACAACTCAGGGAAGAGAACGCCATCCTGAGGGAAAATTCCAGTTACTCTGAAGACAGGCTGTGGCTCACCAAGGAACTCTGAGATCTTTACTTGTCTTACACATTGTGAAGGGGAAAAGAAGCCTTTCTAAATGTCTTGCTTATTAAGCCAGTCATGCATTGCTCTGTAGGCTGTAAAGCAGCATAACACGCACAGGGGGCTCATAAGCATATTTAGTGTTAGGGAATATCATTTATACAGTTTTTATATTGTCAGTATTACCCCTAGAGAATGAGATTAGGCTTTAAACTACTGTAAATCTACGCTTTTGCTCACCTTTGTATAATTTCAGTTTTTAATAGAATGAAGCCCACATAAATGAATATTTGATTAAGGGATAAACCTTATAAAAGAATACATTTACTGCACGTAGATTTATTCAAATCTTTGCTATATAATACAGTAAAATGCTATAAAATGGTCTGTAGCTTGCAGTCAGCTGCACTGAGGAGATGGTGAATATTCTCCAGAAAAGATTAATTTGACAACATCACATTGTCTTTCGTGTGTAAGTGGGGGCACAGCTGCTCCCAACACGTTAATTCCTCAGAGGTGGTTGCTGTGTGACGTGGTTAATGCCGTGGAGTTCAGTTTATTGCACAGCAACAAAAAAGTGCTTTAATTTCTGGAGAATAATTGAGAGCGTTGTAAAAAAGGGAATATTTAACTATGCACTTTCTGTTCACTGATCAGTGACATCCCCTGGGTGGCTGTGCTGGGCTTGAGCTGTGGCATTTACTGTCTCTCTTACAGGTATTCCAGATACTTCCATTGAACTTTCCTAAAGAAATAAAGGGAATTGGGGGGAAATATGGAAACCTGTTCTAAAGTTTAGTCAGCCCATCAGCCTCACTCAGTGTCTACCTCTTACCTTAGTCAGAAAGATATTTTTTAACATACAATAAAAAAATCAAGAACAGGCTGCACTGGGAAGGTGTCAAGTGCAGCTTCCTAATGATCCTAAGGAGGAAACCACAAAACAAATCCCCAAAAAAACCCCAGTATTCAGGAAGTGCATTTCTGCTCACCCCCCCTCACCTGGCTTTAGTATTTCTCCCCCCCAAGTTTAAGACAATGATTTTCATTATCCAAAGGCTTGAAGCTAAACTGAGTCACTTCTTTGGAGGCTGCTGTGCTCCCAAACATTCCTCCAGAATCATATCCCTGGCTCTTCCCATCTTTATTTGTGCTTACCTCCAAAATGCATATTAAATCATCCTGGTTTGGAGAGTCTGAGCCTCCTTAAAACCATGAAACATTCAATTACTAATTAGCTGTTTCCTGTTCCTAATGAAGTGAACATGTCGGATTTGGATTAAAATTCAGCTACTGCTCTGCTGTGTTTATGGTTCCAGATGTTTTTGTTTTATCTAGGAGGTTACTTTGACAGCTACTGCTAAATGATAAATCACTCATATTATAGCTGAAATGCATTTTGAAATTGAAATGTGGCAAACTTGGAGATTGCTCCAAGGATCAGTGTCAGTTGGCAGGTCAATACTTGCTCGTTCCTTAGGAGTGTTCAGTATTGGCATATGTAAAACAGTAATGGGAGAGATGTCAACATTATACAAAATGCTTCTCCATATTATCATTTTGCTATCATCTTCCAGATCAGTACTTGCAGATTTAGCTGGGTGGATTCATGATTCATTGTATAATGAACAGGGATATGGATTCTTGTTAGCTTCAGTTTCTGTGGGCATTTCAGTATTTATTTTTTCTCTGGGCTTAAAGTTGCTTAATGTGAAAAATCACAGTTGATAGGTACTATAACTAGGAATATTTTTATGAAGGAAATAAGTGGTTTTTGACTTCATTCTCTAAATAAAGAAATAGAATTTTAAACGAAACGAGGTGGTTTGTGAATGAAAGAACAGTTTTCTAAGAACAGATCTTGATTTACATTTTTTTGAAGCAATGCAGTTTTGGTTTAACACCCAGCTCCCTGGCAGGTTTTGTGCATGTGAGAAGGGTCTGTTGTGAAGCTGGTGCCGTGTGACTTGGTCTGTCCTAGGCAGGAAGGCAATCCAGCATGGGCTGCCTTCTGGAAAAAAGGGAGGAAAATGAGTGTTCAGTTAAAAGCAAATGCCAGAAAGAAAGAAAATCCAAACCAAGGTATTTAGAGGCTGCACTCAGCAGCTGGTGCCTGGAAAACCCTGGGAAAAACAGGACTGTGGGTCCTGGACCCAGCTCAGTGGGTTGGGAGGTGGCAGTGCCCTGAGACAGCTCATTTCTCTGCCAAACATCCATTTCTCGAGGGCTGGTCCGGGTTGTGTCACCCGGTTGTGTCACCTCCTTGCCCTGTATACACCACGTGATGGAGAGTTTAGTTGATCTCACTTGTAGGTCTGATCATGTGGCTTGGGAAGGCCCCCAGACAAGTGAGGAAAGCACCCAAGTGTCAGTCCATTGTAAAATGTTGAGCTGTCATTTCTCTTCCTCCCCTGCAGAAAACAGAACATACATCAAACCGACCATCATGTACTGACGGAGCCGCCTCTTGTTGAAACGTGTACAATGACCACTATGTGAAGACCATATAGTTCTGAGAAACATCCCTTCCAACCTTTGCTGCCTTCAGTGCTGTGTGAGGAACAGGATTTGTAGCATGAAACTTGAAGGACAATTCCAAGCAATTTACTGTTGCTGCGTTGAAAACTGCCGTGTTAAGACATCCTGAGACTTTTTACAAGCTTACCATACCAAACCAAGCCTGTTACAACAGATCATTTTTAGGTCCCCGGAGATAGAAAGGAGTTTTAGTATTTTTAAGCACATACAAGAATTATTCCCCCTCCCCAGCCCATCCCCAAAAGAACTTTTTTTTCCTTAGGAGGTGGCTGTTACTGGATAGCAAAGGCACAATGATTTCAAAGCCACACCGGTCTGCACTGGCTGTACATCAAACAAGTCCAGTTTATCACTGAAACTGTTCAACATGGAGCTGTTTCGATTGTGTTTATAAATTAAGCTTTGTTTACTGAAGCAGATACTCGATATATATTACGTTTTAAAAAGAAATGTGTGTACATTTTTTAAAAGAACGATGTAAAAATTGTCCTTTCATTAGATGACCAATTCAAAAGTGTGAGCTAAACCCTGATAGCTGACGTAATATGAGGATTATAATTGATGCTTTTTTTTAATGCTCAGTTCAGCTTGGCTTTTGGTCTTTTAAGATGGAAAAATGAATATGCAGTAGAGTGTTAGATAATGGAAACTTTAAAGTATGGTTTCTCTGTTGTACCATATTAAGTTAAAGTACACATTCTTTGTTAAAAATGTTCTTGCTAAAAATACAGTATTAAAAAGTTTTTTGTTTGACTTTGGAAATCTTTTAAGATTTTTTCTTTTTTGGACTGTGAATTCCCATAGTAACTGTACTAATGCAAACCAGTATTTTGCACTATTAAAAATACTTGAAGAAATGACTTAATAAAGAGGGTGGGTTGGTATTAAACATTTTCCTAATTATTGTATGTTCCAAATTCTGAACTCTGCAAGTGAAACAGTCCCTTCTCAAAACATGGGGCTGAAAGGTGGTTCGAGTCAGGTGGAATTAAGTGATCACCTGTTCCCTCTTGACTTTCATTCCGGGGTCAAAGGCACGGTGCTTATTTACTTGCACACTCCTGTTTATATACCCATGTTTACACACACATGCCCTGAATTAAATCACTGTCACTTAAAACCAAAAGAGACCTTTAAACAGAGCCAGAGGAATATATTTCCTATGATTATGTTTATTCCTGTCTACATCTATATGTATAATGTTCAAAAGTTATTTTTAGCCCTGCACCTTTTTCTCATTAGCAGACTTTTGCAATCAGACTATGCTCTGTAATACAGCAAATTAGAATCACCTGATTTTTTTGTTCTTAAAAGAAATCTTTTAGCTTAACTGGTGTCAGTTCAGGAAAGCATGCTGACCTCTGTTTTACAGGTGATAAAAGGGCTTATCAGAATATTCTTACAATGTATAAAATTGTTTTTATCCATATTAATTTTAAAGCAGATGTTCTAATAACTGCATTAATCGTGCTGGATAAAACAATCCAAAAATGAATAATGCAAAGAAACAGGAGGAATAGGAATTGCAAGTGCTCCTGACTCTTAATAAAAGCTCATGTGTGACTAAAGCACTGCAGCACCCAAACTTGAACTCCACCTTTCAATACAAATATTAATTTTAGTTGCAGTTCCATCGTGATTCCCTGAAAAGAGGCTTGGACTTTATGCCTCAATCTTATTTTTTAAAAAGGAATTGAGACAGTCCTCGGGGTGCTGCAGCATCTCTGACTGAGCCAGTGCTGCTCGTGCTCCTGAGAAGTGAGATCTTTGCTGAGTTATCTGGTGCCGTGAGTTTAGGAAGACTTAAAGTAACCAGATAGTTCATTCTTTCAAACACCAACAGTTTTGCACTTTTCCTCAAGCTCCATAAAGGCTGTTGGAGTATTTTTAACCTCTCAGTGGCTGATGTGCACATTTGATAAGGCAGCATTGAGCCTGGGTTGATGAGCACAGTGTTGATTTTTGATTTGCCCATCCCAGGCTAGTTTTAAAAATCAGAGTATTGACAAAGCAATGTTTTCAGTGTGAGCTCAGCCCGAGGAGCACACTCTGCCCAGCCCTTTGTGTGGGAGGAACGTGTTCAAGCCCTCCCAGGGTGGGGCTGGACAGTGCCAGCTGCTGCAGTGCTGCTGCCTGGGCAGGGATGGCACCTCTGGAGTGTGTTGTGGGTGTGGAGCAGAGGGACAGTGACAGCCCCTGCTCTGCAGGCAGCTGGACCAGGGGGCTGTAGCTCCAGGTCCCTACAGAGCATCTCCTTGTGTGGGAATGGTCTCTGGAATGGCCCAGTGCCAGCAGAGGGTGTTGGCTGGACACCAGGTGACCCTGGCTGGACACCAGGTGACCCTGGCTGGACAGAGCAGGGTGATGCACAGGGGATGGGACTCCTGTGTAATGCAAAGCCCTAAACACACACGGGACAATCCCAGCCTGAGCTTGGATCTGTTACCTTTGGCAACAATGCTGAGGGAGCCACTTCCCACTTTCCCACTGCTGCTTCCAGCTGTGCCTGCTGGGATGGGGTGAGGAGGGACAAGAGGGAAAGGAATTTACAAAGGGTTTTTTACCAGGAATTCCTATGACATACTACAAGTGCTCAGGCACTTGTAAAATCCCTGTTAATAAACATATTGACTTTAGTTCTCTCTGCAGATAAGGGCATCTTTGATGATTTGAAGCCGGGATGGAAGGGGAGAAAAAAAAAGTATTTTTATGGTGATGTATTTATAGATGGATAATGATTTGGTACTGCTTTATATTTGTACATCAAAGAAATCAATTGAAATGGGCAAATTCAGTGCCAGCACAGCACAAATGCTGCAGCTTGCACCCATCCTTGCCATGAGACCTGAACCTGTTGGAGACTTCTGCTGGAACAGAGCATCCTTTGCATGAATGTTTGGGTGTGGGAACCTAAGGCAGGAAAAAATTCCTTTTGGAGCTCATTTTTTCAAATAAAAACACCCATTATCCTGAGTTCCAGTTAAAGTACAGTAAGGTTTTTCTATATCGTCATAATATGATTCTATTGACATCATCCAAAATTATAAAGCAAATACAGCACCATACATTAAGGTGTTCTTCTGATACTTGAAGAATTGGATGCTCTATAAAGGTTCCATTATTTTTAAATACATATGGCCTTGCATGTTCGAAAATGCACTGAAATGTGTGTTTACTGAGCAGAAGATCCCTTTCACCTTCTGGCAGTTCTTTGGCTGTCTCCAGGAGGGGTTAGTTGGGGGAAAAGAGAGAGTTTTTCTATCTGGGATGTAATTTCTCACCTTTCAGAGCTCGAAGCTCCTCGGGCTGCCTGAGCTCCCCACAGGTGTTCCCTGGCTGGTGTTTCTGCCCCACGAGCTGCAGATCTCACCTGTAAGAGTAACCCAGCTCTGTCAACACAGCATCTTCTTTAAGGTCATTATCTTTAAAACAATAATCTTACGGGGTGAGAACATATATACAAATATAAATACCTGCTGCTCCTGGTAGCAGAGCAAGTGCCTGCTATTCTGGAATAAATTTGGGCTGGTCAGGAGGAAGATGGAGATGAATCTGCCAGAGAAGTGACACGTTCATATTGAACTATACAAAATTGGTCCAGCTCTAATTAATCATTGTGTGCTTCAGTCAGCCCAGAGAGAGCCACACATACTTATTTTTCACAGGAAAGTTAAAAATCAGACAATGGAGAGAAACTCAGTCATTTTGAATTCTTAGGTGAAGACATGGTTTCATCATAAAAAGATTTGCATCACAGCTCCCTCATAATAAACATGCAATGCAATACACCTTATACTGAGGTTATTAAGAGCATTTTTGCTGAAAAACAGCCTTGGCAGCTGAGTGTCACAGCATGTGGATGTACCATGGCACAGGGGCACAGACACCTTTGGGACTGTGCCAGAGCTGTGCTAAAGGAGTATTTGGGGTCACAATGCCTTGTCCCCTGCCTTTGGAGGGCTCAGGACAGCATGGAGTGCTCGTTTTAGGATCTGGGCTTTGCCTGAAGCTTTAATCTTGTTACCCAAAGCCCCATGCCCAAAACAAATTGTGCCCCCCACCCACCAAAGTGGTCAAATAGAAAGGAAAAACCATTGGCATTAAATGAAACAAGATGCATTAGCTAAAAAGAGAGGAAAGAATAAACAGGAATGAAAAATAAACCTTAATTCACTCCGGTGCCAGTAGGATTTGGCATTTAACTTTAATCATATGTTTCATTCTATATCAGGAAGGAATACCTGTTTGCTGTTTCCCCTGACGATTCCTGCCATTAGCTGAAAGCCTGTTTATTCCCAGAGCTGTGCTGCCATCAGTTGATGATGCTGGGGCACTTACAGAGAGGTTTTGGCAGGAAAAATCCTTTATCATTTGGAACACAATTGTGAAACATAATATTGTTCTTTGTAGATCAGTCCAAAGCAATTCCATACAAATTGTTGCCTTCTCCTCCTTGTTGTCAGCTGGGGTGGGGGGGAAACCACATCCCTAAAGGTAAGAAAACAGACCAAAAAAACCTGTTAAATAATAAGGAATAAACTCCCAATTGGACTTTTTCTTCATAGTTCTGGAAAACTGCTGAAGGCAGAAATGGTACACAGAGATTTTTGGTGTCAGATCAGTGCTTTGCATTTTACATGATCATTTACACCTGTGCAAAGAAAGTGTTTGATAGCATTTGACAGCTGATTTATTAACATTTGACACCTATATTACAATGTTGAAATGACTCCACAATGTGCAAAGCAGTGGAAAAACCACTGATTCCCTTTCATGGCTTTTTCCTGGTATTTTAATATCGAGATTCCATTCTAAAGGAAAGAATTAATTCCTCACACCCCAACTGTAGTTCTTTATTTCTTCTAGTATGTTATGTTCAGCCCATAGTAACTTAGGGGGGGAAATAAAGGAGAAAGAGAAAAGCAACTGTTTAATTCACAGCCCACATTCAGAGGTGCCTCGAGGAGCCCCAGCAGAGTGAGAGCTCTGCTGAAACCCTGCAGGACTGAGGCTCCTGACTCAGAACACAGCTGGTAAGTAAATTGCATATTTTTGGCAGTTACTAATTTCTCAAATAAACAAATTTTCATCAAATCAAAATTCTGTTTTCACTGAAATTGGTTTTGGCTTCTTCAAACCCACAAGAAACTCCTAAACCAGGGTGTTTCTTTTTTGGATTGAAGGCAATACACTCTGGTCAGAATTCCTGTAAGAGAGAAGGGGTTGGTCCAGTCCAATACTTTCTGGAATAAGGTGGACTTCTTGGGTTTAGAATTATCAAAATAGTTGCACCCAGTGGAAACAAATAAGTCAGCAATATCCCCTCTGTGCATAAGAAGTTACTGGAGCTCTGAGTTTACAAAAAGAGCCTTTTCCACCCCAGGAAATCAAGGCCAAGAAGAAGGATTCTGGACACAGTAAAAACACAGTCTAAATTATACTGTGCAATTAGTCAAGCACACAATTATTTGGAATACAATTGCCAATGTTATGTGTTGACAGGATGTGGTATCTTAATGAAAATAATAATATTGTTTGCTCATCTGGTACCAGCCCGGTTTCCAAAGCAAAAGCCTCTCTGCTTTCACACATGGAAGTAGCTTTTCCAGCTAAAATAATGCAGCAGCCAGTGTAGCATGAATAAGTTAAGTACGTGTGAAGTTCATGGACTGGTGAAGAGGGAGGACCAATTTGCCAGGCTGGGAATTACTGCCATGACTGAATGACCCATGTCTAGTCCTGTCACATTACCTTACATCACACAGTGTACATCACACACTGTACATTACACACTGTACATTACACACTGTACATCACATAGTGTACATCACACAGTGTACATTACACACCGTACATCACACAGTGTACATCACACAGTGTACATCACACACTGTACATTACACACTGTACATTACACACTGTACATCACACACTGTACATCACACCCTGTAACACAGCCCAGCAGAACAGAACCTGGGGAAAACGACTTCAGCATGAGCCTGCAGCATTTTCAAGGTTGCCAGTGCTGGATTGCCTGGATCAGTTGGAGTGGCCTTTCCCTGGCCCCCATGGATGAGGCAGAGCTGTGCCCTCCCTCAGGACTAAGGTCTCGTGTCTCTTGCCCTGCATCACATGCACAGAAACCAGAGCTCCTCCTGCTCAGTGCCCTCCTGTGTTTCACCTGCACTCCCTGGCTCGGAGCAGCCAGTTCTCATCAGGGCAGAGAGACAGTCTTAAATGGAACTCTAAGAACAATAAAATCAGTGTTTAAAAGAAGAAAATAAAGCAGGTGGTTTTACTTCATCAGCATGGCAGTTGTATCTGAGGGGGAGAAGAGAAGCCAACCCAAATATTTCGTGTTTGTAGCTTGTACCCAGTAAGGACAGCAAGGGGAAGTCACTAAAGGATTGTTTGCTGAGTCTCAGGGAAGGATTGATCTCCAAGGGTAGCAGTTCCAATATAGTGCATCCCAATACCAAAGACTTGACTCAATTCCTTGCTGTGGTTCAGAACCAGGGAAGGAGCAGGAATTGGCACTGGAGAGCTCCATGTGCTGGGGCATTTTGGGGATGGGAGCCTGCAGGGCAATGCAGATAACATCAGCTGCTGCAAGTGAGTCCTGGTGATTTTTGCCTTCAGTTTTATTAGGCATTGGAACGTGACATCCCTTCCTGATGAGCACATCCCCAGCCCATTAATGTCACTGAGAGTTATGCTTACATGGCAGGCAGAGCAGATCCTTTCCTTGTGCTTGTCCAGGGCCCTGATCCCGGGCCATGCTCAAACAATGACAAGTTAATGGGCATTTACTTTGTGCTCTGTACCTCTATAAAAGTAATTTTTAAATAGCATAATGGAATAATATTTACTCGACAGCCTTTGCATTGTTTATTCCCCAGTGTCTCTCCTACAGTTTTGTAAGATAGAAATAAATATTTACTCACTCTTCATTCATGCAGTTTATTCTATGTAGAACTGTAGCCAGCTCTGTTCAGCGTGCTGCCTTTCAGCTGGATGCTATAAAGAAAGGAAATTAATTGTGGTTAAACTTAGGTATGTGATAAAAAAGCGGGAGGGGAAAAGTTTGTGCTGGCTCCTGTCTGGGTTTTAAGGCACGTGCCCCCTCCCTCCCCATCCCCTCTGCCAGCGTGGGGTGTGTTTGTGCGTGTAAAAATCAGATTACCTCCAGCTCATTACTGTCCACTGACAGGGGCCCTCTGTAAAAACTTTTGATGAATAGTCAGCATCTCATTCCTCAGTAATAAAAAACCCTAAGTTGCTTGCAATCATTATTCCAAATGGAAAAATTAATTGTAAATAACTGGAAGTCAATTAAGGCTGGGTTCTGCCGGGTAATGCAAATCTTTTATAGTTTTGTTTCAGTTAACTGCCTCATTAATGATTTATAGATGTGTATACAGCTGTGGGAACCATAGCATTATCTAATGCACTCAGAGAATAATTACATATGAAAAGAACTACGCAGCTCAAGGGAAAAACTCAGAAATTACTTACTGCCTTAACTTCAACCATATTAAGATGCAAAGCATTTAGAAGCCAACTGTGATGTTTTATCATATTCTTGAGGTTTTTTCATTCTTTTTAAAAAGGGAAAAATAATTCTCTCTAAAGAAATATTTGTATACTTCAGTATTACACAGTACGCAAAAATCAAGATGTCTCAACTGAGAATGTCAGCATTTATTTATTATTTAAAAGCCTAAGTTATAAAACATTCTTATTCCCTTTGTGCCTCTGCTATACAGGAATAAAAGACATTTCTACAGTTAAACAATTCATGGGCATATGCATATATCTCCCTGAATAACTCAGAGCCAGGAGTAATTTTGGAAAGGCTTCTTTCTGGACTCGTTTTCCTGGAGACACAAATACTTTGATACCTGTTCTTTGGTGGTGCCATTGTTTGAAGTCTGATGGGGTTTTTCCTGAAACTTGTTTCACATCTAAGAGGGCACTAAACCTGAAGTTTGCACAATTTGCTACTTATTTCTTAAAAACTCCAATGCAGTGATAAACTGCTCTCAGGCCCAGAAGCACCATAGGGGTTCCTTTGCTTCTAAGCCTGCTTTTCTTCATTCTTAGAGCTGGGGGGCTCGGGGGCTTCCCCCCCAAACCCAGCCATGTGACAGGCAGAGTTCCTGAGCTCTGCTCCCAGCTCTCTCCTGCTGCCCAATGCTCTAGATGGGTTTGCTCAGTCACGTGGGAAGTGACCAGTCTGCATTCCCACACACAAGTTATTTAAGTATCTTTTTGCCATATATTTACTGATAGTAAAATCTGGCCCAGTTGTCTGTTTGAACTATACAAGGCCAGAGGGAGGCAAATAAAATTTTTTGTCAGCAGATGTTCAGCCTCTTACATAAAAGCTACAGCTACCCTCTGTCACTTATCCATTTCACAAATAACATCAGCCCGTTTCACCAGGTAGGAAAACAAAAGAAAATCAGCCTGATGTCCCTTTGGTGGGAGGTGGAGTGGGGAAAGGACACCAGAAACTCCTTCCAGGTTTCCCAGTGGCACCAAAGCACAGACCCTGTTTGGCCACCAGCCTAGTGCTGCTGGCCAAGTGGTGTGGGATTAAATGGAGCACAGAAATGCTGCGTGTCCTGCTTGCTGTGCTGGGGAGCAGGGTCTGTGGGATGCTCATGTGAAAATTCACAAGTTTTGACTCTGCAGAAAATCTGTGGTAGCTTGTTAAGGAACAGGTTTACACGTTTATAATTGTGCATATATGTTTTTGCTGGCACTTAAGGAAATTACTTACTATAGACTTTATCCACTGATGGAATAATTCAGGTTGAGGAGGCCTTGGAAGGTCACCTGTTCCCACCTCCTGCTCAAAGGCTTCTGCAACAATACAAGTGACCATATGAGACATGAAAGTGGAGTCAAAACCATGGGAATAATGTATTTGATGATTGAATTGCCAGAGAATAAACCAGAAATAGACAATGGAAATTGTCTTTTTTTTTTTTTTTTAACTCTGCAGTGGTGTCTTACTTGATAATGAAACATTATGTTAATCTACAAGGACAAATTAAGGACTGCAAATCAAGTATCATTTAACATTAGAAAAATGTACTTTTAATTCTAAGCTTTTGAGGTTGTACTGAATAATCTGCATAAGGAACAGCTAAATAAATCAAGATTAAGCTGTCTAGGGTGATTAAACACACAGACACAGCCTTTGGCTTATGGCACCTTCATCGACATCCTTATGGAGTTCCAGGCACAGAAGAGATGACAAACCTGCAGTGGCCAGGAAAATAATCCATGCAATTTAAATTCCAGAAGAGGGTCCCTCAGTCCGTGCCCTTGTGCCTTCTTTTGGTGCAGCTCCCAGCAGTGAGAGGGTCTGGGGGGGTCCCCATGCCCCCAAATCCTCAGCAGCTGCAATGAGGGCAGGGCAACACTCAGGGGTAGCAAGAACTGACTCAGGTGCAGACCCAGACTTGGTTTAGCATTTCCTTGGTAATATTTCACTGAATTAAGGGGAGTTTTTGTGTCCTGCAGGCTCCAGGCAGAGCACACACACATCTGCTTATGGGATGGGAAAGGTGGGATCTGGTGGGTTCTGCTGAGGCAAAACATTCCGTGTGCTCAGTGCTAAGGCAAGACTGTCTCTACAGCCAGGCATTCCAGAGGCATTCCAGAGGGAATTGCTTACCCTGCTCTATCTGTCAGCCTTCCAGGGCCCAGAGAGTAGCTGGGAAAAAAATGGATAAAGATATTCTAAAAAAATCCCCTGGGAGCATCTCCTGTATTTAATAAGGAAAAGCACCTTCTGTGCAGCCAATAAAAGTTGAGTCTCTCATGAAGATTTATACCATATTACACACTGAAATTCAATGTACAACGATACCCTTGTGTATACAGTTGTCAGAATAATAATCTTTGTCTGTCTGATCAACTTATATTTTATGCCAACAACACAGCATTTAATATTATGCAGTTTCAGTGGAAGAAAATAAATTTATTCATGCAACAACTTGCCCAGTAGCTTAAACAGACAAAGTGGAAAAAAAAATAGCTTGGAGTTTTTACATTAACTTATGATCCACAATACAGATTTCTATACAATCTTAGCCATTTTATGCAGCAATATAAACTATGATTCTTAATCTAGTTTGTGAAACTGCCTCACTATTTTGTACTGTCATGAGGAATATTATACGGTTGGATCTGACTGCATTCTCCTGAAATGAGGAGTCCAAAAATACAAATGGTAACCAACAGCTTCTTTCTATATTCTGCATTGTCACATTCTGTGCTGTATTCTTAGGCTTTGTGTCTCAAAATATAAATCAAGAAACACTTATAGGGAAGATATACACGGACTCCCCCACAGCCAAGCACTCCTTGACAGAAATCAGTAGACTCTACCCACGATATAGTGCTGGTTCCAAATGATGCAAAGCTCTGCCAGATAAGAAAACTTCAGCAATATAGAAAATCTCTGTTGTATGTAGATCCATTAAATCTATTCTTCAGGCAGCCTGTGCAGCAAACTGACAGACTTTGAATGATTTATTGTTACCTTTTTAAAGGCATCTACTTTCCACCTTACATTAATTTTTCTTTATATAACAATACCTGACAAAAAAGGAACCTGGCGACACAGCACCCCCCAAAAAAACCTAATGGAAAAAGTGGAGGTAGGACTGGGAAGAGAATTAAATGAGAATGGCTAGAAATGTGTCTGTACCCCCAGATGCACACCCTGAAACCAAGGCTGCACACTCATAAAGGCAGGTGTGCCTCAGCCTTTAGAGAAGGTGCTTAAATGTCACTTAAACTTAAGCTTGGTACTGGGGGCACCCTGGCACAGAGTGCCCAGAGAAGCTGCCCCATCCCTGGCAGTGTCCAAGGCCAGGTTGGACAGGGCTTGGAGAACCCTGGGCTGGTGGAAGGTGTCCCTGCCCATGGCAGAGGGTGGCACTGGATGGGCTTTAAGGTCCCTCCCAACCCAAACCAGTCTGGGATACTGGGATTGCAGAGGAAAAGGCAAATTCCTGGGAGGATGAAGTGGCAGATTTCCCTGTGGAGGGTGGATTTACCAAACCCTTCAGACCATGTGGCCAGGCTGTGTGCCTGAGCATCCACTGGTGACTATCACTGAAACTTTTCCAAAATCATGTATTGTTGCTTCAAGACACAATCAAACTGCTGTTTCCTCATAACAGGATGTGCTGTGAGTGCCTGAAGAAGGTGATGGCTCCCAAATACACACACACAGACACACAGACATGTGCTCACACTCACACACAACTCCTCCATGGGAAGGAGCTGCAGAGATTTGTTGGCCAAGAATTGGCCTTTCCTTTTGCAATCAAAGAGAGGAAACAGCCATCTACTGTCATCTCAATTATCAGAACCTTCCTATTTAGCTTTTTGTGGACCAGTTTATACGTAAGAATTCATACACCGAGGTCATTTATATGAAATAAAATACACATGATTATGTATGGAAATAGGTGCCCCAAGACAGAAATGCACATGAGAAAAACACACCTACAAACCAGGGGCAGAAAAAAAGCTAAAGGAGGCCACAGATTAAGTCCTTCTTTGAGATTTATAGGAATTTGTTTACACAGAGCACATTTGGAGTACTTTGATCAGATTAACTATTCTAAATGAAAGCAAACCAATGCTTTGAGCATACATCATATTGTCCCATAGGGGGAAAAGTGAGTAACAAATAAGCTGGCCCCCAAAATAACTCAGGCCTTCATGGACTGATAGTCTGAAATTACTCCAGAGAGGTGAGAAATGCTAAAGGAAAATCAAAGCACCAGAAAAGAGAATTGCCTAAAAGCAGGAGAGAGCTCTTGCTCAAGGCCAGCTGAGCAGAGCAGAGTCCTGCTGCCCTGCCCCAGGGTCTCTGTGCTCTCGAAGCTCAGACTTCACAAATATAACCAGCACTGTCTGAAAATCAGAAATGTAGATTGTGTTCAGAGCCTCAGAATAGATGTGATTATTTCTATTGGCAAAGGAAATCACCAGAAATCTCCACACCAGATCCACGTGGTACAAATGGAGCACTTTGAACCTGGAGAGGTTTTATTTGTAACTCAGTCAAATGTTCTTTGAAAATTGCCAAGTGCTGAATGGCAAACCACATTAATTACTGCTACAGTGAGATTACAACTGGTAGTATTGTACACACAAGATTTGAAGTTTAAAGATTATAGTTCTAATAAAAATAATAGATTCTTAATTGAGAAACCATCTCCATTACTCAACAACTATCAACACACTTTTGTTCAGAAGTAGCTCAGCTAAACTGAACTTAAAAAAAGCCAAAATTGTTCTTCTGTTTCTAAAGTATTCTACACATTCTAAGGATCAATTTAAAAGATTTCATACACTTGACTTGCCTTCCAAATATACCCTGTGTAGGATACCACAACACAGCTCTCTGCACAGGAACATTTGTGCTTGTCTAACCAGGCACATTAAATTGAGCTACACAGATATGTGTCATGTATTCCCCTCGGACGGCTCAAGAGTGCTGCAGCTCCAGGAAAACATCACCTATCACTGCTCCACGGACCCAGCCCTGCTCCCCTGGAAGTGGGAGACTTCATCCTGCACAAATACAGGCAGGCCTTGCTACAGAGAGGGAAGAAACTCAGCAAACAAAGGTTGGTGTTTGTATTTAGACATACAGTTTGTGTTCATGTTATTGGCATTTATTAGGCTTATGTGTTTTTGTCACATATTTGAGGATGGTGAATCTCAAAACAGTCAAATTTTATAGCTGGTGGAAAAGAAGGTTTCCTTCTGCTTGTAGTACAGCTGCATCTTAGCTTAAACCTGTGTAAACAAAGGTTTCCTGAGAGATGCCTTTATCCCCTGGGAAAAGTTTGGAAGATACCCAAGCATATCTTAAATATTCCAGCAGATCAGACCTCATACAGGGTCTTCTTTTCTGATTTAATAAATTTCACCTATTTTTCATTTCATAAACCAATTTGCTTATCCTAGCAGTGTATAATCAGAAGCTAGTTATACAAAGCATATAGATTTTATATTTAATGCAAAATGAAGTAGGTAAAAACAGCTACATAAATACTTCTGCAGGGCTTTGGAGGAAAACAGGTATCCCTGTTCCCTATTAATCTTTCTTGCTGCATTCCATTCAGGGTGGCCAGCAAACTGATAAGATCGTTCCTTCAGATTTCAAAATTACTGAATCTGGAAATAGTTCTCATTTATCTCATGCACTGCTGAGAAAACAATCTCGAATCGTTGGTTCTACTGATGAAACTTCCTTAGCAACACAAGGGCTCCAGAATTATTTTTCAAACCTTGTCAATGCTTCCTGTGAGGTTTCCGTCACTGTCACCATCGAACACTTTGCAGATGAGGGGGAAAAAGAAGCCACCCAACCCAGAAAGCCATGATAAATTAATAGAAGGTAAATTAATAGATTAAATTGAATTAGCAGGAGCAGTGATAAATCTAAAATTCCCTAACAATAGTCCAGTGAATAATGCTTTAGATTTACCAAGTGTTTTATCATTTAGATGAGAATCTGTAGGGAAGGGATTATGTCCCAGCAGTGTTAAAAAGAGCAGGCAAGCTGAACCCTTGCACTGTGCCTTTCTCTGCAGGGTGACATCCCCAGCAGGGAGCAGGGAACCAGGGCAGGGGGACCCTCCCTGCCCCTCCCTGCCAGAGCCTTGGGTAGGACAGGACACCCCAGGGACACTGCTGAGCCTACAGACTGGCCTCCCTGCCTCGCTGGCCCTTCCACAAGGACTTCTCAGCCATATTCTCTCATGGTAAATTCTATTTAGGCCACAGTTTAAATCTTTACCCTATTCAGTTAAATCTCAAGTGTGCAGACAGTCTCTTAAAGCAAGGTCTCAATAGTTGTAAAGTTTGTAAAGTGTCAGCAGTGCGGGATTTGGCTTTTAATGTAATTGGAACAGGCTAGTTCCAAGTTATTTTATTTCAGGTGCCTCCAGTCTCAGGTTAGAGAGTGCTTTTTGCTGTGAAGATTTTTCCCTTCCCTGACACAAGTGCTCACCCCAGTTCTCAAATTCACCCGTGCTCATCTGACACTTCACAAGTTGCCAAATGTCTCCTCAAACACTGAAAAACCCAGTTTCTGCCGAGTTCCAAGCTAAGTGTTAGAGAGGGGAGCTGAAAATCAGTGGGAGCCTGTCTGCCCAGGGCTGAGCAGGGACACTGAGCATTAACCCTGTCCTGACTGCTCCGAGCACTGCTCATCTCTGCAGGGCTGCCCTTGGCTCTCCTGAGTTCTGAGGAACAGGGAGCAGCATCCCCTCTCAGCTCTGTCATGCCATCACTTCTATTTATCTTTCTTTTTTTCCCTTCAAATCCCTCAGCATTTGTTTAAGGCTGCTTGATTCAATACCTGGTTTCCAGAGGGACTGTCATACAGGGCTGTGTTGCCCACAGTGAACTGGGCATGTGCCGTGGTGAGGAAGGAAGAGAAATTATTGCTGATATTGGGTAGGACAAATCACAATATTCTTAAACTATTTGCCTTCAGCTTTTAATCTTCAATTACTTCTTGCCACCCTTCAGCCTAAGAACAGCTTCTTAAAATTTTAAGGATAGGTTAAGTGCTCTTAAGAATAACTCAAGAAGAGCTTCTTAACCTCCTTCTAAGTGAGCTGAGTGCTCCCCTCTTGATCCTTTCTGCAGTGGCTTCAGACAGACAATTTAAAGCCAAGGAGATGAAATCAGTCAGATCACAGTGATTCTGAATGGGTCTGAAATGAAGATTTCAAATGCCCAACATTGAAACATCTACTGCACAGGAACATTGGGTAGGTACAAGCTGGTAACCTTTGATACACAGTGAAGTTAAATTGCATCAACATTTGGTTCAAGATCTTTCTCTAAAAAGTAGTGAAAAACTACATAGGCTTCTCAGCAGTGAAAATGAATAGGTAATATAGTTTAAATATATATAATTGATAAGTATACCACTGAGTAGAGCAAATTCACTTTGCGTTCTTGCCCCATCCCATCCAAGGGTTATCTGAGCCAGCTCTGAGGAAACATTCTGCACTGCTTTCTGCTTCAAATACAAGAGTAAGAATTTCAAATGAGTCTATCAAGGTGACAACAGGAACCCCTCTCAGTCCTTGGACAGCCTCCAGCACTGTGACACAGGGACACACACGTTCAGCACCTGGGAAGCACCAGCAGATGTGAAATTCTGGAATGTACATCCTCAGCAAAACAGGCTCAGTTGTATCCTCAACCTGTCCTCCACTTTCTAATCTGGGTTTAAATAAGATCTGGATCAGATTCAAAGGTTTTCCCCTTATCTTTGGACTAATGGGGTGGGTCCCTGACCCCAGGAATGCTGGTCAAAGCAGTAGATGTGATGGTCATCTCTGCTGCTCTGACAGTTTAGCTTCTACTAAACAGCAAAAAATGGGCTGTACTGAGCCAGGTGTGAGGGAATAAAAGCCCTCAGGAAGTGCAGAGCAGCACAGGCTGCACCCAGCTATTCTGGTTTCCATTTCTGGTGTGGCACAGGCACACGTGACAATAAGGATATTCACTAGAAAAGATCCTGACCCACTGATCCCAGTTGAAATAAACCCCCAAAGTTCAACTGCACAAGGTGCACCAAGGACACAAGAAGCAATAAAAGCACGAGAGGTGTTGCTGCCATCCCTGAGGATGCCATGGTAAGAGCAGTGCATGGAAGGCAGAAGAATCTGCAGAGAACAAGGGGTGCCTCATGACAGACACCCAGGCCTGTTCTGCCAGGGACTCTTACACGTCTCAGCTGCCAATTTGGCTCTGAACAGCTTTAACCAGGACCTCAAAAGCTGCAAAGGCACAGAAGTTGTGGTTCCAGTTAAGAACATATTTGCCAGATAATAAGTACCAGGAGTTTTACAATAGTTTCAGTAGAGGTGGTACCAGTGAGATGAGTTTGGGTCCATTTTAATCATTTACAGAATGATGAATGTAGCCTATTCATTATAGAGTAAATATGCCATAGTCTATAATCACTACTATCAGCCTACCAGTAGCCTTATATTGTGCAAGCCTGTATTTAAAATACTTATTCCAAGATCCTCATCTGCTCCAGGCTGAATGGCAGGCAAAAGTATCTCAGGAAGGTATATAACTACACTCTCTTGTAGCATTTCAGCTGTCACCATAAATGCCATCTAGTCATGCAGGAATTTCATAATAGCCAAAAAAACCTCCAAAAAAATTGTGTTATAGAATTGTAGAACACATCCAGAAAGACAAACTTACTGTGAGTAGTCAGACTTACACGATTAAAACCTCTTGGAATCAAAGGAAAATTGAAGAAATCAGGAAGAGTGGAAGTGAGCAAGTGAGTTAACAATGTTCCTTCCTCCTCCTCAGTGCTTAGTAAATGCTATTTATGTATTTGAATAGTTCTGAACTGTGGAATTGCTGCTGCCAAAGAGAGAGAACTTCTTCCCCATAAATAATTGAACCAGTGAAATGTGAGAAACAATGCAGGAAAGGTACAATTTAATATTAAAAAAATGAAATGTGGACCCCTGGGTACTATACTAGTCAAGTGTGCCTTTAAACTCAAGACAATTAAAATTATTTTCTATATAAAATAAGGGGTTTAGTCAACAAAGGAATTGAGTATGTTGGTTTGTTAGCTGACAACCAGAAAAATTAAATACAAGAAAGTTCAATGCTCAGAGGGATTGCCCAAGAAGAGCTAATCTATGTATCATAGATTTCAACTTGTAAATATTTGGTATAGTTCTACATTACATAAATAATAACTCATTCTCCTCCATTCCATACTATAAATACATTGCATGAATTCAAATAAATGTTTTATGTTATTCCCTCCCTCATTTATACCTTTAAAACTGTGCAGCTATGATTTATGCTTTTGAGGATGGCATAATAGAATTTGACATTTTCCAGCTGAGGTGTGGCCTAGTTCCAGCTCCATGCTTCATTACATTGTACTCCCTTTGAGAGGATGGGAAGAGTAAAAATAGCCAGGTTGTTAAAAATGTAAAAAGCATAAATGAATTCTCACCAGATGTGCTGTTCAATTGTCATTTTCATAAAATTATGGTTGTTAAACTTTTGCTTACCATGAAAGGCTAGAAATCAATATGTGCTATGAACCACACAGCTGGAGAGATTGTTCCCACCTCACTAGCAGCTCTCTTCTTTGGCTTCTCCCAGAATTTAAATAAGACACGACCCTTCTTCTTTAAAATAGTAGCAAAACTGTGTATTAATGTGAAGAAAACTACCAAATACACACTAAGCAGTAAAAGTCTGATCACAGCCAAACACACACATTTAGAGGAATCAGGAAAGAGACTATTTGAACCCCCAAGTTCTCTTCCTTTATCAAGACAGAGTGAATGTGGAAAAATGCAGCTACAAAAGGACCTGTAACATCCCTGTAGCCAGGAACAGGATACCAAGGTGATGAACACCAAATGCAGCCCCTGAGTTAGAAAGGTAAATAGTTTAATGGCTTTTAATATACTGTCTTTTTGGCAAGGAGTAAATGAGAGTGTAAGCAACACATGAAATGGGTTTTCCTTATCCTGCTGGGCACATTCAGGATGTTTTTATCTTAACATCAAAGCAGTTGGTTTTGGCACCAGGTAACAGAAATGCCTCACAATTCATTCAAATCTGTTTTGCTGAGTGCTGGACCAAATTTGAATGTTCAAGCACGGAGCCTGTTTTGTGGCTGTTCTCTCACTGTAAACTAATGTGAAATAATGATTGGAAGAGAGAAATGGGAATTATGTCCCTTGCAATGGTGTGGGCTCCTGACCACAGGTGACTTGCTTGCTGAATGTCAGAGGGAGCTGGGGATGAAGGTTTCTGCTGGCTGAAGAAAAGTGCTGTTCTCTGCTCACACAAGTTACAAACAAGATAGCCCAGAGGAAAGATTTGTCAGCTTCCCTCTGGATGGCAGAAGGTTGAGCAGATTACTCAATATTTGTCAGGTTTGAGGCGATTGCCTGTCACTACACAGGAAGTAAATAATATTGACAGCTCTAGAAGATCAAAATGCAGAGCCTGCAAGGATATGTAGCTGCATCACAGAGAACATTGCAAAGACCTTCTGTGTTAGGAGCAGAGTGCCCACTCCAGCAGGTGAGGGATGGGATGGTCCCTGTCACATCCCTGCTCTCCAACCCCCTTACCCAGCCCTACCAGAACACTCTTGGTGTACTCAGCAGCTACTGGACACAGCCCAAATAGTTCTGTTATGCTGGACTAACACATCAGCTTGTTCTGAGCCAGTGTGGACATTTCACATGAAGCTGTACACCTGTATGTAGACATAAAAAGCTTTAAAATAATTACAAATAATTACATGATTTTTAAAAATTATTATTTTCCCTGTACATCCTTATTCATCCTCAGAAAAACTCTGAAAAGCTGACATTTATGATCGATCCCTTGGGTAACCCTGCTCTTGGCTGCTCCAGGCTGGGGTGGGTGCAGCTTTAGGAGCAAATCAGTGGAATCAGTGACCCTGTTACTAATGGCCATGGACTGTGAATGGAGATCTGCTACCAGTGCACAGGGGTGAAAAGCAGAATAAGAGGAAGGGTCAGCAAACCCTTGATTAAATAATCTGGTAAATGAGGGGCTGAATGGGAGGAGACCCAGGATTAAATAAAGAACAGCTGTGAATGGAAAGGGGCAGCAGAAACTGGGTGTGGGGGGGGGTGCAAACTGAGTTGCAATTAAGAGACAGAGAGGAGGGTGGAACTTGGCTGATTAAAATTCAAGAGGCCTGGTATCAGATGAGGGTTTGGAGCTACTTGGATTAAAGGACACCCAGCCTGGCAGGAGGATCTTGGTACAGACCAGGACAAGAGGCAAGTCTGGGTGGGGGGATAAAGGAAGTAAAGCATATTTAAGTCTACTCAGCAGAGGAATGCAGCTACTAGACAAGTATTTGTCTTCATCCTATGCCTTCTGCCTAGAGATTTGGAAATATTAAAAATACAGATGTTTTTATTTCTCATTAGGCTTCAGCATGAACTTTCTCTAAGCATGGAGGTCAATGGGAAAACTCAGATCTTTCTGCTAATGTAAAAGTAATAGTTGTAAATGTTGGTGAGCAATTTCTCTCTTGGAAAACGCTTTCAGAGGTTGAATTATTTGTTAGAATGTTAGAAAAAGTAGTGTAAAATAACTGCAGGCTCATAAACTTTCAGTATGGTAATACTAATTGATAAAAACATCCAGCTCTTATCAGTCTTTCCACTGGCAGTGCTCTGCTGGTTTTTGAAAGAGAGGCTACTTTATGTTACCTTATCACATTAAAGAGTCTCTTAATTAAAACTATATCTGTGTTATCATCTAACCTTCATTTCAAGTCATTAGCATGACTAAAATGACCTCTAAGGTTTTAAATACAATATCATAAGCAATGTTTTCAAGGATATCTATGACTTTAGACTTATTAACTCAAAACCAAAAAAATAATTAATTGTTTGGGTTCTGTCAAAATAAATCTCCACTTCCTGAAGGTTTCTTTTCAACAAAAGAAAGCAGAGCCTGCCTGCATGCTTTTAGCTGCTGAGAGCTTTCATTACAGGGAAAAAGCAAAACACAAATGCAAACCAAAATGCCTCCCCCAAATCTTGCTTTGGAAAGTGTTACTGAAAAAAATAAATCATACTCTTAAAAGGGAATTAAAGATTTCCTGGGAATGGCTGGGACCTCGGTAAAGATATTATAATGTGGCATTTGATGTTCTAGGGGGATTTCAACAAGTTTTGCATGGTCAAATTCCATTAATAAGTTGGCTTCCTTCCAAGGCTGTGTGTGTCCCTCTCATCTGCCATAGTGCCCTGACTGGAAGGAAACCTCCCCTCACCTGCTCAGGCACATCTCAGCAATTTTAATTGCTTTGCCTTGCTCGTTGCACTACCAAACAGGCTTAGAAAAAAACCCAGTCTCTTCTAATGCAGACGATGTGGGTTCTGAGCAGAAGAGCACCAATTGTGGTGGTGGTGTGAGAGGATTACGGTGGGAAATGCCATGTGGCTGGATATTAATGATGCTGTGAGGGGGGAATGGGGCACAGTCAATGGAACTGGGCTGTGTGAGGAGTGCTGGGGGAGAGCCACCACTGCAGGGCTCTGTAATGGATGGCTTTTATTCTCCAGCCACGTCAGCATTTGAATTATACACCCGTATTTGCTGTCCCTGTCCTCTTGCAAGGCTGGAGTGTGTGCAGCTTTGAGGGCTTTTGGTGCCTTCTGAGCCAGCCTGCCTCCGTTTTTAGCAGATGACCTTTAATTAGTGGGGAGATATTCTATCCATATCATATTCGTTCACTTGTCTTACTGGGCATTAGATGGCTGCTGTGAAGCATAAAGGATTTTTTTTGTCCTAATCCCTGTGATGTGACATGATTAATGAGATGAAATTCCCATTTGGAGTTTCCTACCAATCAATAGGCAGATGGGCAGTAGTGGATGTCGAACAACAAGACAGCAGGAGTTGCTTTAGCTCTTGCTACTTTCAGAGAGGAAAAATACTTGGAGACATAATTTAAAGGGACAGATATTATCCATTTTCCACATTTCCCTCCTCCTTCAATAAGTGTTTCTTTGTTTTTAATGTGCATGGAAAGGTGAAAATATTATCTTATACTTAAACGCCTAAAATAAGTATGTTTGAAAATCTTATGAATTTCACTTATGCCAAGTGTGTCTAAAACTGCCTTGGCACTGAAAAGCCATTTGCAAAACAGTGATTTTTCTCCACATCCATGTGGATATAAATAAACAGCTCCAGGAGAAGCCAACAGAGTCACAAAGCATTAGAATAAGGCCCATGTGAATAGAAAATTAAGCCAGTGATTCATTTTTTTTTTAATACTCCAGTGAAAAATCAAATGCATTTTGTATATCTTACAAAATACACAAACTTTTTCAGCATCAAAGCAACTCCAACATCCTAGTCCCTGGCCACATATTCTTTGATATCTAGTAACTGACATGAAAAATGATTTAGGGAACAATCTTCTCTGGGCTACTCGCAGATGTGAAATATTTTGATTTAAGTTTATAAAACTGGTAAAAGTCACGTGATTTCAAGTGTTTAGAGTTTAAGACTTCTTTTTCTTGCCAGTAAAATTAATTTATAAGTGTGGGTAGCATTAAAATACATGATATTATGCAGTTTTACTTTTATATGTCGCAAGATTAAAAAGAAATAAGCATAATGCCTAGGAGGAAATAATAAACCAAAAGATAAAATATGGCAGGCTGGTGGATCTCTGCCAACCACATGAAAATTTGAGGGAATAATGCAAGTTTCCAAGCAGGAGATGCAACAGGTTTCAGGAGCCTTCCTCATGTGGGTGCTTATTTTCTTCTGGGCAATACTTTGTTTCTTATAAATAGAAGGACTTCTATTTAGTTATTTTGTGTGTTTTAATGATTTATCTTGTATTTTCCTCTCATTGCCTTGCTCTCCCTCCCTCTCTCTCAAAGACAAAGATGCACACAGAGTAAAATTCATAACACACTCTTCCTAATGAACAAACTCCCACCGAGCACCAAAGTGCTTAATGATGCTCAGCAGGCAGAGTTCTGCAGTTCCCCATGTGAGCCAATATATAATCACACCACAAGTTAAAATAATGTTTAGCTTGCCAAGAGAAACACTGGAACTCTAAGGCATGCTACATTTAAATTTTTCCAAACTTTAATTCTGTTCCTTTGTGTTTTCATCCAATGCAACTGAGGGGGAAAATGGTAAACTATATGTGATGATGAAATTAAAATCTCTTTACGAGGCAGCCAAAGTAAATTTAGGCAAACTGGTTTAAATCAGCCTTCAGTAGCTTGTAATAGACTCTGTTGCAAACAGTTTTATATATGTAGTGCATGCTGTTTATATTGATCTCATCTTCTTTTCCTTTGTATTGTCTGCAGAGCAGATTCTGCAGCTAATCAGCTCTCTAGGTATAATCTCACTTGCAAGGAAGTTTGCAATTATTAGAAAAACCTTTTTGCTGGGGCCTTTTATTAAGGGGTATTTCAACCAGTACTGGCTGTTAGAAAACGTGCCATCATGGGCCACTCGCAGGGACTTTTAGGAATGTTATTCAAAGAGGTATCAATTTATTCTTGGAAGAATAAAGCAAGCAGGCCCTTGGGTGGATGGTGGTAGGTCAGTTTGTTCCCATCTGCTGGAATTGTTCAGGAAAGGTGTAGATGTGGCATTTGGGGACATGGTTTAGGGGTGAATTTGGCAGTGCTGCGGGAGCAGTTGGACTGGATGATCTCAGGGGTCTTTTCTGACTTAAACATTACTATAATTGTATGATTTAATTGACCCATGAGACACTGCAGGTCCTCCTTGTGTCCTCAGACAACTGGGGTTCTCTCTGTTCTGCCCTGGGAGGGGGAAAGTGGTGACCAGGTCACTGTGAGCACTGCCCTGGCTTTTTCTCAGGTCCATATCCTTGTGATCACTCACTGTCAGGGCTCCTGGAACAGGTTTGTGGGCTTTTTGTTTGGGTTTTTTTTGTGTGTTTATTTGATTTGTGTGTGTGTGTGTGTGCATTTGTTTTTTTTGTTGTTGTTATTTGGGGGTTTTGTTTGCTTTGTGGGTTTGATTTATTTGTTTGGGTTTTGGTTGGGAATTTTTTTTTTTTTTGGAGAAGAATCAAGACTCTTGTAAATATTTGGCAAAAAACACAGCCACTGAGACCAATCCCTGTCACTACTATGGTGCAAAGCCAGTGATTATTGTCCTTGTGGGGAAAGCCAAGGACACATGAGTAGCTATGGTTATTTAAAGGAAAATATGCAGGACTGTTGCATGGCTCCTGTGTGCAAACACATCAGCCCTGAGCTGTTCAGGGATGCTCCTACAGGCAGGCTGGGACAACACTGTCCCTTTGGGCTGTACCATCAAGGCAGGCAGCGAGGTGATGTGTAGGAGCAGCAGTGGGTGGGGTGGGTGATGAACAGGGCTCAGAACGTGCATCCTTCAGCTGCACACGTGTGCACACAGCAAAGGATCTGGTGCTTTGTTAGGTGCTTTAAGAGATTATTGGATTAGATGACAGACAAGCAAGGAATAAGACACTTTTAAGAGATTTAGTTGTACAGATCCTCACACCCAGCTCTAAGGTCCCTTGAAATCACATAGCCAAGAGCAGTGTTTTCAGTTTCTTTGAAGTCTTGCTTCATGCTCAGGGTTTTCTTCATGAAAAGGCCATAGTCATTAGTGTGTTAGTTTAGCAGAACAATTAAGCATACTAAAATGATCTACTTGCATGTTTTATTTATTTATGCTAAGGCTCACGTATGCATGCCCATGGACTCTGATTTTTTCCTTTGGATTCTGGTGCAATGCATGGTTGCAAATTGTTTTACACATTTCTGTTCTCTGGATTCTTGACCATGTTGTGACTGTGCAGCAAGTTCTGTTGAGGAAGTTCACTTTATAAGCGCTAGTGATTAGTTTTTTCCTGCTCTAAAAATTACTTCATTCAAGTAAATACTGCAAAACTCTCTCCAGTTCACATTGATTTAGTTACAAGGCTGCAAGAACCAAAGAGCTGGAGAGCTGAATGTAGTAGGCAAGAGGCTTTTTTGTTTCCCCAAGGAATGCCACATTCAATTACACACTGAGGGGCTGATTTCCTAAAAGGTTAAATTCAGGAAATACTGGGATTTCAGTCATCTTTGTATTTGACCACAGTCTGAAGTTGGATGGATTCCCAGAGCCAACAAATGCTTCTGCTGCACTGACCACCCAACCTCCTAAAATGCCCCATTAAAGGCCAATGATTATTATTTATCCAGTGCTCATTCTGTGTGCATCCTACAATTTCCACTGTGGTAAAGCACACAAGCCTTATCATAAACAAATCTCTTGTGTATTGATTCTTTTATTATTATTATTTATTGGGGGAACTCAGGTTCAGTTCTCCTCCTGTTTCATAATCATTGCAACACTTAACAGAATATAAGGCATAATTTCCCCATTACTGATAAGAGGCAATGCTGATATAACTTATCATAATGTCATTGCTCAGGACTCACCTGGGATGCAAATATCTCACATCTTGCAGATACCCATGAGAAATTCTGTATCTGGTACTACACAGATTATTTCACTTAAGTGAAAAGAGTTTTAGGCATGTTCCAACACAAGAAATTCAGACCATAATGGCTGAGTGAACAAATGGGTTGGAACATGAAGTTCATCATTATCCTATTGATAAATGCACGTATAAAAATACATCTCTGTGTAGTACATGGATTTGTTGAGCATGAAGGTCCATTCTTATAATTCCAGAGCAGTTCTTTAAAATATGAAGCTGAAAAGCCCAAGTTTGAATATTAACAACAATGCCTCAGGTTAAGATGAATATTTATTGCAAACTTCTTTTGAGAAATGGGAACAGTCTAAGCCCTGTCTCCTAGATTTATTTTTTTTCCCACCACAACATAGCAGGAAAATACTAAATATTTTAAGGTATTTTGGTAGGCAATAGGAGTATTTTTGCTATGCAAATATATTTGGAGAGAGGAAGATTCTTGTGTTCAAAAGGAAATGGGAAGACAGTTGCTTGAGAGAGACTTGTACTTATAAAGTTTGTGTTATGAAGGAAAATAAAGGTAGTTGTAAGGGGAAAGATGGGCACTTGCTTCTGCACCATTAACAGTTGTGCTGTGTGGGAGAAAGAATAAAACAGGGGTTGTTTTGAAGAAGCTCCTTCTGAGCTGGCAATTACAGCTCCTGCCTCAGGCTCCTGAAGGCAAAAGCTTTTAAGTGCCAAGCCCAGCGGAGGTTGTTGTGTTGCAGAGGGGCGAGTGGGAGGCATTTCACAGGCACAAACAGGCTGGCAGTGCCCCTGCTTAGCTGGGCGACCCAGCAGCAGCTGAGCAAGACTTGGTGCCAACCAAATGCTGAGTGTGGCAGGAACTGCTGGGGCTCTGCTTGCAGAGGGACATGGCAATCCTCTCTGCCCCACAAAGGTCATGCTTGTCTGGGAATTGTGATGGGAAAGGTTTAAGTGGCCTTTTTCCCCTCAGCTTTTTAGACTGAGCCTATTTTTATGCCTCGGGCATATCAAAGAGCTTGAGGCATATCCATTACTCCCCACCCCAAAAGAGGTTTTTTAATAGTAATTCCACCTTGTTGTGCACAAGAGCAGCTTGTCTGTTCTCATGGACAGCCAAGTCCTCTTGGTGGTGGGGAAGATGCAGAAGAGCTCTTTGTATTTCTCTACGGTGACGTTTTAGAAGGAATTATCATTATAGCTGCCTTAGAATTCCCAGGAATCCACCTCTGTTCTTTTATAGATCTACCTAAGGCTCCAGACGTTCCCCAAGTGTGTTTTATTGTCAGTACAGCTTCCAGAGGGGCATGGGAAGAGAAGCTTGTGAAAAGCAGCCCCCTGAAGAGAGAGTCCTCCTGTGTGTTTAGATACAAATAGGTGTTCTGATTTTCAAGTGCTTGAAGCATCCTCAGGCTTCAAATAACGTAAGACAAAATATAAGTGATTAATGCTGTTAGAAGTTTTCCAGGTATTCAACAGAGCAGCAGAACAGTTCATGTGGAAATGGTTTTAAATTAAAAAAAAAACCCTCATGTTTCTGTTCTGCTTAAAAGAAAGACCTTTAAGATTTGCTTGCACTGCTCTCTGTTCCATATTTGAGTAAGAAATCTTTAAATATCTGGTACTTGCCCTCCCAGTAGAGACCTGACTGGAAGCCACAACAAACCCGTCCCAGTCACTCTTTTTAACTTCATCATGGAAGAGCTGAAGGACTGATAAGTCTCCCAGCTAAAACCACTCCTCATTCCTTTAAAATTCAAGTGCTCAGCAAATAAAACTTCTCCTTGGAAAAATTAGAAAAGATTGGCTCACCTAAGACTGTCCATGACGTGGGAAAGAGGAGAATCTATAGCATATCAAAAGCAGGCACTGGAAAAAGTTGAAATTGAGCCCATCCAGCCCATTTCCCACCAGGCCTGCACAGGCAGAGTTGCTAAACCTCATTACAATATAGCATAAATGGAGGCCTAATTACCAGAAAAAAACTGATCCAGAAGAAAATCCCATCAACATACATGAAAACGAACTTGATGTGTTTGAAATGCAGCCAACTACAAATTAATTCAACATAGATTACATATACAGGGGGAGAGAGGGCCTCCAGCAGGGTAACTGGCATTGGGCTGGTGTAGATGCCAAGGAGATTCCCTGTTTGCCCTCCCAGTCACCAAGATGAATTATATTGGTGCACCATATGCTCAGGCAAGAGGCGAAGCAGTGGTCAACCTCTTCGTCTTGATTGCTGTAATTTCTGGATGAATTAATTGATGTTCTGTCTGTTTCCCCTTTCCAGACAAGTGGTTCTGGGCCAAGCTCAGCCACGCTGTGGTCTTGTAGGAGACTGAGACGTCTAATTACTGCCCCTGCACTGGCATTTGCAGTGTCTGATGGACCCCATGGTGCCATGGCAGGCTGCGAGCCATGGGAATACCAGTGGGGCAGCTTCTGTATAGCCCAGGATCCAAACTGGTTTTACTGGGAGCATTGCCCTGTGCAATGGAGGTCCAGTGGAAGTAAGAGGAGGGAAGGGCTGACTGGACCCCCCTGGCCCAGTGCAAGCACCAGAGCCATCTCATTAGAAGAAACCAACTCTGGGAATGCTGTTCCCACTGCACCTGCTGCTGTGTGACTGAGCAGCAGCCATTTGTGTCTCTGTGCTGGCCAAAGAACCATTTTTCTCCTCTTTATTGCTATCATCTCCAGATCCCAAATTATCCAAAATACTGTCTTAGTTAAGTTCATATTGCTCTGCCCTTCAGGTCATAGCAGATGCCAGGGCCAGAATATTCTCTAAAACACTGGCAGATGTTTGTTTGAGTGGACTTTTATAGGTCTGAAGCCTCATTAGTTGTTTTCATGACCTGAATACTAATTTAGCAGTGCAATCCTTAAGCTCTGGATCTGAATAACTCAGAACATTCTGATTAATTTCAGTCTATAGGTACTAGTTATCGTTATTTAGAATAATATAAATTAATTTAATAAATACATTTTATGCCACTAAAAATTCTGTTTAAGTATAGCATATGATTAACAAAATCCTACAATAAAGTGAAGTATTTTATGTCAAGATGTCCCAGCAAAAAATAAATTGTTGGGTCAAGTGGCAAGTGAAAGATATTCAGGATTGGTAACACCTCATTAAAAACCATTTCAACTGCCCTAAGGCAAGATGTTAATACACAGTAATTGTCTGCCCAGAGCAAATCTTTTTCCAGTTACATGAATAATGCAAAGTAACTAAATATGCTTGTTTATGTATTTAGCAGATTCACTGTAGCTTCAAAGCTAATGACTCATTTTTTAGTGTTTTATGCTACAATCACAGGTCCACAAATAGGAGAAAGAAGGTTAAAAATACTTTTCTCTATGACTGCAAACTTCATGTGCAGAAAAGGGTATGAAAATAATTTAATTAGGGCATCTGTAAATCCCAAGGAATTAGCACTGCTGCTGCATCTGCATTCATCTTATTGCTCCAATAGAGCTGTAAACAAATAATAGGACACCAGTAATGTTAATTTAACCAGGGTAAGTTGTGTGTCTATGGCTGTGCCACAGGAAATCACAGAATGTTTTCCAATTCCCCATGTAAAGTTGTGTGTGTTTTCAGCATTTTCACAAAGAATAGCTGAAGGGTGGAACAAAAATTCTGGTAAATCTCAAGTACCCTCAAAACAGGAGAAAATTTCCATTTTCTGCCTATAGAAAGAGGAATTTGAGATTTATCTATCCTGAAATGATACTTTGATCACAAGCCCCAGACTCCAAATGCCTGGAAAAAAAGAGGTTTGCTTTCCTTTCTTTTATAAACTACTACCAAATTTTTGGAAAGGCTGGAATTTTTAACTCTAATCCCTAATATTTTATGAAAGTAGATGTCTTGATATGCACTGGATGCTGCAATAAGTAGCTTAAAGCTCAGCCCAAGAAAAATTTTATGTCGTATCTAAAATAATTTTTACAGCAATCCTTTTGGCTGCAACCGCTTGCTCAATGATATACAATTTGTGTGTTCTAATGTTGACTGTAAGATGTAAACAAGACTTAATAGAGTGCTCCAGAATATTAATGTCCTATCTGAAGATTTTATTTATTATTCATGCCTAGTAAGTAGTCAATATTGCTGTTTCTTGTGTTTCTGCTCTACTGTAAATAGCTCAAAGTTCTGCCCTGTTTTGCAATCTAGAATAAATATTCTCTTTTCAGTTGAACAAGGTTGTGTTACCACTGGATTGAGCCTTTTCATTAGCAAGAGACAAACATTTGCTCAAAAGCTCAAGTTGCCCAAAGTATCCCACTCTGAAGAATTCAGTAAAATTTCCTGCTGGTATCTGGTGATCTGTCCTGAAAGGTTTGTAGTAATTAGCATACAAATATAGTTGTCTCAGTAAAGAACCTTTTATGCTCAAGAAAGACAATTTCCTCTGGTAACTCCATAACCCTTTTGATTTGAGTGGGTCCTGTAATAATAAAGCCACACAAGGCAGGAATCCACTGTGTGGTACGTGGGGAATTCAAGTCTCTCTTGTGTTAACAAATAAGCCGCTCTTTGAATTAGACATCTTAAGCTATATTTTTTTCTGTCTATATTCTGAACTTCTGATCTAATCAAATCAAGACTGAAAAAATAATAGGAGAAGGAACCATGAAGTTAAGAGTAATGAGACTGAGCAGAATCCAGAGGAAACCATCTGGGTTTGCCCAGATTTTTCAAAATGTAGATGTCGATGCTAGAAATGGGTACCAGGTATGGACTGTGCAGTCTTGAGCTGAAGAAATGAGAAGAGGCTGTTCTCTCTTTCTCTCTCCTCTTACCATATTCCAGCCTTAATTTAAAAGGGGTGTTTTTCAGACGAGCCAGGGTAGTTCATGCCTACCCTACACTTGACCTTCCCTGCAGAGAATACCAACAAGGATGTCTCATCTCCAGGAGATGTTTAATCTAGACTGGGAGCCCCCCAGGGGCAGGGATCACATCTTCTTGTCTGGAAAAGCCTCATGTGCACAAATGGCAAAGAGCAAAGAGGAAAAAGGATCTCAGGCAAGACGTGGCACTAAGTTTTGTTTACCTTTCCAACATGAGAGCCTATTTATGCCCCAATTACTTTCTGGAAAGCTTAAGCCCAATAAAGCCTGTGCAGCTCTCGTCAAAATGCACACCAGGGTGATGTGAGGCCAGTCAGTTCAGCAACATGAATTTTCTCATCAGCCTTTCTCCAGCAAAAGTGTTCTGGTCACAGTGTTCGAGGATTAAAGGCTAGAGAGGAAGCCTGAATGCTTTCTTTTATCCCAATGTGTATCTGATGTGACAGCTGCTACCTGCTTTAAGAAGAACTGGAGAACTTCCAAAAACAGCGGCGCAGTTTAAAGTAAGGAATGACAGAGCTTTGCAGGTTTTCAACCCTTTTTTCCTGTTTCTTTCCCCAGTCAAGAAGTAGCAGTGCTGAGGGTTGTTCATCAGCGAGCAGGGACCTGGGAAGAGTGATGTTGCTCAGCAGTGTGTCCATCACCTGACCACAGCACTCAGAAATGGCTGCAGCACAACAACCCCTTCATGGCTCGCGGGGCTATCACGGCGTGGCTTCGACTGCTCTGCTTCCAGCCCTGGGTCGTGCCAGAAAAAGCTGGACTTACATCTTCAAAGCGATTTAAGCAAGCGGCCAGCTTTGGCCAAAATGACAATAAGCGGAAATAATGCAGGTGAAGAGCTAAAAACTGCCTTCCAAAGGCAAAGAGCCTCTGCTGAAATCATAAAGCATGCACACGAAGGCTGGGTTGGAGCAGGGAGCCAGCTTTCTGCCAGAGCTGGCAGCGGAGCAGAACATTATTTGGATTCAGAAACTATGTTAGAGAGGACAACAACATTGTCTTTATGACTCATTTTTGTCAGACTGGATTCAAAACTTATACCAACAAATTTGACATTTCATACCGCTCTGCAGAAAGCAAGTAAAATGAGTCCATGTTTTAAAACAGCAGGGAAGCTTCCAGTGCTACAATTAACTGGTAACATATGCCACTGCTGCCAAGAGGATTTTTAATCTCTTTAAACATTAATGTAGCATTTTTGCTTCTGTCGCAATAAGGCAGCCATCTGTGTTTGAACCTGCTGGGAAACCAGGGATATGTTTACAGAGAGAGAAATAGAGAGAGGCAGGGAGGGAGGTAGACATCCGTGTTTCTAGACCCAGCATCAAAAATAACAATTCAAACCTTTTAAATAGTATTATTAAGGTGTCATATAGCAGTAGGAAGATTGTTAAAATGCTCAGACTGCTCAATTTAAAGCTGCAGGAAAAGCTAACCCCCAACCCAGAACATATTCTCCTCATTTAATATACTTGTTTTTCTGCGTAACTGTGAGCAGTTAAAGGATTTCATTACAGACTTACTTCCAGGAAACTCCCAGGTCTGTGACATTGAAACAAACTTCTCAGATAGTATCGAGCAACAGTGAAAAACTGAGAGTTCTGCAGATCCTCTCAGCATGAGCCTCCAGTTCTGCATGTCTAATATTTATGAGGTTTTAATTCAATTATTTTCTATTAGGAAGCAATGTCCTCTGAGAAGCAGATACAAAAATGCAAGCTCACAGCTCCCCTCTGCAGACATATAAAAGGTGATGGATCTTGGAAAAATCCCAACCCTGCTTTTTTTTTTTTATCAACTTCTGTCTGCACTCCTTGGGATGACAACCCCCAACATGTGAACAAGTGTCAGGGAAAGATAAAGTGTGAGGGGTTTGGCCTGAGCAGCAACACTGCACTCAAACCCATGTCTGCACCCCCCATTGACCTCCTTTGGGTTGGGGATGACCCCAAAGCAGTTCAGAGCTGCATCCCTGGGACGAGCAGCCACCAAAAGAACCAGTTCCAAGGGCATGAGAAGCACCCCAAAGCAAGGATGGATTCCTGGGAAAATGCCAGCCCTGACACAGGTGACTGGAGCCTTTCTGAATGCACACGGTTAAGGTTTTTAATTTGGTGGACTAAATTGTTAAGTGCTGACATCCAGCATCTTTTGGTGGAGCTGCAGGTGCTCAGCACATTGAGAACTGGAGCCAGACAGAGCTTGGGCCCGTTTGTTTTTCCTGGCTGCAGTAATTCAGGTGGGAGATTTTAAACAACTTAAGTGTGCTTTTTGCTGCTGGGTTATTGCTGGTTGCTGTGGATGTACTGACTAATGGATGGAAGGGGGATACAGGAGTGGGCTGGTGTGTTATTAAGGATTGTCAAGCAGGAGATAAACCCCCTTTTAAATGGATATGTGCATGGGTTAAAATATATCACATGGATCTAGGAAGAACTGGATAAACCCTGGAGTGATATCTTTGGTTACAGCTCCTAATTTAGTTCAAATATGAAATGGCCATAAATAACAGTTATTTCTCACACAGACAATTAAGTAGCTAATATTTATAAAATACCATGTATGACACAGACCCCTAAAGTCTGAGAAAAACCTTATGCTGTTTTTTGATTTATTACATTCTATATATTTCCTATTACATGCCATATATTAGCTAATGAAAGAAAACCTGTATAAAAAGAATAATTTCCTTTCTCATAATATTTGTTTCAATTTTATCTTTTTGTTTAAAACTAGCCTGTTCTTGGCTTTCCTGAACTAGGAACTGGCATGTACTACCTTGTATCATCATTATCTGTTGAACTCACCCATTAAAAGATAAGTGTAAGGCTTAGAACAAACCAATTCACCTCCCAACAGTTAAGCTTTGACTGTAATTGTGAATTTTTGGATTTTGAATCACTAAATATGCACTGAACTCTTTAAGTTCCCTACATTTTTTTTGCTATTATACTTTAAAATCTATCTTATCACTAAGCAATTCTCTTAAAACAAACTGAGGTAATTCTGTTGGACAAAAATAATAGCAGCAAGTGTAGCAGGAGAAACTGAAAAGAAGGACAGCAAAATTCCTGCCAATGTATTTATGAGCCACCTGCACAGAAACAGTGCAATTTGTGGAGATGACTCATCACTGCATTTTTCAAACTATTTTCTCCATTTTTTAATACTTGTGGTTACTGCTAGATTTTTTTACCTTTGAAATCACACATTGTGGTTACCTTGGAGTTTGCTTTCTGCAAAATATTTGAGATAAAAATCCTGCTTCAGAAAAAGGCTTATTTATTATTACTATTTTTTCATAAACTCTTGCAGAATTCTCACTTTCCACAGGCTCTGTGTACTGAAATTTCCTGCATTACAGCTCAGGGGCAAAGAAAGGATTCTGGGTTTGCTCATAATTGTCCATATACTCACTTCCTTAAAAAACTAGAAGAGTTTGATTGAGATATTCATATTCTCAAAGCTAAATACATGTAGATATTTTTTCACACATACACTCAAGGGCACTCAGTTAACTTTAAAAAGACACTAGATATTTAATTCAATGAACACCTATGGGTGATAGGTAATAGCAAAAGAATATTAAGGTTTTATGATGGATTAATTAAGGACCTTAGAGAAAAATATTGATAATAAAAAGCAGCATGAAATCTGCTGATAAAATGGGTACTAGAACCTAATTCTCTTCAAGAATTTTCTTCAGGGAAATACCAAGATTCACTCAAGAGCCAAGAGCCCAGCAGAGCAATAAGAGCCTGTAACCAAGAGAGGCAGAACAGGGAGGCTGTTATGGTAGAAAACAAAGCACTCAGGTTGCTCAGGTGTGGATTGTTCCTGTCCAACCCTGTCACCTTTCCCTCCTTGTACCTGAAAACACTTTCCATGAGGACATTCTCCACAGTCTTCCTGAGGAGTGAGATTAGATTTTGCAGGCCCACAGTTCTCCACGTGCTCCTTGTCCCCAAGAAGAACCCAGCAATCCCACCTGAGTCTCACAGCCACCTTCAAACACTCAAAGAATTTCTGAGAGCAGCAAGAAAAGGTCTCTGCCAGATGCCAAATATAAAGCAACACAATAGTTGGCAGCGTAGCAAACTTGCTTAAATTAATTGCTTTCTTTTTGAATTTCTCAGCCTTGGTGAAACCAACCTTCCCTTGATTGCCAATGCCAACAAAAATGTTAAATAAATCAGCATGTCAGCTTTTCAAAGATGTAAAAATAAATTAAAACTTGAAATTTTGGTCTCAAAAAGTTGCTGATCTTTCACAGAGTACAATATTACAGGTGTTCATAATACCCTTGCTGAAGGTCAGTCTCAGTTATGTGGTTTTATTTCAAGTAAGTCAGTTATTTGATAATTTGTCAGACTGAGTGAGTCAATTTTCACCAGTCCACTTTATCAGCTGTTACCTCTGGCTTAGTCAGGCTCACCAGCTTTCTTATTATTGCTTAGAAGGGGAGCAAAGAGAGTACCTGTTTTGCCTACATTTTCCTGTTTAGTTCTACCTATTCCTTGTCCCAATACGTGTTTCAGCTCCCTGCATGCAAATCAAGACTATTCAAAGAGCCCAGACAGTCTTTCCTGTCATAATAAAGATTTCTAAAGACAATTACCTGTGGATTTCCATCTCTGGTGAATTTTCTCTAAAATCTTCATTTCACCCGATGAGCTGAACCACCACACCCAGGTCTCCTGTTGGGTAGAACAACATCACTTTTCACATTCCATCAGACAAGGTGATTTAGGAGGACAGAAATGTTTAGAGGATATTCTATTGTTCAACACAAGCATGAATATAACTAACAGTGTGAACAGTCTGAAATGATTCAAGATAAAGTTCCAAGTTTTAATTTTTGGTCAATGCTTCTATCAATACCTAGTATTGTTGGCTCAAACATGGATTCTGAACATCAATTATTGCTCTTCTGATTGGGAGTTGACTCGTGCCATCTCACAGCACAGAACACACAATCTTATCTCAGGCAGGACACTTATCAACTGCTACAAATACCACATTCCAAGTCGTGTCATGACCAAAATCAAAGTCCGTGCCTGTCGTCACTTTTCCACCACCGTCGGAGCTTTTCTTACACGCAAATCAAAGTGATTTCCCCCCTCTCTCTGGATCAATTCCCTTCCACAATAAAAATCAATTCTCAGTCACTTTGTCTTCTCCAGTCAAAGTCAATTCCCCTCACGCTGACATACATATTCAAATACCTCCCTGTGTAACTCACCACCACTCAGAGCCTGCACCATCAGCACCAATGCAGCCCCCACTCCAGTCTTTATGAATTGATTGGGTTTACCCACAGGCAAACAAAATAAATCCCCACTCACACTTGCTGGATCAATGTCCTCATCCCAGCAGAAATCTGT
This sequence comes from Xenops minutus, assembly GCA_035221455.1. Lineage (NCBI taxonomy): Eukaryota > Metazoa > Chordata > Aves > Passeriformes > Furnariidae > Xenops > Xenops minutus. The sequence continues at coordinate 2,275,612 of JAWWEE010000142.1, forward strand.
TTCCCTCCCTGACCACCCTGTTCCTCCCTGCATGGCACAGAAATGTGTTCCCAGCCTGCCTTGTGCCCTTCAGGAGCTCTGCTCTCCTTCTAGCACATCCCTGTCAAGTTTTTGCTCCAGTTTTCTCTTAGTCCAAACCAGTAAAGTCCCAGAAAACATATAATTCCATTCTTCTTTTCTGTTACCTCACACCTCTGTCAAGGATCTTTTCCCAATTCAGGAGTGTTCCACTAAGTTTAGTTAAATATAAGTTGAAATACTTCATTTGATCAAGGAATTAATTCTACCTACACATTACATATTATTATTTTCAGATTTCAATCCATAGTTCTTGGAAACAAATCCCAGTCAGTGTAAATTGTCACAATTCCATTAACTGTCTTCTCTGAACATCTCAGACCCAATCCTTCCCTCTAACAAATATTAGTAGGATGTCATTTTTTAAAAATGTTTTACAGATGGACTCTGAAGAAAACCCACCCACTCATCATATGTCTCTCAGGGTGTTTTTATACCTTTTGGTAGATTTTCTATCAGACTTGTCTGATTATATTTTGAGAATGATTGTTTTACAGTTCAAGAAGAAGGAAAAATGAAAACATAAGCAAATATCCTAAATGACATCCACCCAGAATTTCATAACATTCAGCTTTTGGAGTGAGACTTCAGCTGGAGTTAGATAGGTAGGACAGGAAAGTGCATGCAGGAAACAGAGATCAACATTCAAGTTTTGGTGTAAAAATATTACATGTTATATTCAGAATGTCTAAACCAAATTCCACAGTCTGATGACATTCACTTGAATAAATTTTAATGCAAACTGCAAATATAGTGGTAAGTTGCTAATGTAATTTGCTTCAAATTTTTTAGACAAAAGTATAAGTCTGGATTGGTGTCATTTTGCCTTTGTCTCAGTCACTTCCACAATGCCAGGCTCCTGATACACAACTTCAGAAGACTTGGCTTTTTCTAGCACAAGAAACAAAAGGCTTTCACCTTCACTTTTCCCACACAAAATAAAATTTGCACTATTTCAGGAGAAAGTAATTTGATGTGTTTGTGACTGTCCTTAGCTATTGCCCCTGCTGGCATTTAAACATCGCAGTGCTATTTGTGTGTTCACTTTGTAATTAATCTCTGTGCTAAAAAAAAAACAACATACCAAAATAAAAAGGAAAAATCATTGTGACTGCAAACAACAAAAGAAAACAGGGATTTTGCTGGCATGGAGCAAGTCATGGCTGACTGCTTTCCTGGAAACCCAGCATAAGAGGCTTCCAGTCCCATCCTCTCTATAAATGTATTAGTACCTATTGTTTTAGCACCAGGTGCACATGTTTGTCCACAAATTATTTTCCTTCTGAAGGCCAAAGAACAAAAGCCAAAAAACCCCTAAATTGGAAAATAACCTCATCCAAGCTCATGTACAGGAAATCCAACACTCTCAGCTATATCATTCCAAAACCATGAAGAAACACGAGGCAACTGCAGAGAAAAGGGACAATTCACTCAAGAAAACTCCTGCAGTCTCACTGAGGGACTGGGGAAGAAACGTGCAAGTCTAATTATGTCTTTGATTTCAATACATTTTATCTACTTATTTAGCCACAAGATAAAATTCTGAAGCTTCTTCTATTGCTTATTTTATTATAGGTCTTGCTGCACCCTCAGACAATGCAATTCTTGTGCTGAATGACTGAAAATATGCTCAAAAGGGAAAGTTACATGCCTTGGTTTTGCCATTTTTTTCCTCTCCAAAGACCTTGTTGAGAGTCTGCACAGCTGGAGTTTTGCTCATATTAAAAAAGGAAGAAAGAGATGAATGGGATCTAAAGAAACTTGAAAATTCTTTAGCTTTTATAGGATCTCACTCCTGCAATTCAGACTAAATAAATCCTTGCAACTCCTTGTGATCACATTCTAATGACAAACAACAGATAATGTGATCTGAAGCAATTTTGGACAGAAAATCCACAGCAGGTCTTTGTGCCCACAGTGTTTAATGTAGACAGGTCCACTCAGGTATTGCCAGTTTTCTGCAACTCTGCTTTTCCAATTTTGAGTTATTTTAAAGAACACACTTGGAATATTCAGAAAGATTTTTGGCAACTTACATACAATCACTTAATAACAAAAATTAATCCTCTTACACCGCAGCAGCACCACTGCTTTTAAGGAGTGGGTATTAGTCAGCATATCCCCAAGCAAAGATGCCAGTTCAGTCAGGGGGGCCAGGGCTACAGGGGCTGCTAAGGGACATTTGATTACCTTCCACTGAAACTGGGGGCTTGGTCAGTGCTGCCACAGCCTGCAAATGGCCATCCAGGGAGTCACCAAAGCTTTGAGCCATGGGGACAACAATGGGACAGCGACAGGAGGGAGTCAGGTGGGATAAATGAGGAAGGAGACTCAGGAGCCAAGGGGTGAGTTTGCTGCTCAGAGGAAAGGCAAGAAAAAAGGAATGGGAAAGAGAAGGACAAGAAGAGGCTTTAAAAGTGAAATGTTTTCACTTACTTTTGTCACCAGTTGCTCACCATGCAGGGCCAGCTCTCCCGTGGAGAATGGTCGAGCTCTTTCTATGATGATCATCTCTGTCTACAAGTCCCATTGCAGTCTCCAAAAAGCAGTGCTGGGAAGGTCTGTGGGTAAAAAGGTGGATGTTTACTCTACCTGTGCTTTGAACCATCTCTGTGTAGAGAGGTGAGTGAGACTGATAAGTCAGAGCAAGAAGGCCACGGGTCAGGTCACCTCTTCTTCCAGAGGTTCCCCACTGGGTGTAAAGGAGCAAGTGAACCTTAGCTGGCAATAACAAATAATGTCCTTCTTCACTTAGATGTAAAACAGAAAATCAGAAATCATTGTTGTCCTCCTAAATGAAATGATTTTGTGGAAAGAAAATAATTAATTCAGAAAAAGGCTCCAAAAATGTCTGATCTTTTTTGGGGGTTGAGGAAGTGAAACACTGCAAACTGTCCTCAAGTGCAGTACCAGAAAGCATGAATTAAACCTGAACAATTAAGGATGTGTGAACTGCTGCGAGCAGGGAGGGTGCAAATTATTCCCCTGTGCATCTGGCATTCCAGATTATTAAGGAATGTTGGGAAGGTGGTGATGGGATCATCTAAGTATTCAGGAACCCAGTGGGAGCAGGGGGCAGATAGGAACAGTATTCTCCTTGAAGAGGGGGTTTTGTCCCCTTTCAAAACCAGCAGGGGGTGTAACAGGAGGTGAAAACCTAAGGAAAATAAAGAACATTTAAGAACTTGCTGCATCCCTAATATATTTGTATTTTTGTACTGTATTATTTAACTTAAGTGTACTTCTGAAACAGATTTATTTTTTTTCCTACTTCGGGACTGTAACTGGGCCAATATGTGTTGTTTTCAGCTGTTTTCAGTGCTACATTTTCCTCTCTTAAAATATGTTTTTCAGGTATCATTGTTGGCTCGATTTTCCAGAGCTCAAAATGTGGAAATTTCATATTCCATTCAGCACTTTCTCATGAGATATGAAAAAAGTATTCATAGAAAGCAGTTGTATTTGGGTTTAACATTGTTAGCATTTCCTCTCATGAGGGATATTAAATAATTTCATGCACAACTGCTCAAAATATTTTTTAAACTTCTGTAAACATAAGATTGCCAAAATCTAACATATGTTATGTGGTATTTAATCCTCCAGAGGAACTGAAGGAACAAAACACTTCTGCTAAAGTAATTAATAAGCACCAATACAGATACCTAGAAGCTGTTCCATCAAAATGAATCATATCCTCCTGTAAGTCACACCCAATATTTAGCAGCCTAAAAATGAAAATTCAATACCCAAAAACACCAGCTGAAACAAGTGCTGAAATCTTATGCATCGAGATCAAATCACCAAAGCTGTGCTACCTTCTGCTGCTCCTGAATTAGGAAAAATAGGGAAGTTATTTGGAGAAAATTAATTTTGCCTAGGAGAAATCTGGCTTGGCACAGCACAGGAACCCTGCAGGGAATGGCCATTAAGGTTAAAGTGCATGATAATGAATTATTGAAAGTAAATTAAAAACAGGGAGAGTCCCCTAAATCCATTCCATTCCTGAAGGTATTTTTAGTTGCTATTTACAGACACGGCAGATAATTCTGATTTGCTGTTTTCCTCAATTTACTGGATACATGATTCTGGTAAGTGAATGCCACTGTAATACTGGGTCAGCACTGCAGGATTTCATGTATTTTTGTCCTAATATTTCTTAAGCAAAAAACAGAAACTCAGGTTGGGTGGATCTTTTTAATCCACATAGAATTCCTCAGACTGTAGTAAAAAGAGTAGTAAGATCATGGACTCCTCCACAGGTGACATCTCTGGGCTATAAACTCAGGCTCTTCCTTCTCTTGATATTCCCTGTATTATTACTCTTTTTTTACTATTTACCATATGAAAGTTTTGCACATGAAGTCCTACTTTATGTCTGAATATTTGCATTTTCACTGTTTCTAATAATTTCAATATAATTTTTATGACTGCTTTGGATTTGTTTCTGTTTTTCATTTTAAAGTAATTTTTTTCAGTGTTGATCCTTGAATTTGTTTTTGACAATTGTCTTAGTACTGAATACAAAAAACTGGATGGTTTAAGATGTTATTAATAAAATGTAAGGCCTTAGTAAAATGAAAAAAAAAAGACAATTAAAGAGCCTGTATTTCTTTGTTTTCACAGAATAAAGAATGAAAACGTCCCTTTTACAGCTTTAAATCCTGTCCAGCTCGCTTGGCCTGTATTATCAGAATTAAATAATGAGGTTCTTACAGTTCAATTCCAAAAAATAATTTCATTCAGCTGCCATTATCTGGTCCTTCCTTTGGTATCCTGAACGGGGCAGAAATGACACAGAAACTGGGATTTCTTTATCCTTTACAGAAGGTTCCTGCCACTGAGCACTGAGAGAAGGAGCTGAACAGCAGATCTGTCAGTGCCTTTTTCACATGGGCTTCTGCTGCACAAACACCTCGTGCACCTTTGCAGAAACAAGGCATTCATTTGCACTAACGATGCAGCTCTGCATTATCACCCAAGTCTCCTCACTCCCCTCTTGTCACAGATCTATTCCTGGGCACCAAAGTCAGCAGCCTTCAGCTGGAGCCTCACTCTTGCTCTAGGGCACAAATACCCTTCTCAACAGAGGTACGTGGAATTTATTTATTGTTATTCTTACTTGAAGAGGCACTTAAATACCTTTACCACAAAGCAAAATAAAGTGGCCATGAAATTTGGGATCCTCAGTGGATGAGGTGTGCATTAATCTAAGCTGCCTGGGATTAAACAGGCTGAGACAAGAGCAAGCTTAATTGCATGGATGGCAGCCTTTAAGAATCCCATTAAAGAGCAGAAGATGAAACCCCCACAATGCTGAACCCTTTATTTAACAGGGTATTTATAAAATGTGTGTTTAGCAGATACAGTTTTAGCATGTCCTAAGCAGGGCATGGTTGTGCAAAGTATGGGTTGGGAGGTGTTAAAGACCAAAATACAGGGAGAAGAATGTGAGAACTGGCTACCAGGGTCCTTTCAGCTACACCACAAATTTACTTTTCCACTATACACAATCCATTTTATAGATGTTGTTATTATTTTTTTGCTTATTTTGGAAACAACCCAGCCCTTCCCCGCAACGTAAAGGGTTTTGGATCAGCTCGTCACCTTCAGTTTGGTAAACACTTGAGGTCTCAAAGCTACACTGTTCAAGAACTATGAGGATAGTGACAGGACAAGGGGCTTGGAGTTGCCAGAGGGGAGGATTGGATGGGATTTTGGGAAGGAATCCTTCCCTGGAAGGGTGGGCAGGCCCTGGCACAGGGTGCCCAGAGAAGCTGTGGCTGCCCCTGGATCCCTGGCAGTGTCCAAGGCCAG
>JAWWEE010000142.1:2281603-2480437 GCA_035221455.1 Xenops minutus
TGGAAGTGTCCAAGGCCAGGTTGGATGGGGCTTGGAGCACCCTGGGCTGGTGGGAGGTGTCCCTGCCCATGGCAGGGGGTGGCACTGGATGAGTTTTGAGGTCCCTTCCAGCCCAAACCATTCCATGATTCTGTGAAAATCACCAGAGAGGAAACCCACTGGCCAATGGAAGGAAAGCTCGAGAGTTCAACATTATAGTTCTATTTCACCACACAATGTATCTCAGCAGTTTTCTAGGAATTTCTGGAGCCATCTGACACCTTTTCATGGCTTGGTGGGCAAAGGAGAAGTCCTGGGCTTGAGGTTCCAGATCTTCTGTTCTGTGAATGAATTTACAAGAAATGGGGCTCCCTTCTTTCACAAGGTGCCTTTCCAGGTTTCCCTCCCATAGCAATTGTTTGCCACAAAGCTGAAATACTTAAAAATCAGGTTCTGAAAGAAGCTGCCCAGAGAACTTCACGTTTTTCCCAGCTCAGCAAACACTGTGGTAGAAAAGCTCTGTTAACACGGTTCACATGCTTGTGCTGAAAATGACATTTAGCTGGAGACACACACACCAAGTCAGAGATGCAAAACATTCCAGATATTGTTCCACATAAATTCCCAAGGAAAAGATATAATCTGCTAGCGCAAAGCAGAATAAAAAGAACTAACTCTGTCTTTGCTGGGTATTTAAGCTCAGTAACTGTCTCAAAGAGCATTTTCCCTCCCTGCCTTTAAGAACCCAAAATTTATTGCAGTACAGTAGGAGTCTTCAAGGTCAAAGGGTATATAGTCTGCTTGCTGCAATATAATCTGACATGATAAATCATGTACAAGATACCAGCACTGCTGCTATCATGAATTTGGAGGAGAATAGAAAATGATTTTTACAAAATATTCATTAAACTATAGAGCAATTTTCATTTTTTATGTGTTCTGTTTTACTGCTTTGTTTTCCCTTCACAATAAACAATCTTTACAAAAAGCCCCTTCTCTTTCTCATCTCCCCTCCACCAAATATTGTGTCCCAGAGCAAAGGCTGCTGATGGAATAGTTTAGAGACAGCAGGTTGAGGCTTTCTTGGGACTATACCAATACCATAGAAAAAGGATTTTCATGAAGTATGGAAGAAAAAAATGACACATTCAGGGTTTTTTTGTTTGTTTTGTTATGAAAAAACACGCCTGTAACATTCCTGAGGATGATGGCAGAGGATCAGAGCTTTCAGAAACACTTTAATAAGCTCTCGCTCTGTTTGTATTTCACCTGAAGGAAGAAATAATTAGAAGATTGATAAAAAAAAGTTAGTGAATTTGTTCAGTGCTAAATCCTGCAAATATGTTGGGCTGGCTGAGAGTTACAAAGAACCAAAATCTCCACCAAAACAATGCCAGAATATGGGAACTCCTGGAAGAGATGTCTGACGAGACACAAAAGCAGATCCTAAACCAGCCAATGCAGGGTGGGAGTGGGAGGCAATTTGAATGTAGCATGTAAAATCTTATGAGCAATAAAGACTAATAAATTGCAATAAATATGAATGAAAATGGGAAAAAGACACAGAATGCAGTGCATAAATCAAAACAAAGCAGCTGAGAATCAGTTTAGTCTTGGACAGGATGGGATACAGAGAATCAGAACAAATTCCACTAAAAACACAAGCTACATTTTAGTTGTAGTGCCAGAACTGGTTTTCAAGGTGCTGGGGAAGAAATGATGGGTTTTATCCCCTCTCCTTACATAACTCACAGAGTGGCCCCTAAGGCAGCTGACTTTAATCTATTGCTATGTGAGAGACAATTATTATTATTATTATCATCATCATCATCATCTTTTAGGAACCTTAAGATTCATGGCTTAAATCCTTTAGCATTTTGTCAGGTAGAACTAAATTCCATTTCACTGTATTTCCTAACAACCATAGCCCCCTTATTTGACACTTTTTAATGCTATTTGTAAAAATAAAGAGCAGTAAATGTTTATTCATTCAGGACAACAGAGGACATTCCCATTGGCCATTTACCTTTAAACCACAAAACTGTTTGAACTACGCAAAAGTTGGTAATTTAAATACACATATGCAACCAAGATATGAACTCTAATATTTATTTTTGGAGCAAGCTATTTAAATCATTGATTCATTTACAGATATTAATACATAAAGGCCAAGCCCACAGCCCCACCTCTGGTATCTGAGATCACCACAGGACCTCTGCAGACCCTGAGCCTTTGAGGCACTTACTCTTACACTGGATTAGAAAGCCTTGGGAAATGATGGGTTTAGTAATAACTGCAGCCCAAAAATTCATACAAATAACACAGGAATCCACAAACACCAATCCAGCTCTGCTGCCTCCATAGAACTACCTCTCTGCTGACTCAAATGGACATGGAACTTGGAGGTGCAATATGGCTTTGTTTGCTGTACCATTAATAAGAGAAATCCCACAAAGCATTCGTATTTTAAATCCCAAAGAGATTTATAATATTAATGCAGAGGTTTCCAAAGCTAGAGTTTCCACATATAAATGAAAAGGGAGTTCAACTCCCACACAATCCAAGACCTACAAAGGAATCTGGGGTTGTATCCTTGCACTTAAAGTAATTAACAGCAAATCTGGAAACTGCCATCCTAATGGAAAAAATGCATTGCTGCAAATATTCAGCTTTTAAATGTTTGCTTAATTGTTGACCAAATCAGCACTTCAGCTACTAATTTGCAAAAGAAGCCAAAAGAATTCAAGAGAAGCCATTTGGTTTACAGAGTGACCGCAGTAGGTGGATTGTAAATATCCAGTCTTTGTTCCAAGTAGCACAGTTTCTAAAGAAAAAGCACTCTGTTGGTCATTACTGCAAAATTCTGTTTTACAATAGAAACCCATGCCTGCTCACCTGGGAAGAATTTTAATACTGAAGCATTTTAAATGTTAACACCTACATAATAGCCTACAGAATGTGCCTAATAAAGGCTGATTTACCACTGTATTTGATTAAACTGTATCTCCATCTGCAGAAGGTGAATAGATTCCTAAATTACTGGGGATAATTATAGCCCACAAACTTGTAGACCCCTTGCACGGTTCCTGTGCAGTGACTGAGGCAGCAGCTCCACCCCATCCCACTGTCTGTGTGCCCTGGGTCAGAGACTCGATGCTGAAAGCCTGGAATTCAGCCCAGGGAACCAGTTAATCCCATGAGCTTCCCTGCTTCCAAAGGCATCCCATGGCAGACCCCAAGAACCCTACACCAGTGCTGAGCCTGCATGCAGAGCCCTCTCCTCACTACAGCCACTGAACCCTCTTTCAGAAAGGAAACAATAGGAATTCACAGCAGAAACCCTAAAAAGGTTGTGGGTTCAGGGGGGGTTCCCCATGAAATGGCTAAAACACCCAACAGTCCAAATGTTCCAGCTGAGCTGAAATTTCAGCAGGCAAATGTTTCAGACTCAGCCAAACAACATTATTTAAAGTGATTTCAGCTAAATGTCAAGGAAAGTTTAGCAGGTAGAAGTATAATTGTGGATGATTAGATAATTACTGAATTATTGAATAATTATTGAAAAAACAATCTGATTTAAAATGGCCACTCCATCCTAAACTCAGTGTTTCTGTATTAATGATGCACAGCAGCTGATTTGCAGACTAACATTTAGATTGTGTTTGGATATCACATTTACCACCCCCAGTTCAAACAAAGAAGGCAGGAAGAATTTGAGGACTTTTGAGTCCCTCTCTGCATGCTCTGGCCAGTCTTCTGCAAAAGACAAAATGAGAAAAAAGGGGCTGGAAAATGTTTTCTGTTTTGATAATGGGAGAAAATTGTCCAGTTTCCAATTTTGTTGTCGACTTTGCTGATAAGAAATCGGCTGCTAATGAAACCTTTGATGATAATTAATTTAACAGCAAAAATAAAGTGATACATTGTCTTTTAATTTAATGCCAAAATTTACCCTTTTTGCTGGTAATTTATTAAAAAAAAAAAGTCTGTTTCTCTTGAAAAGCCTCTAGGTAATAATTTTAAAGTCTACAGAAAGTAGAGAGAATAAAAGGAAAAGATTTGGCAGGACACTAAGATATATTAAAAAAAATAAGATGTTTAGTCCCAAAGATCTTGACAATTAATATTTATCAGATGTTTATTAATTTTCAGATTACACTATGGTGAAACTATGGGTGTTGCAGTGGCACTTGTGCCTCACTCCACAGCTGCTGGCAACTATCCCACATATTTGAATAAGTTTGGTTCCATATCACTTCTGAAACACACCTGAGTTTTATTCCTGTTCTACAGAATAAAATAAAGCTGGAGAAGATCAACTGGCATCTAAGTAAAAATATAAGGGATGTTACAAATGAGGAATGTGTTGGAAATGTGTCAGTTCATGTCTCAGTATTTCATATCAATGATTAGAATAACTGAATTCCTACTTTTAATTATTGTTTTATGTAGTACTATCACTCGAGTCTGAACTCCAGAATGAGTGAATAAGTAACACAAAGCAAAGCCAAAAAATGTAGCTTAGCAGGCAATAAAAAATGACAGAAAAACTCTTTGGGTTTGGTTTCCTCTAGGCCAAGTATTCCAGCATTATGGACAAGGAACCAACAGCCAGAAAACAAATTATACCAGAAGACAAAACCAAATTCCAGCGATTTTTGATTGGAACAGACACTTAACTGCTGTGCTCCCTAGCACTGACTGAACTGTGGTCTCAAGGTGGTGAAAGAAATTCAGGTTTGGGTACAATGTCACGTCACTCCAAGGGACAGTGGGACACTGGCCCTGGCACAGCGGAGCTGCTGCTGCTGCAGGGAATCCCCAAGGTTTGGTTGAAACACGACTCAAAGGACAATCAAGGCTGCTTGAGAATCTTCAGCGGCCTGAAATGACATATTTTTTTCCCATATAATCTCATTATGTTGCAAAATGAAGCTATCACCTGATAGCTTTCATATGATACATGTGATTTAATAAAAACCCCATGGATTTCCTAGAGCGACTCCGACAAAATCCGATCATTTCTCCAACAGTGAGGCACTTTAAGGGAGGAACACCCTGCTCCACTCACATATGCTCCATTGTGAACTCTCGATTCTGCTCCAGCAGATGGGATGGCTGAATTACAATAGAACCACTTATGTGTGAGGGAAACTGCAATTTCTTCTTCAGACTGTTTTATTTGTCAGAGTAATTGATGCTGGGATTTTTGACAACAAACAGCTCTTTAGCCTGTAGAGTTTTCTTAGGCTGTGCTGGAAATCCTGCTCCCCACGCCATGAAATGCCTGTGATCACAAAAAGGAGCCCAATACACATTTCCCTCAGTTCTGCATTCCCCCTCCAAATAAAACCTAGTAATTTCAATAACCTTAACACAGTATTTTTCTATTTTTTAAGGTCTTTTAATGCAAGCATTCAAAATCCCTACCCTCCCTTAAAATTCAGTGTTCCAGCTTTGGGCTAAAGTGTCTCAGAATTGTAAAGGACTTCTGATCATGTAAATCAACATTCTATTGGAGTGAAACCCCAATTCAGCACCTCTGGAAGCCTGTGTATGCAGAGCACTGACATTTAGGGGATGGTCTGATGTACTTCAGTCAAGTTCCAATTTATTTTGTTCAAAACCACCAAGAGTTTTCAAGAACAGAGGCTGATAGAGCAAACAAGAGTTAAGTCACTATTAACTGTGTATGCATTAAACCCCTAAGTTTACTTCTCAATTGAAATATAGTTATCAGCATGTATTCAAGCCAAAGGAGTCAGGGACATGAGGGTGTCCTTTGCTAATGCCAGCACAGATGACAGAAAACTACAATGGAAATTACCACAGGACTGCAAAAAGGCCCAAGGACACGATGGTTTTCCAAGTGATGTAAAAAAGGTGGTGGCTGGTCAAGCCTAACCCAAATCTAGCTCAGAAAAAGCAAAGCACAGGCACACAAAACATTGAAGGAGGCTGAGAATTAATCTAGTATTATGGATATATTAGTTGTACCAAAATAATAGAGAAAAAACCAGCAGGCTTGCCCATTCTGAGCAAAATCACTGTTTTCTGTTGAAGGGGTTTAAATGTCTTTGAAGTTGTTAATTTTGAAAGTTCAAAATAGCACTTGCACTATTTTCTTTATTATACCATAACAAAGATAAGCAATTTCCTACTCTGATGAGAGTTATATAGATTGCAATATTTACTTTTTAGTGCAGACTACACTGCCTGCAAACTGTTTTGGTAAGAGTGACAAAGGTGAACAAATAGATAATTAAGCTAATCATCTATAAAGAACCAGATCCTGTTTGTACTAAAATCAACAGCAAAGTTGATTTATCAGATCATAAATAAAGGTACACACAATTTAAACTGGAAATACAAGAATTATCCATGGTGAATGAGAATATTGTGCTGCAATAAATTCTGAAAATGCAGGGAAAAAAAATTTCACACTTTGAAGCAGCTGAAAGGAAAAGGGATTCTCAGCTGATTCAGTGAGGATTTCAGATCTCAAGGCTTTCCTCATTGCCTTAGCTAAACTTTGGGACATAAACCAATAGAATTTATATTGAGATGGCAAATTTGTACTAACTCTATTTAACATCTTGGGCTACTCATGCATGAAATACTCTGTAGATATTGCATCTCCAAGGTCACAGATGCCTCGTGCACATATTAGAAATGTTTTGATTTTACAGAATTGGGTACCCACCAGAATTTTCCATTTAATATGAAAAAGTGCCTTTCAAACCTAAAAATGAAAGCATAAAAGGAAGATGCAGCTTTGAGTTTCCCAGAGACCTCCTGAACTCCCAAAGCACACTCTGAGTTACTGTGAGGTGTGACTGGCTCTGGGGGTGACACCCTGACCAAGTGTGACCCAGCCTGAGAGGGGAGCTTTGGGACAGCAGGAAATCACTGTCACATCATCAGAGACACGCTGGTTGTTTTAACTCCCTCTGCTGACACATCAACCTGTCTGTCATCCAGCTCCATTCCGTTAATGTGTTTCCACAGGCAAATGGAGAAATTCTGATTTGAATCTAATCAGGGGGTTATTTTTGTAAATATCAATTTTAGCTTCTTTAAAGTTCTTCTAATAAATTAAATTTTAGTCAAAGAAACGAAACAGAGCTGAAAAGAACTAAATATTAGCGCAGCTAAATTATTATTTTTTTTTTTTTTAGTGATATTACTTCTGCAGAAGGTAATATTGTATGGAACAGTAATGAAGATGCTACAAATGTCATCTCCCTCAAAACTAGAACATTCTAACTCAGGGAGATACAACACACCAAGTATTTCAGGGATATCAAAAATTCACAAGTCTTTCCCTACTCCTTCCCAAAGCAGCATTAGATGATATGCCTGTTTTTAATCATCAATAAGAAATTATTATAAAATTAATTAATAACCCCTCAAAAAGCATAACTGTATCAGTTTGCTGGAGCTGCCCCTGCAGGCCCAGATGGAGCTGGAAAGCACGGAAGGCTGAGAGACAGGCTCCTTGAACTCCCTCCTAACACCAAACACTACACATCTTGCAGAGCAGCTCTCTTTTTTCAAGTTCACACCTGCATTTTTGGAGGGGTTTCATTCAGGCAACAGCAGAGCATGTGATGACTCTGAACGAGACCTGTGAGAATTCGAGCTTTTGCCTCTTCACAAAAGACTCAAGTGTTTCATAGTATTTCATGTTTAAAGTGAAGGTTTCTCCTGGTACAAAATCCAACCTAAACCAACGGACTGAGACTCTTTTCTTTAACATGTTATTCATGAGCTGTACATTTTCAGCCTAATCCTGCTCTCTGAAGATCATTTTAGTGCCCATTCGAGTGTAACTCATTTTCTTTGGGATCCAGAAGCACAAAAATACTCTTTAATTCAGCCCACATGGTTAGGACTTGAAAGTTACCTTAATGAGACTAATATAATTCTCTTCAGCTTTTTTAATATTTACATTAATGACAAGGAAAAATGTGGACATTCACAAACAAGCAAGAGCATCCTGGGCTAAGGGAGCAAAATAGAACCTTTTTTTTTTTAATAGGATGGCTCCCCCAGGTAACCTTTGCCATTACTGGTACTTTATGTGAGTCAAGAGAAGATAGCATGGAATTACATGATGCCAGGTATGTAGAAATGAGAATTTCCTTCTCATAGTATTCCCCAGGAAGCTTCTCTGAAACACTGGAAAGGTTAGCTACCTTAAAGAAAAAAAAATCCTGTTTGTCTGTATGACAACATTGTGTCAACCCCTCTGTTCACATTTTTATACACTTGTGGAAGAACATGGTGAAAATATATGGTAATTGCTTCTAGAATTAAAAAATATTGCTGACTCGTATATCGTCGATTGGGAAACTTGAGCTCATAAAGCTCACAAAATCAGGACAGCTGCATATGAATATTAGCAGATGTAATAGTGTAAACTTTAAGGCTCAGACAGGACACAGAATTTATATTTGTCTCTAGCCCCCCGTCTATAACTTCCTTACCTCCACATACACCTTTATGTTTGAGTAAATAAATTTGCACTGTACCCTGCGTGTACTTTTGGGCTTGTACCAGGTATATTTTAGTTGACAACTCAGTACAAAATGCTTGACATGAATCTTTAGGCCCTATTGCTTCCATGGTAGGCAATTATGACAGAGAACACTTATTTTTTCCTCTTCTAACCTAGAAGTGACCTGCCACTGGAATGCAGTTTCCTCTTTCATCATCGTTACTCCATAAAAACACTAAGAGCACCATGTCATGCAACATTTAGGAAAAAACCACAAACAAACAAAAGAAACCCTCACAGACCAGTAATTACGTTATTACTTAGATAATAAAGGGAATTTTCCTTTATGGCTCAGAGTTGGACACGAACAGGACAAACAATGAGGCAGAAGTTTAGAGCCTGATTCTGCTGGGATGCAGCTGCCCAGAGTGCAGGGCAGGCAGCACCAGGATGGAGCTGGGGACAAGGGACAGTGAGGCTGAGGAGCAGAGCCCACCACAAGGGCTGCTTGGAGCATCATGCAAATGAAAGCATTTCTCAGTAGCTCAAATCTGCCTGCAAACACTCACTCCGGGCCAGAAACAGAACAGAAAGCCTCAAGAACTCTTGAAATACGTTTAAAATAATGTTTAAAAGCCTGTGGTGCCTGTTTAGCACACTCAGGCAACCAGAATTATTACTGTTTGGTCACACTGGAGGCTCTCGGTGCTGACAAACAGAAAGGAGCAGAGAGTGAGTGCTGATTCCCACTGGGACTGCACGGAAATTCCAGCCAGGAATTCCCAGGAAAACCAAGGCACTGGGAATAGGCAGGACAGGCAGCCAGCAGAGCACCCCAGCAGCTGCTTCCTGCAGCAATCCCAAGGGGGTTATCCAAGAGGTCCCATGGGCTGCATATCCCCATCCCTGGATGGCACTGAGGATGTTGGAGGGAAACAGGGACTGTCCTTCAAAGGGAAACTACCCAAATCCACTCAAAATGATGGATGGAGTGACCTCACAGTCCCAGAAATGTATAGATTTGTTCGTGTGGCTAAAACACTTAGCAGTGGTAAGAGGGAGCAGATATATGACTCCACACACTTGAATAACTGGAATTTCTGCAAACCTCAGGCAGAAGAAATTATTTCATTTGCAGTATTTCCCAACCACTCTTTGGGAATTTCCAACTCCCTGCAGGCTTAAAGAAATCTCAAGAAAAGCATAAAATTATTGAATTAGTTTTCAGCTATGCTAAGCCTTTTAGCTCGCATTAAATCATTGGTAAATGAGGTACATCATGTCTCTAAAAACCAGATTACTCATTCAGGATCAAAATACAGCTTTGAAATATCTAGCAGAAGCATTTTTGAAATTCAAAATGTATTAGTGATTAATATTTGGGTAAATTCAAAAGTATTTTGATGGGGATTTTCATCAGATAAAAAAATGCAACATGACAGTTTAATATAAATACTGCTGTAAAAGATAATAATTGCACATGTAATTTTCAGATTAATTTTTTTGGCAACACAAACTACTCTAGAAACCTCATATAAATATAATATTTCTTCAATTCATGTAAGTCTTTCCATTGAGAGAGGGAAAAATGGGCTCTATGAAATTTATTCTTCTGTTAGCGTTAGTTTCCATTTAAATTAAAACTTGTTTGAGAAAACTCTTGCGTAGTGAAAAAAGCCAAATTGTAGCGTTTCAGTTTTGCAGAGATGATTTAGCATTCAAAAAAGCACCTTTACAAACCAACTCATTCTGCTGCATTTTTTAACTTTTGTAAACAGATTGCAGAGAAGGAGCCAATGCAGATCTGGACATCTTGTATGTCATCAGGCACAGCTTTTGAGTTTTTTATTGCATAAGGGATGGATTTCTGACAACACATTTTAAAAATTGCTTCTTATCCAAAAAACGACAGGCAAGAAAATTACTCATGAAGAATAATCTTTGTTCAGGGACTGTGGTCCCCCCACGTCCTTCTCAGTGGCCGAGGAAGCTGGCTGTGCCCAAGGAGCACCACACGGAGCCCAGGGGACAAAACCCACCCAAAACTCCTGCCACGGGCTGTTCCCACAGCACTTTGGGGCTTCCACTCCAGCCCCTGGGCTGGGGGAGGAGTAGAGACACCTGAGCTGTCCACAATCAGGGGTCTGTAACTCCCAAATCTGTCTGCATAAGAATAAAGTCAGATTTTTAGATACCCTTCACTGAAAGCCCACAGATTTTATTGATTTTTCAATAGTTGTTATGATAGTTGTATGGATTATGATAGGTAGAGAGCATTTAAAAAACTGGTAGTTTTCATCATTGTATATTAAAGAAAATACTTATGCATAAGAGGGAAAGTTTCTTTCCAAACATTAAGACTGTCTAAGGAGCTGGAAATGTTTGTTAGAAGTGGTCAATGCTCACCATGACAAAGAATGGCCTGAGTATTTCAAGGTTTGGAGCCCAAGGCATATAAAATACATTACATTTGCAATTTACTAACCCTTGTATGAACCCCTCCTATTTTAGCCAGCTATCATAATAATTTTATAATAAAAAGCAAATTCCACTCCTAGATTTGACACAATTCTAAATTAACACCATCAGCTGCATCAAGGGATTTAGAACTGTCAGGAGGCAGAGCCAGTGCAGCTGCACAGGAGTATTCAAGAAGTAAATATCATATAGAATGATGCAGGAGAAAGGTGAAACTGCAGTGCTGACAAGTGTCTGCTATTTCAGAAAAAGGCTCTGCTTTTATCTGTAATAATGGTCTCAGAAAGAGGATGCAAAAATTTGAGAAGCATTTAAAAATTCCTACCTGATGAGAATTTGAAAAGACTAGAAACTCCAACTGAGAAAGCCATGAATAAGGACCTATTATATTATGCATATATATTATATACATATCATAATAACCCTTCAGCACTTCAAATTCTCTGCAAAATAGACACTTTTGGGGAACAGCACCCCTTTCTTCATGTATTCTCCTTTCCTATTTATTGGTATTTGACCCTGCCAGGACTCTGCAGTTACAAATTTGTTCTTTGCATTACATGGCAGTATTTCAACTATAGATACAGAGTAAAAACATAACTATTTTCTCATTAAAAAAATAAACATAATATTTTAAATATTGTAACTAACAATCATCTAAATAGAACTCGAGTCATAGAGTGAGAAAACCTCCCCAATTTGAATTCATGCAGTATCTGTTACATCTATGCCAAACAAAAGAGAGAGCTGAGCACAGAGGGAACTTCTTGTTTTCCAACAAATGCTACTTAGCTTTAGCTCATAACATTAGCTGAGAAGATTAGGTCTATGAAAACTCAATTTTCCCCATCCAGCGGGAATAGTGGAAAATAATACACAACAAAATAATAAAAGCAGCCTTGTTTTACTCCAAAGACCCTAACACTGTGTCAGCGTCCCCTTGCCGTGATTGATGGAGTAATATGGAAGCACACCCAAATACCAGCTTGGCTATCATTTCGAAAAACAAACACACTGGAGTCAACCAAGGAAACAACTGTACAGATAAAAACCCCCAAAACCACTGACAAGGCAAGAACACAATGCAGGCCAAGCAATGTGGAGAAGTCCAAAGGTAGCTTTCCATGAAGCAGTTTTTGACATTTTTAAAGAAGTTAAAAATATCTACTGGAAGGTGCAATACAGATCTGATCTGTGACTAAAAGTCTGCCTGAATTTTCAGCTTCAGATGTAAGAATCTGCCTTCTAAGTTCTATAGCTTGTTTCTTGCAATGGATAAGTTTGGAGCAGCACTCCAAGAGCTATGGAAAGGGAAGCATGAATTCTTCAAAGCTGCTATTAGGAACACCTGCATTAGTCAGAGCCTGGACAAGCATGAGCACACCTGCACAATGGGCATGCCTAAAGGTGGCAAGGGCTCATTTGCTAATCATGGGCACTCTTCTGTTCTTCCAAGGCATCCATATCATTTACCAGAGTTTTTGCTAAGTTTGCGTGCTGTCACATTATTAGTTTATTCCTGCCAGGTCAGGGGAGTGTTAGAGCTCTTTCCTGATTCACTCCATGGTTCCCATTTGATTAAATTCCAAAATGAGCGTGCAGTGCTGCAGGACTGCAAATCTTCCCCCAGCACTACATTGTTCTGAATGGTTTTGTTACTGCAGAGAAGAATATTTAACATGGAAGGAAGAAGGTCTGTAAAGAACACAACAGAATATAAACTCTGAGAAGTACCTGGGAGAGAAAGGGAGCAGTCAGTACCAACTGTGTTTGTGAAAAGGGTCTCGTGCTGAGGACCCAGCTTGTCAGACTCCCAAGTTAGCTTAAAGGTCACCTCTGAAAGATAGCATTTCAAAGGGCAAGTATTGCAGGGTTGCCCTCTCTGCTCCTACAGCTGAATTAAGCCTCCAAGAGCTCGACTTTGAAGGATAGCACTCCAGAGTTCTGCCCCAACTGGCCTCTTCTCTTGCATCATTTTTCTACGTTAGAAGACAACACTTTATGTATTTACTTCAAGATCAGCAATGCAAAGAGCAAAAATTACATACAATGATAAAGAACACGTGCATTTATCATGATAACTATCTACTACAGAATACCAGAGCAGGAAAATTGGGTGGGGGAGGCTTTTTTTTTTTTTTTTTTTTGAAAGATGCTGGTAGAATCACTAAAACAGTTTGCCAAAACAGGGAGATTTTACATACTTGGATGTGTTGTAAAAGAAATGAAACACAAATTGGTCTGCAAATTCTTAGAAAGCATCAGTGACAGCTTTTGCAGCTGAAGGAGATGCTGCAAGAATTGCTCTGACTGTTTATAGGAAGTGGAGCTGGGAGATGTAGTTTCTTGGAAAATGTCTTGACTTTTAAACACTTGCTTGTATCATGAGACAAACCCCTTCATTTAGGATTTGTGCAATTCTTAAAGTTTTTTAGCATAAATTTAAGTACATTTTACATTGCAAAGTGACAAAAAAAATTAACTATCAGAAAATTGTCCTCTTAGTTCAAAACTTTTTTTCCTAATCATAAAGCCTCCTTTTAATATTGATATAATTCCAAAATATTTCTGATTTAATATTACAACTGCTGTAAAAGAAAGGCAGGGAAAAATCCTGGTGCAGCCCAGTGTTTTATGTAAGAAAATCCACATTCAGTGAGCTGAGCATTTGGTAAGTGATCAGATCACACCAATGTCCTCATCTAAGGCAAAACGCTTCCCCTCTCCAAATTTCCTATGAATCTCCTGGTTGTTATTTCTTCTTTTCACACTTTGATCACAAATTCCATTGTGCACCTTTGGAAATTCTCCTAATTCTTTCTCTAAGAAAAATATATTTTTCTTAAACAACTCCTGCTCTGCACTTATCTTCTGGCTTGATAGTTGCCATCTTCCTGTGCTATCTAGAAGTGTGCTTAGTCTGCAAAAGCAGCCACGAAAATGTTTAATTCTCTTGAAATACCTGGCACTGAGCAACCTCAGGTGAAGGAAATTTAATTTTGTGGAATATCATTTGGCTTTGATACAATTTACCCTGCATTGTACACTAACTCTAAATTGAACATCAGGTTTTTTTACCCAAGACCCCTACTCCAAAAAAATTTAGCTGTAGACAAGAAATGCTCTTTCTGTGTTTTCTCACAAGTGTAGTCATTGACCCCTGAATATTTGCACTCCCATCTGAGGTTATAAACAACTTTGTTATTAACCCTCAGAGTTTCTGACCTTGCTGCTTTTGTGAAATAGTAGCATAAGCCAGTGGAATTTTCTTCCAAATGAAATGTTTACTCTATAAACCCGTAACTGCTATATTGCATTATGTTTTTATGTTTATTTTTATGAAATGATGTTATTTGTAAGTATAATTCCGTAATAAAAACCAAACAAAGATTGATGCTGAAAGAGAATGAAATTTCAGAACACGCTATAAAATTAATCTAATACTGGAAAATCATAAAAAAGTGCAATTACTCTATTTACAGGTGAAAAGGAAAAACAATTGCACACATAAAAATAAAAGCTTTACTGTTATAGTAAGAAGCTTATGAATATCAAAGAAAAGGGAAATCCCCTTACAAACAAAAGGGTTAATCTTAGTTGTGCATCACTTCTGGCTATAGCATAGACATTATTTTAATGCTATAAACCCTCTTTCTTTACTCAAAAGTACTTTTGCATACCGAATGTTGGAGCTGTTGCAAAAGTTGCCTGAGTCTTCCCCCATCAATCACACTGCACTGCACCTCCTTTGGCTCGCAGAGCTGCTGCTCAGTCCCAACATTCCACTTGATGCCAGTCTGAAAGCACCAACTGGTGCTGGTGGAAAGGCAGATTGGAACATCTGCCCACTGAACACACAGAAGCACCAGAGGAGGAGGCAAAGAGGGGCTTTGGTGTAGGGATGGTCAGAACCACACAATGTTAAATGGGAGGGATGGAAGGGAGAAGGAGCAGTGGAGTGACAGGACACAGGGAATGGCTTCCCACTGCCAGAGGACAGGGTTAGATGGGATTTTGGGAAGGAATCCTTCCCTGGAAGGGTGGGCAGGCCCTGGCATAGGGTGCCCAGAGAAGCTGTGGCTGCCCCTGGATCCCTGAAAGTGTCCAAGGCCAGGTTGGATGGGGCTTGGAGCACCCTGGGCTGGTGGAAGGTGTCCCTGCCCAAGGCAGGGGGTGGCACTGGGTGGGCTTTCAGGTCCTTCCCACCCAAACCAATCTATGATCCCACGATTATGACTTTTGATTTATCACAGGATACCTGCAAACACATCTGGGAAGCTCGTGGAGGGGAGATTACCTGGTGAACTGTCTAAGGGAATATAAAGACAGTCTACAAGAAACATTAATGTTTACTCTTTAGCAAGAATTTCAATTTTAGGCATTTTCTTGTTACAGGAGCTGCTCTGGACAACTTTCAAGGAAACCTTTGTTGCAGCATACTAGACAACCAATGAAAATCACAAACAATGAAAAAAAAACTCCACAGGAACCTCATAGGACAAAGAAAAGGCCTCCATATGACACAATATTAATAATCTAGGAAGCATAAATTAGGAAAGCAAAGTGACATGCTGGTACAAAGGTGACTTCTGAGTCACATCCCTTCTCACTGGAGTGTATTGGTATAGTCTTAAGAAAAGATAAAAAAATAAATTTGCCTCAAATTTAGCCTCAACCTACACATATTAGACGAAAAAACAGAAACTTGTGCAAAATTTCCTGAGGTTGGGTACCAGCATCTGAAATATCCATCACCCACTGGCTTGTGCAGGAGCACAGGCACTGGTGTAGCAGCCAGGGAATTCACTTGGGAGGGAAGATCACATCTCACCCACCAAAGTCAGACACTGCATTCTCCTTTTGGAATTTAATGTACAAAAAGATGAGAAGGAACCGTAATAATCCAAAGCAAAATGGAAAAAGCTGGTGGAAAGAGCTACTTCCTGAGCTATAGTAATTAAAAGCCTTGACATATCTATGAAAGAAGGGACTGGATAATCTTTATTATACTGTAAGCAAGGCAAATGGCAGATTGATATCCCTTGGCACAGGAATACGCTACTAAATATTTGAAGACAAGCTGTGACTTCAAATATCACATCCAACTGCAACTTTATTTTTTTTTTTTTGCAGAAAAAGCAACTCATGCTGAGGAAGATATGGCTTATTTGAAACTTATTTACTGTCATAACAGATGGTGAAGACTAGAGAGAATATAAATGAAAAATATGGGGGCCCAATAAATGTCAAGGCTCCCAACTTGGTTTGTAAAATTAAAAGAAAAAAAAAAAAGAAAGAAGCTATATCTATGCAAGATACAAAAACTTAACAGAATAGATTAGCTTTTTAACATCTTGGAAATAACCATTTTTCTGCCCACACAACATGAGATTAAAAATTGCACTGATGTTGCAGTCACAGCCATGTTGGAAAAGTCATACAGCATGATCTGTGCAGTTACCACTTTTCAAAGCCCCTTCTCAGGTATTTCCCCCCAAACCTGGGGTGGACCATGACAATGTCATCAGTTCCATCTGCAATGGCCAAGATATTTGCCTGTGAACCCACATGGCAGAACCCACGGGAGGAGGTTTGGTGACTGGGTTGGAACCCTGAGAACCACAGCCTGGGGAGTCGGGTCAGAGCTTCAGCCACAGCTACAGATCCAGAGCCTTCCCCTGACTGGGGATTTTTCAGGTCTGGGGTGTTCCTTTCTAGGCAAAATAAAATTTAAACGCAGCAAAAACTGCAAGGCAAAATTATACTCGATGCTCAGTGCTCTCTTGCCCTCACTTCAACTTCTGTGAACTTCAGAGAGAGCTGAGGACTCCCAGGACACTCTGAAAAGCATTTGACATCCTGTAAACCTGTACTTGGGAATCTCTTCCCAGAAAGGGATCCTGGATTGGTGCATCCTTCCTTATTTTCTGGAGTGTGCAAGTGAAATAGGAAGCCCTGAGGAAGGAACCACAACCAGTCACTTATAAAGGGAAACTGCCTTTGCATTGTTCCTGGAGCCATTATTGTCTTGGCAAGGCTTTTGATATAAAAAGCAAACCAAATTCAGGCAGAACCAAACCAAAGTGAAAATAGCATTCAGGGAAATGTGAAATAAATTGTCAATGTAAAGTTACATAAGAAAGCTGAACAATTCTATACCTTATTGGGAAGCAGAGCTCCCACAGCTCCCCTGCACCATGGATTAACACCTTAGTTCATGGAGGAGCACAAAGCCAACAGCAAAATGAATTATTCTATATTTACCTTCTCCAGGGCTGTTTTATATCACCTGGATGACCAGGAAATACACCACTAATTCAATATCTCATTCACTAAAATACTTCACAGCTCACTTTGCTTTAAATCTGGTAATGAATTTCATTATGGGGTAAGAAAGGTAGTATTAAATATTACTAAATATCCCATAATGGCACAAAGAGAAATAAGACTGTGAGAATACTTTCATACAGTTTTTCTTAATGAAAACCAAGGAAACATACACAAAGTATTTGAATTTTTCATGCTGCTACCTTTTATGTTTTCTGTGCATTGTATTTGAATGCTGTCCTCTTGATTATGTTCTCTGAAAGATTTGTTTGAAGTAAGATACTTTATTATAATAAGTGGAACAAAGCTTTGAATAGCTTGGTTCAAAAAAACAGTTTTAAATGAAAGGAGCTGTTGGTAAGCACAGGGATCTCTGCCAAATACTTTTTAAATGGTTTATTGTGCCCTAGCAATCCTGAGATTAAAAACATCTCTTGAATTACAATGACACATCAAAAAATAAAATTAATGTGGGGGTATTCATTACAAGAACTGAGCCTCTGTGTGTTATTCTTTCCATTAGATAAGAAAGAAACATACTGTGGTACATTGTTTTTGCTGTCAGAGTGAGCTTTTAGGCAAATATACAATATCACACTATATCCCTCGTGGACTCAATCACGTACTGCACAAGTCCTTCTATTAATTTAACCTAATGCTGTGGATTTAAGGGATAGACTGTATATTTGCACACATTTTTCTGTGCAGGGGATGAGTTATTTTTAGACTCCATAAGTCTTCATCAAAATCAGAAGATTGCATTGGCTCCTCCGACTGCAATATGAATAATAGTATTGCCTCCCTCCGTAATAGACATTTCATTTGCCATGGTTCTTGCAACGCTCCAAAACAACTGTTTCCCTGAGCTCTGATGCTGCAACACTGCAGATCATATAGATCTCATTGCCCATGAAAAACCTGAATGCTGGATGTTTTAGAGAAAACCAAAATCAATAGCATCTCCCAGCTAATAAAGATGTCTAAGGCAGCGCTCTGAACGGAGCTGCACAAATTGTGATTTAGAACAGGGGAAAAGGAAGTAGCAAAGACAACAGAGAAAACAGTTGCTAATTGATTTGAAACCAAACTTGATTTCCACACCCTGGAATCCTATTTTAGTTTGTATCTGGAGGGTTGTGAATCTATGAAAAGTCAAAGAGCCAGTTCCAGATATCTCACATTGGATCTCGGAGCAGGACATGTAGATTGGTGGCATTTTTCCTTAAATCACTAATTGTTGTGTTTTCCCCAGTATTTTGTAGGATACCAGTGAAAGGCAGCACATGTTTGGCTTTAGCTCACAGGTTTTATTTGTCAACATACACTTTCCTGATTTATTTCACACCGACAAATCCAGAAAGTCACCTGCAAGTCATAGATTATAGCAAATTAAACCAAAGCACATTATACTTATTAAAACTGGCAAAATCTGACCTAGGGAAATTGGAAAGCACAATACTGACTGGAACAAATGAGTCAAATGATATTTGTGTTGTTACTCACATACACAACATCTCCAATTACTCAAATAACAAATGCAAACACATCTAACTCAAAGCAATTACAGTGAAATCCTGCCACTTTCATATGCTTTCATGGATAATCCATTATAAAGATAATTATTCAGATATTTACTAAGACCAGAGCATTTGTCTCAAAAACCCTTCTATATTTTAGCACCTGCTCCCCAGCAGGACACTCTCAGCAGAATTTGAAGCTACATGTAGACAGCTCTTCTATTCCCCCATCTTAAACTCCATAAAAGGAAATATATGGGAGAAGAACAACATGCCAAAAAAACCCTGTCATCTACTACAGTGCGTTCTCCTCTCAAAAAATAAGGATTTCATCTTAATACCTAACACTGCACAAACAATGCAATGACTGACATAGGGATATGCAACTCTCTGAAACTTGCAGAGGGTTTTCCCACCCTCCCAAAGGCACAGGAGTGAACTTAAAGTGCATATAAAAGTAAAAAGAGATGTAAACCTCTATTTTTAAATGCAGATATTAAAGATGTTTATGTTGGTTGAGAAAGACCTGTACAAAATTGTATTTTTAAGACACTACAAATGTCCCCTGGAGACTCTCTATGGATTAACTTCCCTCCTTAGCAGATCCCTGCTGAATCCACTCCTAATTAGGATTCTCACTGCCTTCAGCCATACAGGACTAGGAGCCCACCCTGAGCTCCTCGAGCCCACTCATGTCACAAGGAGTTCAAAGGCAATGAATGCCACCAGCAAAAATATTCCCTAACAGCCCCATTTGATTCCCGGCTCTGATAGGAAATAAGAAATAAAACAGTTTAAAAATGAATCAGATCCCTTCAACCTCTGCTGAAAGAAGACCATCACAGTTTATAGTGCTCAAAAGGTGAAGAAAAAATATATAAAAAAAGATGAAAACAATTACAAACCTTTACACACCTCTCTGGAAAATATACCCTTTTCTGGTTTTCTTTGATAACACAACATAACTCAAGGAGAACACACGGATTCACATAAAACACCCACCCACCAGGAAAGGCATTTATTGCTCTCAAGAGCCACATATCACCCCAATCCAAACCAGCGTTATTTGGACAAAGAGGATACGACTTGTCATGACACTGGAATTTGCAATGATTCTTCATTACCAGTCAATATTCAATAACACTCATTAAGCAAATTGTGAGGCTCTGGACATTGGCACTGGAACTCACAGAACATGAATTTGTTCCTCTTTGGTTCTGTGGATTCTTGTTTTGTTCAATATAAGAGACACGCAATATAAAGAAACTCTGAGCTAATAATATTCTCATTTCCAAAAACTATTAACTATGTTAATAATTAAGGCATTTCTTCTTCATCCTGATTTAAAAGGAATTACCACAACTGAATAGGCAGTAACTCTCATGATCAAATTTCCAATATTCTCCAAAGCTTGAGATTACTTTTCATGTTTGAATTTCCCTATGACAAGGATCAGGTTGAAATCTTTCCAGGCATCAATATGGACCTCAAGGTTTTAAATAAAAGAAAAAAGCCTGTGCTGAAGTCAGTCCTCTGAAAAAAGCTACACAAATGTTTAATTATTAGAAAAATCAAAGGCAGAGTAAATGCAAGTGACTTTGTGAGAGTAAGAGCTTAATAAGAGCAGATCACCCATGAGTTACCCAAGATAAATACCTCTTTCTAAACCAAAAGTGAAGCCTTTGGGGGAAAACTTATAAAAAAGGCAAAACATGGAATAACTGCTGAGACTTTTTAGTTCTCAGGAGGAGATTTCTATTAAACTGTCCTTATTTCAGACAGTTTATTTTATCTCCTCCAGTAGCATGGTAGATTCATATTAGGGAACTTGGCTTTGAGCTTTTATTTTTAAATTGAATTTCAGTTATAATAAACTCTTGCATAGATTAAAGCAAAACATTACAGCGGTAGCTCGTCGATGATGTTATTGCAGCAAAGAAATGTCGTAAGCTCAGAGTTTGATGTTCCTCTAACGACGGCTCTGTTATTCCACTGAAACAGAGCCATTTGTGCTCTTTGGCAATGGCCATTTCCACGGACGTTCGAGTCACAGCAAACACGCTTTGTGCTCTGGAAGCTCCCAAAGCCCTCCAGCCAACCGAGGGCTGACCTTCCCCAAAGAACAATGACCTGAGTTCAAGCTTTGCAGGCGCGGAGCGGCCGGGGGGTCCCTGCGCGGCGGCTCCGCCTGGCGGCGGGCGGTGGAACTGCAGCGGGGCGCCCCGCGGGGTCCTGTCGCGACAGCGCGACACAGGGGCGGGCGGCTACACCCAGCGACTGCAGGAGCTGCCCACTGAGGAGAGCGCAGCTCTCCCTGCCCCAGCCTCCTGTTGCTCCCTAACACACCTCACGCCTGTTTTTGCTCTGTATCAAATATCTGCAAATGGTTATTTTCTGCCAGTTACTCAGATTTCAGTATTTTACATCACACATAGCTTTTGGAGCCATTCCTTCCTTCTCGCCTCCTCTGCAGCATCTTTGTCCCCACAGCCCTATGAGTTTGTATGAGACAAAGGGTGACAAAGACCCAGGATCTTCCTTCTAGTTCTTTCTAAAATGTTGCAGGTGACTTTTTTAATCTTTGAAATGAGTATATATAAATATATAGTATTTATAATATATAAACACTATATTATATACAATTATATATGCAATAAACAAATATATGTTTTGATATATTGTGAATATATATCACAACATATAAAGACTATATTATAAATCATTTTAAAGACTGGATCTATAGATCTATTATTAGTATTATATATTAGTTTAGCTCCAGAACATCAAAATATGCTCCTTAGTGGACATACAGACACCCAACTGGGTATATTGCCTTTGAATATGACAACTACAAGACTATAACTTTTCCTTAGACAGTCACTAACCAGGAGTAATGTACAAACAACCCCTATAAGTGTACCAGTCTGTTCTGTATAACTTGATAGGCTTTATATTTGGTATGTACTCTAAGTTGTTCAACAGTATAATAACTGAAAATTATTAGTCCCCAGGTGCAATATTCATTATGAGAGTGACCTGTAAAGCAATTTCCATTCTGCAGACATTTGTTAATCCTCTTTGGGAGCAGCATCACAAGATCCAGCTGAAGTGTCTCTGATTGTGCAGAGACCAACTCTGGCTGCTTTGCTTTTTTCCTGCAAGCACTGAAGGATCCTTGACTGTCCCCTGCCAGTGCAAAGCCCAACAAAACAAGCCCCTAGTTGAATTTACCTTTACTGTGTGGCATGGACAAGAAATCCTGCACCCAGGAACCTACCACAGGCAAACAGACTTGGGCAGGGAAATGTTTTTACCATTATTTGGGCAATTCCAAGAAATACACACTTCTCAATGACTTATTTCAGAGTATCCAGCTGCTGGAACTGTTGGCTCAGAGCTTGGGATGGTGCAGTAGTTGTGGCTGGTGACTCCCAGCACTATGGCAGTCCCACAAAATCTGTTTATGGATTCTTTATCCATTTTCCCAGGTTCTACCTCTACCTATGGAAAGCCACTTGGAAGCTGAAGACACTGTATTGTAGGAAAATATTTCAATCTAGTTTTTACACATGCTTTTAAATCTATGGAATTTAAAACAATTGACTTCCTCACTGAACAAGTGAAATAAACCCAAAGAAATCTTAGCCACTAAAAAATACTCAAATTATTTTCAATGTTTCCTTTAACCCACACTGCCTAGCGACACAAGACCCTTCAGCAGTCTCCTTTTTAGCTTGCTTTTCCTTAATCTTTCCATCCAAATTACATACACTCAGCTCAAATGATAGCTGTCTGTATCTTGTATAAATCTTTGTGAATTTGGCTGCATGACCTCTTGTTTTTCATGGCCTGCCACTCCCCTGCAACACAGGAACCAAAGCCTGTGCTATCCCTTGGCTGCCTGGTCTTTTCTTTTTTCCAGACCATTGGCTTATAAAATGAACAAAATTGGTCCTAATACTGATCTCCTGTAGCACTCCACTAATCACTTTCCTCTTTCCCAAGCCACTACCCACTCACAAATACCTCTTTGATGTCTCAGTAGATAATTTATCTATTCACATACCTCAGCTACTATAAAGCATCAAAATTACAGACCTTGCAGATTATTCTTTTGTGTTTTGCTCTATCAACAGATTTCCTAAATGCTAAGAAAATTATGTCTATGGACCTAATTTACCTTGTTACTGCATAGCAATGATTTGTTAAACATAATCAAATTTTTGTGGCTGCCTCTAACTGTAATATTCCAGGTGCCTCCACTGGGGCCTG
This sequence comes from Xenops minutus, assembly GCA_035221455.1. Classification (NCBI taxonomy): domain Eukaryota; kingdom Metazoa; phylum Chordata; class Aves; order Passeriformes; family Furnariidae; genus Xenops; species Xenops minutus. Next base: position 2,304,677 of record JAWWEE010000142.1, read on the forward strand.
GTATAAAAATAAATGGAGTAGGAAAAAAAATTAAACACAAAGATCCTTCTGTGCACTCATTTACCAACAGAGCTCAGGTTGTATCATATCTCAATAGTTCTACATGGAAAATTTAAAAAACCCACCCAAACTAACAACCAACCAACATGCCCTCTTACATCTAGACAGGAATGTGTAGGGATACAAATCCATGGATCCTCCTTTTTGTTTAGGAATTCATACATTGACTTAAATTATAGCAGTAATATGTATCTTTATTATTCTGAAAAGGATTCTGTTCTACTCACAGGACAGTCACTCTCCCAGACTTACATTCTGTTACTGTGAAACCCTCCTAGGGTGCTTTCCTGGGGCTTAACCCCATGTGGATGTGCCAAAGGAGAAGAGAATGGAAGCGTTCTCTCTGCTCCCACATCCCTGTTTCCCAGCTGCAATGTCCAGTTTGGCTATCTTAGGAAAGTACAGCTTCTTCTAGACCTCACTTCTTCAGTTAAGCAGTGACACACCTCATGGAGTAACAACTGACTGCCACAGGCAGAAGGAAAGATTTCAAACAAGGAGTGAAGGATATTGATGGAGAAGTGTGCTCTGAGCTGCTGACATCCTTTAGCTATAAAGCAAAAATAAAAGCAAAATAAAGTTTGGGGAAAAATAAAAGTTCTGCTTTATATTTACTCTGTGCTCACAAAATTCATTCTTTCTTCCCTTGACTAGTCAGAGACATAAAAATTCTATTACAACAAAAGAACTTGTTCCAGACCCCATCAAATGTCAGAGGTGTCCTGATAGCTAAGTGCCAACACAAGATAAAGATTAATAATAGTGGCAGCAACCTCCTTTGCCAAGCCTTCTATAAAGCAAAGGGACAGACAATTCCAGTGTGGCCACAGAGACACTTTTGGCTGCTACCTTTCCATTTGTGTTGCTTCCAGTGTGAGCCTTAACATCAATCCCCTGAGTTATTGTCAAAATCCCGTGGATTGTAATGACATGGCACCAAGGCTCCAACTCCCAGCAGCAAACAAATAAATAAATAAATGGCTCTGTCACAGTGCACAAGTATTGCTTTGTATTCCAGGCCCGTCCCACACGTTCCTGCAAACACACAGTGACTATATGGATGTTCCTCTCATGCATAAAAAAGATCCTTAACAGGCTGTCTTTACTCACAGGGCCCTTCAACAGGTATTCCCGCTTATGTCTGGTAGTGATATGTATTGTAAACGTGTACACCATCTTATTTTCTATTAAAACAGAAACAGATTGTTTCATATAGTTGAAATAACTGATAACAGAAGGCATAGCCATGCTAATTTATGTTGATCAGGATCTGTGCACATTTTCAAATCTTTGAAGGGAGGCAACTCTAACTTAAGCTGTTATGTCTAAAACCATCACATAAAGCCCAATTGGAGAGAGCTGAAAAAATAGCTGTAAGAAAAAAGATACTTTAAAAAGTAGTTGAATTCTTGGCAACTTGGAAATTGAAGCAAGATTTTTATGCTGAGATTGAGAAGAACCCCTGCATTTCCATAATGAACAAGGATTAATGAATAAGATGCAATGAAAGGAGTGATTCCAGGTAAACCAGGAACAATTAAGCCAACTACAAATTTAGCAGAGAAATGTGCAAGTATCCTATTTTAATGACATAATAGACGATGGAAATCTTACATCTTCTAAGAGAGTTATGAGACACTGGATTTCCAAATAAATTACCAGGCCAAGAAAAGCTTAAACTTAAAATCTTACCTTTCTTAAGTATATTGAAAAAAAATAAAAGTGCTTTCTGTTTTCAAAACTACCTGAAAAAACAATATTATTGACTTGCCTAAAACTGCGTTTGAAACTACTGCCTTTAATTATGGAACAAACAATTTCCCTTCCCTTGCAGTGTTTGGTGGAGACCTTGCCCTACCAGAGGAAACACAGGGCTGATTTCTAGAAAGTACTTCAGAATGGAAAAAGAAAAGTGGACATTTTCTATGCTGCACATCACTTGAGAAATCCCTGACAGACTCAGGATTTGCAGGAGACTGAATTGTTAACTTTTAGAATTACAAATCAAGCATCATCCCATATGGCACAGCTTTTCAAACAACTTCCCTCTAAATCACCAACCCCAAAAGTCTGACTCATCAGCAATGCCACTGTCCATGACACGAGTTCAGGCTCCTCTCACAACCAGTTACTATGTCCCAGTAAGAGCCCAGAGTGAACTGGGAGTATCTCAATTCTCCTTCTGTATCCTTCATATTTCCCCCCTATTTTTCTCATTTTCTCAAGGATTTGCTTTTGTTTTGTGTGTCTTTTCTGGAACTCCTTGGTTCCCTACTGGCTCTTTGCCAGGTGAATACAAGATCCAGTAAATATTCAACCTAAGCATTTTTCTGTAAGTTTTATGCAAGTGACCAAGGACATCACCAGCATCAGCTGTACCAGTGCAAAGCTGCTCTTTTAATCCTACTTTCTATTGGTGAAGAACCAGTTATTTAAATTGACATTATTTAAATTAAACATTTTTCCTCCATCTCCCTTGTCACAGGACCTGGAGTCAGGCAGAAACTGGAGGTAAATCTGCTTTTCATAACAAATCACCAAACAGTGATGAAAACATACAACATTTGTAATCGGGGAGCTTCATTTCATGACATCAGATTTTCCTCTCTTCCCTAAAGTTTGTTTCCTTCTGGGCCACCCAGACAATATTTTTCTCTTATATATTTATTGTATTGCATCAACAATTCTGAATATCCCTCCCCTCCGTGTTTGGACTAGAACTGTGCAAGCCTTAAACCTACAGACTTCTAGTATATAAACGATAGTATAAAAATCAATTTTTCAGCAACACCACTATCAAAGCCCATCTAATGTAGTGACCAACTAAATCAGTTGCAAGAATCAGAGACAGAGAGGACCTTTGCTTTCTTCAACACCTCAGGCTTTTCCAGCACAGGAATTGAACATATTGTTACTGAGAAAGATTATACCTGTGATCCTTTACCTTTCAAAGATACAAAGACTCGCTAAGAATGACAGGATAAAATACGATTTTTCCCCTAAATTCCAACTGTGAATTAGTTGAAATGTACAGTGCAGCAGGCTACAAGCTTTGAAGAGCACTGCAGCCTCGGCAGAGCCCACTCCTGAGATTGTTTCATTGCCATCTGAAGCACGTATGGAGAGACAGGGCCCGCTCTAATTACAATATTGTAGTTTTGACTGACAGACAATATGTCTACAATCAACTCATTTGAGAGCCATGTGTTGCGACAGTTCCTTGTCCGACTCCTTAGAGTGTGGAATCAAGAGAAATCACTGCCTTTTACTATACACTAATCCCACAGTTTCAAAAATGCCCAGGAAACACACGGATACAAAGAACAGCATCAGAGGCCAAGAGGCACCCCAGGTTTTTTTATCTTTTCCTAATTGTTAACATCTGTTGACTCCTTATACAGGGCCAGAGCTTTTGAGAGCAACACTTCAAGATGTGTATGCCCCAAAAGTAATGTTCCCAAACTTCCCAAGCTCCATACGTAATTCTAAAGCAAAGTTCAAATATTAAAATTTTAAAATCACAAGAAACCCCGCATTATTACCCATATTACTAATGCACACCAATATATAGCTGATGCCGAAACAATGTTTTTAGTCTGACCTCACATGGGCCTGCATAAGTATAATTATTATGCAGCATAATATGACAGAGATATCTGTCATTAGTAGAATTTCTGGAATTTTGCACATACATTTCAATAGCCTAAGTGGACCTAGCTTGGCAATTTAGCTGACCCTGGAAAAGAGTGCCTTATGTTCATCTTGTGCAATCTGTCCAGTAACAGATGTACACCATTAAGATGTAAAGTGAGGTGGAGGAGGATGGGAGCAGCAGCAGAAGAGTCAGGCCATTCAGCAGAGGAGCCCTGAGTTTCTGTGGGGCAGTGCAGGAAGGTACAAACCACCCGAGACAGGTTCCCAGTAAACCTGTGATAAACAAACTACTATTTTTGAAGTATTGCACTTACTTTATGTTAAATGATATGTAAACATGACAAAAAAAAGTATCTGTGCTGTGTCTGTGGTGAGAGCAGGAGATGGGAAGAGGAGGCAAAGAGGTGTAGGTGTAATGGGGGCACTGCAGGAGTGGGGTGAATTTAAGCAGCTCCCAAAGAGGCAGTGTGTGTCAGATGGAGATCTCCTCCTTCATGCAGCACAGGGACCTGGCCAGAGGAAGCCCCCAGGTGGCCAGGCTGTCCAGGGGAAGAGTTAGTGCCATAGCAGGTCACAGCCTGTCACGTTGTTAACTCGCCTTCCTTATCACTGCAATGAATGTACTGCAAGAGTTGTAATGGATCTGAGCTCTGTCCTGCCTACTGGGTTCTGTGAAATTTTCTCACCTTTGTTTATTCAGTTACTTTTACACAAATGTGTAAAAAAAAAAAAAAGACAGGACTTGCAATTAATTGGTTTTTAAAATGTTCAAAGTGCCACTTTCTGGGATTATCGCAACATAAAAATATTCATCATATCTGCCCACACCAAATGTTGATATAAATTATTAATTTAAGGCAAATGTGACAATTAAGCAGATTTATTAGCCTTAATAAATCATGCAATTACTAAATGACTTCTTTTTAAAGCTCCTCTTCACTTTTTCTCTGCGAGCAAAACTGCTTTTGTTTTAGGTACCATATTTTATTTATTGATACACATCATCTTGAGAATGAGCCATCCAAGTTAAATTTTGTAGCGACAGCATTTAATTAGCACACAAACAAAGTACATACAGATACTTATTAGCATCACAATAGCAGTCTCGAGGGAGGAAAAAAGTCTCTTTCAGACCGAATTTCAGTCAGTAATTAACAGACAAAACAATGTAGGAAACTGTCACTAAAGCACACCTCTATTTGCAGCTTTGGCACAGGGACCTCTAATTGACTGTGGGTGGATTGTTCCTACCTAAAAGCATCCCCTTTGGCCACAGGGCTGATCCCACAGATGGGACAAGAATGGCCACCTTTGTATTTCCCATGCCTATGGCACAGTGTCCACTCTGGCAGGAACAGGAGAGCAGTTTCCAGGAGGGTCAGGATTAGGATTGTCATGGTTTCAGAAGTATGAGAGTCCCTGGCTATCAATATATTACAAATTGAGATAGAATATTTTAAAAGCCCCCTAATTGTAATAAACACATATAAAACACAGCTCTTTGGCTAACTCTGGTGTTTACCACAAACACAACTTATTCCTTTGGGTGTCCTTTATAAAAAATAAGCATTGTTGTGGGTTTGTTCCTTCTCCCCTCACACATGATGTGTTGCTCTGGGAGCTTAAGGCATTGTTTTCAGCTGAGCAAAAGGAAATGTCAGAGATAATTTTGATAAATGTGAGCTATCTCATATTTTCTGTTAACAAGTGCTTGGTGTGTCTAATAACACGCACCTGTGAAGCTGATTTTTCTTTTTCATGTGACCTCAAAGAACTCAAAGGAGGCTGTACAGTGAAAGAGGCTACACCTACTGCAGGGTGAGGAACATCGAGGGACAGATTTAACCCAAGCAGAGATAAAGCAAAGCCTCCTAACCCCCTCCCCACCCCAGGGGCTGTCCCTCACCTTGGCTGGGCCTTCTTCTCTCTCATTTCCTCCTCCTCTTGCCCTGGTTTACCTGGTGAGGTGCAAACCTGGACCCACAGACTGTGCCGTGACCAACCTTCCAGGGCACAGCCCTGAAGTGAGTTCACCTCAGCAGCAGCTCTGAGTGCAAAACCTTTAAATCCATACAGGATTCAAAGGTTGGACATGTTGATCCTGGAGGAGTTTTCCAACTTTTATGATTCTAAGACTTTTAAAAGGTTCCTCCAGTTTTCAAAGGAATAAAACACTCTTTACATAAATTAAAACAATGTATAATTCCTTCTTTCCGACAGGTGAAAAATGCTACAACATATAGTGAGAATCTCTACTAACCTGTTTAGTATTTTGAATGCTGTACTAAATTCCCTATGTGTTATTCCCTGTAGCTAAATGCTAAATTTAAGAATGGCAACACAGCCTCAAATTGTGAAGTCCAGGAAAATTCATTGTGTTTCCAGCCCTTTTTGCTTTTCAACCAAACAGGTTGCCCATGAACACACATCTTTCCTCCTGAGCTGTCAGACACACCATTCCCCCACAGGGATGAACTGGGGGCTTTTAGAGCTCCCTCCTCCAGACTGACAACATTCCCTAGGTCTGCTTTGTTCAAGATGATTAGGGAATGGTTATATAGTTCCTTGTTTTATACACGTGGTTCTGGTTTGATTCTGTTGTTCTGGGGATAAAATATTAGAAAGGAAGAATTATAGCCTGATATGGAAAATTCTAATGAAACAAAAAAAGATAAAAATTTCTTTAAAAATACAAATTTCCTCCAGAACCTCTATTGATACCTTTGTCACAAGTGAAAGCTTCAAAGTTTTTGTTTTGAAAGGTGTTTCATTTTTTATCATATAAAGGCTTCTGTGAATCCAGGTAAATAGGAACGAGTTTCTTTCAATCACCTGACAAGCACAAAAGAATTGAATCTCCACTGGCTAATATGAATTAAAAAGAAAATTGTAGCCTACCTGATTTCCTATTTAAAAAAAACATTTTCCTAAGCAGAATCAGTAGATCTCCAAGAGACAAAATATTTTTCCTTTAGATGAAACAACATTCTCAGCTTTAAAGCAGTTCTTTAGAAACAATTAAACACAGATTTGATATAAATGTTCTCCCTTGCTGATCCTAACATTAAAATACTTCAACAGTTAAAAGAAATACATCCTGCACTATATTAATTTGTACAGACAATCTTAGTCTATAAACCTAGACTAGAATTCAATGTGCCTGTGAAGCCTGACTGAATAGAAATTTTCTATTAAAATTAAACAGCTTGTAGTCAAACTTTTTTCTTTTTAATTCAATCTCTGCTCCTAAACTCCTCTAAGCAAGGTTGTTTTATTTTAGGAACGCTCCTTTAGTCAATTATTTAAATTGTAAAGCTGTACAACAGCCTACAATAGTCTGTAGGGATTTGTTATGTACCGAGGGGTCATTTATTTATGAAATTTCTGTGCTCTACGCTTGTTAAAATATTGATGTTCTTCCCCTTTGGCTCCTTTTTCTGCTTTAAGTAAAATGGTAGGTATTGAATTGAACTAATTTACAGATTAGCCATTATAATGAAGTCTTATTTAATCATTAAGATGAGCCAGAAGAGGCAGGGGTTTGGGAGAAGAGCAGCTCTTGAGCAGGCAGCAATCCTGGGAAGAGCCCAGGACAAACCTTCAGTGCAGCCTCATCCAGGTGTTGGTTTCAACATCTCCCACCTGGGCTGCTCGTCCTGGGGAGGACAGGCCAATGTCCCCTGCATCACTGCTAGCTGAACGTGTTCAGTGAATGTTATTCTGCTACAGACCTTGCCCCGTGTTCCTCAGGTCTCTCAACATACTCCCATTGTTTATGGAAAATGATTGCCCATTAGCTATTTTGTGATTTCTCTCTACTACTTTTAGCAGACAGCTGCTTTTATAACATTCCCATATTAGTAAGACATTTCCTAGATATCAGCATTTTGTAATCTAATCCGGGTTTTCCATCTATATGTGAGAAATGGTTGTGGTCTGAGGTGTCATTTGTGAAAGAATGAACTATTATAAGAGGTAATAGGAGCAACCTATGATGATACAGTGCCAACTAAAGCTATTTGTCCTTCATAATCCCTGCCTTTATGGATTGAAAGTAATTGTATATTCAAAAGCAATCTGAAATGCAGTGTTTCAGTTGTTGTTATGCCAGTAGTTTATCTAAATTAATCCATACTTTATCACAGTATCTATCCCAAAAATACTGCAAGTTCATTTAATAGCACACTATGACTTAGGAAAATACACAGTTCCATTTCAGGGAAAATGTTGCATTCAAAGTTTTCTCGGTGTCCTTGGTATTTTGATAAAGACAAGAGACTTTGAAATTCTAATACATGGGTGTTTAAGGAGCTTCAGAAACTGTATTAATATTAAAAAAAAAAAATTCTCTTCCACTATAAAACTATAGAAACTTCACAGTCTCAAGACTAAAAGGCAGCTTATGAAGTAACAAAAGAAAACCTGTATGTATATATTTGATCAGTTTTGAAATGCAAGTGCATAGAGAACATTCGAATCTGCACCTCCAACTTCTGAACAGTTTACAATGAACTGTTGGATCAGGCTGTGGAATCACCAGAGGTGGAGTCAGGACCTCCTGTGTTTGAGTCAGGGCTCCACACCTGATTCAGGAAATGTCTCAGGAAATGTGATTTTCCATTGCAGTTTTACACCTGTAATACCACATTTTCCGTATAACCAGAGGAAGAAATATCAGCCTCAAAACAAGTAAGCAAAATCTGGGACTTACTGTGATCCATGAAATCCTAATTACAGAGCTGTTTACCAGACACAGAACGTGGCTGACAATGCAGTGTACCAGCCCGGTTTGATCACTAATTGTAATATATCAGGAGCCATAAAATTACTTCAGAATGATATTGTGATTTTTAATTCTGAACTACAACTTAGAAACCTTAAAATACTATTAAAAGACCCTTTTCTATCTTGCCAAAAAAAGCTTCTACGAGTAATTAAAGGAAAATGAGGGATGAAAGGACACACGTGGTAGGATGCAAGCAGGAAAGCACATCGTGTCGGAATATTTAGGCATTGGCATGACTTCAGGAGCCAATTTAGAGGTTTTCTCTGGATATCAGCTGCCCTAGGGGGACACCACTAGAGCAGGCACCTTCCATAGGTTACTGAGCTAAGAGCACCTTGTTATATCTACAACATTCTTGAGGGAGGGATGAGCAGCAAGTTAAAACATTCCTTCTCCAATATTTACCTCTCCTGAACATCTGCTCCATAAATGCAGTCCAAAATTTACCATTAAAAGTTATGTAAACAAGTCATGCAAATAATGACTGGAGCCATTATTTCCTAACACTAAAGTCCAGTGTTCTTCTGGTTATTGAAACCGAGCAATTCCATCTTGCTTCGGCTCTTCCAATCAACATTAAATTCAAATTTAGCAATGACAATGCTTACATCATTAATCAGAATCTGGACTTTAATACAAATTGTATCGTGATGAAATATTCCAGTGGAAGGTTAGAAAATAAGGCTGGCATTGCAATTTTGGAATGCTGCAGGTCAGGAATGTGGGAAGTTGGTGAATGTGACACAGAAAGCAGATCCATCAGAGAGCTGCTGCAGCAGGGAGGGAATCAGGGATGCTGGAATGCTGTTCTGCTGTCCCTGGGGGAATGGCTGTGCTACAGAGGTGTCCACTGCCAGGTCCACCCAACCTGGGCTGCTTGGAACTCACACTGCACTGAAATGTGCTGTAGGTGGGGAAACAGCCTGGAGAAGTGTCACTGTGGCTTGGTTGTGATCATGGACACTGGGCTAACCTTGCTGCCAAAACCAAACCTCTTCTGAAACAGAAAAACCTTGAGGGAAATCAGGGATCTTAGTGACAATGATTAAATTATTTTTAAACTGCAAGTATGCGTCTCAAGCCCTCTAAACACTAATTATGAAGGCAGATAAAGGGTATTTCGCTGTGACCACCAGTCAGCTTGCTGACACTCTTCCCTGGGATATTTAGTTTCTTCCTCAATGAACCAGTGTTCTTACATAAAGGGCCACTTTGTTTTCCTGGTCTTCAGGGAAAAAAAAACTGGCCTTAGATCTCCAAAGAACGAGTATTCAAATGACTGCTTATAAAATAGCCCAAAAATTGTAGTTGTCATAATTGCCTGTAAAAATATTTTCCCTGTGCAAGATACTTGAGCCCCCATGGTACAGAAATAAGTTCCTTGCAAGAATCCTTCTAATTTGGCAAAGAACATCCTTGATCTCAAACTTTACATACGAGGCACTCTTTGACCACAACCTTTGAAGCAGCTCAGTTTCTAAATTCTACCTATTCTTTTTTATCAAGTCATATTTTTTAATGTAGAAATATTTATTTTTCAAGACTGATTTTATACTGTTGTCTTTTCTTTTGCTGATGGAACCATAATAATTTTATAATTTAAAAAAACCCACAAAAACCAAAACCCAAAAAACTAGTGATGCCTCTCTGTTTTGGTCACCAGACACTGGTTCAGAAATGAAAATTTCTAATTTGCTCTTTCAAAGCAAACCCAGCATCTGGTGCACAGAAAAAACTTGCATGCCCATCTTTCATACGATTTTCAATAAAGCAAGCCTTTATTCTGACAATCATCCATCACGTAGTGGGGTTGTTTGAGAAATTTAGGTAAGGAAGAATCAATAAAATCGTGGAAATATTTAAAATTCTTTACAAATATAATAACTGCCTTCAGTCCAGACCACTATAATCCGACTGAAAACATATTAATTTATTTCTGAAGCACACCTTTCTTCAATCTATGCTCCAGTGTGCATCGAGTGGAACTTCTCTAAGGGTATTTTTACAAAGTGCCTTGAATTTTAAGCCATGGACAACTTTTCTTTGAGACTAAAGAAAGGAATATGATTTGAAGAAGAGAATTGCTAGAAGGGAAAACTTGGGGATGCTGCATTAATGCAGCATTACTAAAATACACAACTTATTTAAGGTTTGAAGCACATTTCAATTTGGCCATGAGATTTCTGCACAAATATACTCTGAAATCATCATTCTGTGATCCAAGTCCATGAAGATAATGTTTCAATAGGCTGATTGTAAATGTCTCTGTGTTAATTCTGTAACATTTTTATAGCACTGAGAGCATTTTAAACAGGCATTAGGCTTGTTTTATGGGAGATGTGCTGGAACTTGGCATCTGAAATGGACATTGAACAACACACAGATCTGTGGAAAGAAATCTAAACTCCAACATCACATTCAAAAACATTTCATCACCCCACATGTCTTACTGCCAAACCCTCTGACCAACAAGGAGTGCACACCACTTAATTGCAGGGAAATGAAGAATTCATCAAACTATTGCTGCAAAGCCTTTTTCAGCTTTTTTATTTTCCAACTTTTTCAGCCTGATTGGGAACAAAACTAAAAAATTGGAACTCTAAGCAAGATGCTTATTACATTATCTTATTATAAACCCACGCAAATAAATCCTAAAGGTACTGACTTGGGATAAGTGAACTTCATCTCTATTCTGTATTTCTATTTCTGCAATAAGAAACCCACCCCACAGTACACATGACGATGCTCAGGCAATTTTTCACATTTTTTAACTACTGATAATAGAGTGAGAGAGGAAATGCTTATTCAAGCTACAAAAACATGAAAGGGAAAAAAAACCCCTTCTTTCCTGTCGATTTTCCACATTAAAATTCTTTGTCTGTTTCAAATTTAAAAGCAAGTAATAGCTAAAATATGCACTGAGTTTTGTCAGGCACGGAGCAGCCCTGGCCAGCAGCACAGAGCCCTGGTGCTCTTTTCCACAGGGAGTTCTCAGGAGCCCAAATCCCTTGGGAGATTCCCAAAATGCTGCACATCCTCCTCGCCGTGCCAAAGCCACCCGTGCCAAAGCCATGTTGCAGGCTCTGTTTGCACATATATTACACCAATCCTGCCGAGGACAGAGGTGTGTTTTCTTGGATGTTTGCACTTGGCTATGTAAATTCTCAACACTCAGCACGGCCAAAAACCTGTTTCCTTCAGCTGAAATTGATATCACAGGGATAATTTTTGTTTTGATTAAAAAAACCCCTTCAGTTGGTAAACCCGAGCCTTAGTCATTTACATAAGCAGAAGTTGCACTAAATCATGGGTGTTTTGCTCGGGGATGGACTGAATTGGAGTCAGCATTTTTTACAAATATAAAAGAATTCTAATAAGGTAATACTGGGCTAAATGGCATGTTAAATTTTCTAGAATTAAAATATAGAAAATCTGAAATTTCAGTAGAATATAATCTAAATCAAATACCAAACTGAGCTCAGTAACAGGTCAATTAACTCACTGTTATAGCCAAAACAGGTTTTGCCTTTTTTGTTAAAAGACCCAATTAGTATCATAACCCCAAAATTTCTCCTTGCTATAAGGTGACCCTTGGAAACAGGCAATTGTAATTTAAGACAACAGTGCTGAAAATGAAACTTCCAAATTAAACCCTGAGAGGCTTTTTTTTCGGTTTTGGATTTGCTTTTCTTTTTAGTAAATGAAAAAAAATAAACACAGCAGCTCAAACCCTAGTAGAGGAAAATCAAACAAATTATACATAGCAAATACTAAGCAAACATTCATTTTCAATATTTAAATACTGTGTCTTTCATCCCAACTGCCTTTGCATCTGTGTAATAGCACAATTAATGCGTCTTCCATGGATTACTTCATGGAAAATAACACTTTCAAGAGAAATTAAATATGGATACAACCTTCTGGCTCAAGATGTCCCCAAACTGCAGCCTGCTAGAAGTGTCCCTGGGGACAAGGCAGGAGCGTCCTGTGCCTTGGAATATTTTAACAATATTCCAAGACTTGCTCTGTGCTCCAGGGGTGGAGGGCAGGGCTGGGGTGACCCAGAGGGGCAGAGCCATGGCCACCAGTCACCTGAGTGCTCAGCAAGGTGACTCGGGAGCGTTTCTGTGCCATGCATTTGTTCTTGAGAGAGGGAAGGGACTGGGAACAGCCTTTAATAAAGGGACACAGATGTTTGTGTTTATTGCACCACCTGAGCTAATTAAAATTCTTACCTTTCTTAAAAAGAAAAAAGGTCCCTGTGGGAATGAGAAGTGGCTTTTAAAAAAAGAAAAAAAAATTACAGATGGGATAATGAAAAAAGACTATTTTCAAAATAAATTATTTGGTTTAGGGCTTTTGAGGAGAAAAAAAAAAGTGTTGTGACAGTGATGTCCAATTTGTGAGCTTTCTTAGTTTGAATTACGACAATTCCTTTATTCCTTCTTTTTCTGAATCAGGACACAAGGAAATGGGTTTGTCAGACGAGGGCCTGAAGTTCCATGTAGTTCCCCAGCACCTTGTACTTCGAATTTAAGAGAAAAGATTGGAAGGAAGGATCCTGTGCACCTTGAACACTCGAGGGGCCAAGCTTTGGCAGGGAAATGCTGTCATGGTATTACTGGAGTTCTGTGAATCCCAAAGAAGATGAAAAACCTTGTTGAGTATTTCCCAGATCTTACTGAGCTTTGCTATACCCACAGGGATTTCTGAGCAAGACCCAAAGGCAAATATCACTTTCCCTGAACTGATCTATACTTACAGAAATTCATACCTCAGTCGGAGGTGCACCTATTTTATTTTGTTTTAATTTTCAGGGACTAAATTCTTTCTGTAGTGAAGTAGTTCATGGATACGAATTGAACAACCCCCTCCCATATTTCATTGAACTATCTTGAAACCAAAATGTCAGATAAAAGAAAAGGAAAAGCTTTAATCTGAATTAGTTTTAGAGTCAAATTCTTTTGTAGACATAAAAGATATCTGTTCACAGATAGGTATCTGTTTACCTAACAACTCACAAATATTTTCTAAAGGTCTGAGAATTTTCCATACCATCTTGATACAATTGAATAGAAGACCCATTTAGCCTAATGAGCATTAAGATTAAATCATTTACTCACAGATCAAAGGAGATTTTAATTATGTAAACGAGTTGTTCAGAAACACAAAGTGTTCCATTAAGCTTCACAATTAATACATACAATATTTATGAGTTCAGACTTTTTTCCTTGTTAAAAATTGATTGTTACATCAAAAAAAGTTTCCCTAGATGCACTGATTGAAGGAAAAATATTTTCAGCCATAAAAGTAGCAGGCATGCAAAAGATTTTACTGCCTTTTGCTTTTCCTTCTCCTCTTCTTTTCCCCCTTTTGCTTTTTTGTTGTTGTTGTTGCTGCTCTGAGCGTCTTGTCACCAGATGTTCATTATGTGTACAAAAATATTGAGTTCTATAAGTACTCACAGCACGGTCATAGACACATCACTGGGGGCCTCCATGCAACTGGGGCAAAAGAAAGCATTTGTGAAAAATCCCCATTTAAGGTCTCCACGCTTTCCAGTCCTTGGAATATCAAACCACAATAACCACTAACATGGTGCAAAAAGGAACTGGAGGTTGGTTCATCACAAATTGGTTTTCATTCTCTATTTTTTAAGAGAACAACCTTAGGTAAAATGAGGCATAAAAGGCTCCCATCCTGCTTCCATATTCTGACAGATATTACCTTCCAGTAGCACAAAGTGTTCTGCACAGGACACATCCTTAAATCACTGCATTATTTCTAACAGGCAAGATTAAAATAAATGCAAAGAAAACAAATGATGGAAAGAATGCTGATAAAATATGCAAGCTGGATTAGTTATAGAGTAATTTATTTCTACTAGAAGTTCCACTTAGGAAAGCAAATCAAAAGAATGGAAATTTGCTGACACTAAGTAATCCTGGAAAACACAGGGACCTGTTGTAGGAAAACTGATGACTACTTAAGCGGGATGAAAAATCCATTCAAATTCTCAAGGCCAGAGGTTTGCATTAGGAAAGCTTTTGACAAGATTAGTTCCTAAACTTAAAGAAACTTAGAAACCATAAAAAAAAAAAAAAAAAAATGGTGATGGCAGAACACTTTTACTAGATATGCTGGGGCAAAATTCTGCCCTTGTTTAGAGAATAAACTCAAAGAGACTAAACCAGGATCTGAGGATCCAAACTGCTTTTTGTCACAGTGAGCAGCTTAAGGGGGACTCAGAGGCACTGACAAATGTGCCAGTTTGACCAGAATAGTCACTGATGATTCCATGTTAGATTCACAAGGAAGAAGCATAAAATATTGAAATATGTTATGAAATCTGTACCATTGTGTCAGTGAAAAATTCCAACACCTTCAACATTCTGTCTTAACAGAGCAGCTGAAGTTCGGGTTATTTTTTTTGTTAGGGACTCATCATACTTTAGCTCTTTCACTCAATATCATGATCTTATGATTGATCTTATTTATTTTTGGTTTGTGTGCAACTTGAAGTTGATGCCAGAGTTATTCTAATTATAACACAGTCAACAGAATGACAGAAATCTTATGTCCTGGAACTCCATAAATAATTCAATGGAATAAATGGAATTCAATAGCTTGTATTCACTGCAATCCTAATACATTCCCAAACTTATAGTCAGCTTCCAGGTATTTGCCATGTATTTACCTCCCTGTTGCAATACAGTTGCAGCCCAAAACAGAATTATCTGCCATGTCCTGATGCTCCAGCTTTGGATACAGATGGCTAGAGAGAAGAAGTTTAATTCACTACTCGTCTATTCACTGTCTATCAAAATACATGTGAATGTAAATTATTCCAATCACTTCCCTGTATGGCACATGAAAACTGAGAAATTCCAGTGTCTATTTTTCCTTTTGGTGAAAGATCAACTGAGAATCCTTTCAAGAACTTCTTGATACTTAGTTTTTTCATCCACAACACCCTCATTTTCCATTCCTTGTCCCTTTCCTGAGCTGTATCCAACTGAACTCCCAGCAGACAAAGCAGTGATGCCACAGCACGTTGTCCCTGCACACCCAAGCTGGAGGGGACCCAGGAAAGGTGCACTGGATGATGCTCATCCCACAGAGCCAGCCCTGGAGTCACCACTCGTGGCTTCCCCACTGCACAAAGCTCTTCTGGAGAAGAAAGCAAAGCCCAGCTGGGGAGGCTGAGGCTCAAAGGAAGCTGGGCCATTAGGGGAGATGGTGCTCTGGGCTGGGTTCAATCTGGTTGAATAAGATATTCCCAGGGGACTGCAGCTGACAGTGTCCAAGCCATGATCCCTGCTGGCACCCTCTGGAGCACTGGGTGCATCCTCACCACTTGAGCACTCAGGATTTGGTGGGCAGCTCGTTACTCAGAGACAAAACAGATATCTGCATATAGCTCCTGCCATATGTTCTAGGATCTTAAAGACATGGACTGCAGCTAAGTCCAAGCAGTTAAGCACATAAGCAGGCAGAAAAGGATGGAAACAGAGGGAGGCTTGGAATTGCTTTGGAAATGTTTAAATGATCTGAATTTCCTGTGGCTATGACAGGCAGGAGAAAGGAGCAGAAAGAGGAAGGTGAGGTGGATGAGATCCTAACAGGCTTTTCAATTGCCTTAGGGCTGCCTAATGTACCAAAGAGACAGGACAAAATGTGCCATCAGTGCTGCCTCATGGGCTGGCCACGTCACCTTTGAAGTGCTGATGCTCAAAACATGCATCCCACCGGGTTTTTCCAGCCCACAAAGAATTCAAAGGAAGCAGTTTCCAGAATTATTGTGAGGGGTTTTCCCCCTCCTTCTTATATATCAGATAAAAGAAAAAATAAAATAAAATCCCATCTTTCAAAAATACCATGTCATGTTTTGCTGGAAAGGTGGTGACTTTTTGGTGGTTCTTTTTAACACCCAGCAATATCCACTGCAAAGTGAATGCATTAAGAGCACTGGCCATACATCCATGCCTTTGTTATTTCTACAAAGTTCTGTCCTTCTCAAACCAAGGAAGGACCTGAAAACTTAATTCACACATGTGTTCCAGAAATTTCCTACTTTTAATAACTATCATTTACATATTCCAGTTAAGTGGCAGGAGAAGCAAGAAGAGATCAGAGCAACAAACACTGTGACTGAGCCTCTCTTGCTGTCCCTGCAAGGGTTACTGCAGTATATTGTTTAGAGCTTCTCTCTGTCCACTCTTAAATGACTCCAAAAAAGAGCATTCATCACTTTTATTGGAAAATGATTCCCTAGTTTAGCAGCTGACAGCTACAAAAGAAAATAAAAGTTTACTTTCCCCTGGTTTATCCCTTTATTCCAGATGAAGCTCTGTGCCATCCTAGATGCTTGCTCCCTTAATTTGTGTATGTGCCCTCCCCTTATACTCTCTCATGTGTTTAGTCTTCACCAGGCCAAAAATGAGGAATGCAATGTGCTTATTTTTAGTGCAGTCTCTAATGAATATTCATTTTCATCTTCAGGGTGCAAAGACAAGTAGGGAGATAAGGATCTGAATAACATAAAAAATTCAATTTTAAATATTCACAATACATATATATATTTCTTAATTCAAAGTGTTTTTATAACAAAGATACTATTTAAAAAAATATATAGTAAAAGAGAAAGGACATTGAGTTTCCATCTGAGGCAAATTAAAGCATTCAGGCCCATCATTAACCCTTGTACAGCATCTTAAATATGAAAGAAACCCCATTTTATCCACCAAAACCCAAGCTATACAGAAATAACTAAAAGGAACAGAACTAAAAAGATATACAGAGCTAAGGTTGTAAAAACCCCACAACTGTTCGAACTAGAACTGAAAGTGAATGAATTTGAAATCTGCCAGATTATTCAATTATAAAGTTTTAGGGCAGTTTCTACGCTCTCACTTTTGGTGGATTACACAGAGTGATGACATTTCTGTGTCATTTGCTGCTCCCTAGTGGAGATCAAACATAATTTCAAGGTTAAAAAGAACAAGACAGGGGGATAAAGATCCAATTATTTATGTGTTTTGTGCTATAAGGAAATCTCAGTTACTGAGGAAGAAGGTCTGGGACCCAGTGGCACGTGGCCCTCATTCTGGAGGTTCCAAAATGAAAATTTAAATAAATATGGGAACATACAAACACTTATAACTATTTGAAACAAGAGTTTAGGGTATAGAGACACTTGCACTTATGATTTCATCAGGAAAAACACTCTCCCACACTATGGATCAAAATTCCCTGTTGACATTCACAAGTAGCTTTATTTAACGTCAGGAGAAGAGAGACCAAAGATTGATAAACTGAGGATGTGTGACCCCAACTAAAAAACCCCAAACATTTGCACTGGCTTTGGACAAGTCTGGAATTTCAGTAAAAGTGAATAAATGCAGTGGCACAGCATCACTGGCACGACCCCAAGAGAGCTAAGGTCTGTACCCAGCTCTCTGCTGATGCCCTTTCCCCAATTTATTTTCTAAGTTGTTCAGTTCCTCCTCCTTTGTTTTTTTTCCCCCCTCTTTCTCTTTTGCTCATTTTGCTTGGTTTTTAACCTCAAACTTCAAACCAGCAGGCTCACAGACTCAAGTATGCAACTTCTTCTCTTTGCATTCTTGATAGCTGTGCTGCAAGATCATTTGAATTTCAAATGAATATTATCAAACCTGTGACAGTCACCGTGGAGGAAACTCTAACAGTAAAGGAGAGTTAAAGAGATGACCACAGACTGCTTGTTTCATCTATTAATTTTTTAAACTGTCCCTTGAAAACCTGAAGTATGAAAAAAACCCCAAAACCCTGTGTTTATGTATTCCTTTCCAGGCTATCCCCTGGAGGGGATTGGAACTCTGGATCTGTGTAGGACACATTTCAGCACCTGCTCTGCAAGTAGCTGGCCCAGGGTGGCAGAAAGATTTTTTTATGGACTTGAGAGACTTGGCTTTGAGTCCCATTTCCTCTCTACAACTCACAAATCTTGCCTGCAACATGTTGTGCCCTGTAGATGCTTTGGGATTCCTGTTTGGAAGCGTATACATTGCTTTGGTTGGCTACTATTTTTTTATTCTTTAGGGAGAAGGAGTTTTCCCAGAGAATCCAGACATTAAAACTGTTTTGAAACATTTAGAACTCCAATGGTTATTCTGTTTATACATCAGACCACTGTAGATTCAAACATTGTTTTCTTGAAAATAAATGAAAAGTTCATAATGAAATTAGTGAGAGTGATGCTTCCGTATTGAACCCCCGAGTTTGGCTCCTGTGTACTGCTTTGCTTGATGAAATACACTTTAAAATCTGGACGTTTAATAACTCTAAAAGCCTGCAGAGCAAAATGAAAAATCACTGTACAAAAAGAAGAAACTTTTTTGCTTAACCTGCACAACTTTGTAAATGTGAATATTCCTGTACTAAGGTAGAGGCTCCGTTTGTTTGTTATTGCCTCTTCCATGAAATTGATTCCCTAATTTCCTTGAGTGCAGAGATGGGCTTGTTTGCTTTCTCTAATCACAGAGGAAAAAGCAATAAATTATATACAAGCAGAATGCATTGACAGTCTCTTCATGCAATTGGTACAATACGTGCATTTCTAGCTCATTCTTCCATTAAAATCACATTGGTGTGACCAAGTCACCTTGTTCTCAGACCTTCGAATTTCTACAGCTTTTGCTTTTGGCGGGGTAACCAAAATGTCTCACCTGCTTATCACCAGCTACACACTGATTTGATTTTGAGCTTTCCAGGCTGACTCTCACACATATAGAAATCCCTCCATTTTAAATAGCACTTGGACCACCTGATTTTCAGCTTATTTAAATGAAAGAAAATTTTCAGTGGAAAAAATGCCTTGAAAAATTTTGGAATTGACACTCAAAGCTGCTCAGAACATTTATTTTAGGAGTCAGACACATAAATACCTGTTTGGCAGCTGAGCTGCAGAGAGACAGAGCTTAGTCACCTTCCAGTCCTGCCCACAATTCTTATTCACTATGTCCATTCTTCACCACTGTCATTAAAACTTGATGTACTGCTCAAGAAAGTCATTAAGGGTATCTGATAGGCAATGGCTCATGTGGGAACTGTGTAATTTAGTTAAAAATTCCTCTACGTGCATTCTCACTAGAAAGAGGAAGGGTATGGACAAGAATAAGGCCGTATTTAGATTCTCCCTTACTTTCCTCTTGTATTACTCTCAGAACAAATAATAATGTATTTATTACCTGCAAGTTTAAAGTTTCACCCCATTGCACATTCACACAAAGCAACTTGTGACTGTTCTGTGCACATTTGTACAGACACAACACCTTCAAGACAGACCATTTACCTTGTTTATTGGACTCTTCAGCAATTTTTAGAGTTTGTTGCCCTGTGCAGTCAAATAGAATTCAATACCTTATTTATAGCATGCATTTTATTCATTGTTTCATAGTTGGTTTTTTCATTGGCAATTTCAGTAATTACTGTTCTGTTGTGCAGAGCAAGTGCAACATATTAAGCTTATTGTAAGCACAGAAACTCAATGAAATAACCAAAAATAGTTAAAAAATCTGAAAATGGTTAAAAAATTTTAAAAACCCCAACCTATAAAGGAATAATAGAGTTGTGTAAAACTTGGTAAAAAAAGAAATCCAAGAAAGGATGAGATTTACCAGTATTACAACTTTCAAGTGTCCTACACACAAAACTTTGATTTCAAACAGTAGGGGCTTTGCTGATAAAAAGTGTCACAATGTCAGGCCCTCATTTCCCTCCCTGTAGTCAACTTGCTAAATAAATGCCAGAGGGCACCAAAGTCACCTGCAGAAACCAGAGCCATTGTCACACTCCTCCTGCCTCCCAGAGCTGAGCTGATCTTCACTGAAGCCCCACTGACAACATCTCCATCTCCTATATCAATACCTACTACTGTTACATTGTTATCAAATTATTCATTACTAATTCGCAATATAGACCTTAATTTGACTTTTTCAATTCTTTTAAAAAACCAAAACCAAACAGCAAAGCAAACCACAACAGCAACACTGGTTTTAGTCTTCCCTGTCAGGCTGAATGTTCTTTGCAATATCATCCCTTCCTCCTTTTCCCTAAAATAGTCACTATTATTACAAGTGACAGGTGTTTACCCATGTGGGCCTCATGATAGCAAAAGAAAAGAACTCTCATAAAATAGTATTTTGTGCCCACCAAGGCAATAACAATATTAAGCAGGGAATGATACTAGAGCAACAACAGAGTCCTGGCTGAAGGAACTACCCAGCCTGACTCTGGAGTGTTTCCTTTAATAATGTTATCTGTTCATTCAAGGCGCACACAGCAACAAAGCAGGATGTTTGTTTTCTGCTCTCATCCCTTCCTGGAGGGCAGAAGAGGTGAATTCCACGTGCCTTTTGTGTGTAGAATTCATGTGGAATCACCAGTTCCCCGTATTTTAAAGGTTCTATTCAGACACCTGATATTTCACAGTATTTAAATAGATAAAAACACATCTCAAGAACAACAATCACAGCACAGGAGGGACACAAGATAACAAAAGATCTGAGCAGTGTTTTTACAGAGGGGAAACTTCAGGGGCTCCCATCAGCCTATGAGGGCTTTTTGACAATCTGAGTGCTCGAAAAAAGGCAAACCTAGCTTGGAAAACCAAAAAAACTGTGAAGTGCTTTTGGAAGTAAAGTGTACTGACACTGGACATATGATCTCTCCATCTACATCTCAACTTGGCTGCTTGCACTGCAAGATGGAAATAATATGAAATATGAATATGACAGTCCTTGATCTAACCACGACATGGAACAGAGGAACACTCAGCTACCTCTGGCACCGCTCAGCACCAGCCCCTAATAGAAAATGGACCTTGAATTTTGGGCTTGGGACATGAATTTTTCCCAGTTTTCTATTCCTGGTCTCACTGAATTAAAAATCAGCAGGTATGAAATATGTCAGTATTAGTGTTTTTTGCATCAGAACATACTGCTAAATTCAATATCAGCCTATACAGCCTCCCTGCACTAGAGAACATGGAATTCAATGTGCAGGAAAGTGGAGGGTAAAACAGTTTTAATGATTTATTTCTACAGCTTTAATACCGCTTTTTTTTTAAGTGTATAATTTTAATTTTAAATGCAAATTTGTAGTGGTGTAATTGACTAGGATATGGTGGGATTAGTACTGTGAGCAGTGATTTATCTCATGTCACCAAGAGAAAAATAATAAAAACTAACATTACGCAGCAGAAAAAAATCCTATTAGTTAAAAGCTTAGTGCACAATTCCCATTGCTGAGTAAAACAGGAGTTGCTATCTCTATTGAATATATCTTAAGAGAAATTGTAAGCAATTAAAAATTGACAAGGCTGCTCTAATGGAATGATAATGGCTATCAAGGGTAATGTCCAACCAGAAAATAAGCAACTGAACTAATAGATCAATTAAACCTGTAAGAAAATTTGTGCACTCTTTGTCACAGTGGTTATTCCAAGAGAGGATATTCTACACAGAACACTCTTCCACAGCCAAGGGATGAACTAGATTTGTCTCAAAAATTCAAAGACAAGTCAAAACCAGAAAACACGTGTTTAACTTGGTAAAGAGTATTTTGCAGGACGTATTACACTTACTTTTGACCTACTGGGATTCAAAAGTCACATAGCAAAGTTTGGGGAGGGGAGGGGGGGTGTTATTTCTCTTCCCTCTTAGCAAGTCTATACATTCCCAGAAAGACCAAGATACATCTGGCCTAAAGGGACACTGAAACCCTTGGTGCCCTCTCTCCAGAAGGCAACACCTCCACGCCAGCCCTCGCTGTTAAGCAGCTGAACCAAAGAGATGTCCCAGTGTTTTATTTATTTTGTGCATTGCAGGCTCGCAGGCTGCAGTTTATCACGGTGACGGCTGAATCCATCACCCTCTACCTGCAGCTATAATAGGAGTGCTCTCAAATCAACAAGTCTTTCCTTCAGAGTAACTGAACTGTAAATTGTCCTTGACCAGTCAGACAAACAAAAACAACCTTCCCTGTTAATCTGCTGAAGACAAACAGTTCACTGTCTCTCCTCCTCCGAAGAAGGATGTCGCTGGCAACGGGGGTTTATCTGTCACATCCTTCACATGGTGCAATTCTGCTCTCAGCTTCCAAAGCCTGCTGAGGTATCCAGGAAAAGGTGCAATCCGACCTCTCTAAATGTGAATAATCAGTTTGTTTCTAGGAACAGGGGAATTTCCTAATGCAGATGAGTTTTCCCAGATCATTAGAAAATAATAGGGAAACAAAAGTTGTTCTGCCTGATGGGGAGAACTTCCAGCACCGCAGGCATGGCACCTTGATAAACCAGTGCCAAAACCAGGCAAATTTCTATTCTTGTGCAGAATCAGGAAAGCACTGTCATACAAAATGGTTACAGAATTATTTGGGATGAGGCATGTCCTTCACTATTGTAACTTGACACATCAAATAGATATCTTCTAACATTACTGGAAAATTTTGATTTAGGTTGTTTTCTGTGTTCCTTGCAGCAACTGAGTGCAGATATTTTCTAGGTCCTCATCGCTTTTTGTAACTGTTTTTTTAAGGTGTTTTACCAAAAAAAGCATTCCTGAAAGGCTCCATTAAAGAAATGCTGACACATAATGTTACAGTATGTTACAGTATCTTGGGTTCTATCAGTCACATTTCATTACTTTTACATAACATGGCTCTATTGATGCAACCTGATGTGACATGTCACACTGCAGTGTCAGCGACAAACTTGGGCTAAAAACTTTTTATCTTTAAAACCACTGTCTAGACAAAACACAGGAGATATGACTACACCCATTCCTTTATTTATCACCACAAATAAATAATTTAAATTAAGACTAACACCACACCTGCATGCTAGCACATCATTCCCCTCCACATTGTGCATACTCTGTGCAGTCAAAGTAGGGAATATTTAGAGTGTTTTACTACTGGCACATCTTTATTCAGAACATCCAGAGGTGCCTGGGTCAACAGCTTCCTATTTATTCAAATTTATATTGACTAGCTTCAGAAGGCAAAGCTGACAAAATGATTAATTAGACTTTATAACTCATTGGCAGCCTGCAGTTTAATGGAATTAGCAGAGCTTAAGTTCATCTTTAAATACCATGACGGTTTTCATTTTAAAAACGTCAAATTACATTTTTCAGCCGGTACCAAATACAAGATGACTTATTCCAAACTTATGGAAAACCCAAAAAGACCAAATGGGCACCAGGTTTGGTAAAAGATTTTTATGACAATTAAAACCTTGAAGGGAACTGAGCCACCCTTTTCTTTCGGCCACGCTAAGCAGCACAAAGTGCAAAGGCACAGCTGTTTCCAGTGTTGGTGTGTGTGAGTTCTGGGCATCTACTGAGAATTATTTAAACTTGACAATTGCAAAAAGTAATACCATCAAACTCTACATGGTGAAACAGTTACCAAACTAGTAGTAATGACATTGTTTTGATTTTAAGTGTGAAAGTGTCTCTGGCTTTCACCAGGGAACGTGACCACAAGGGGTGTCACACATGCTGTGACACAAGTCAACCCTTATGTAAACTATTTAAATGCAGGCTCTGATGGTTCATATTTATGTATCTAAAAATTAAGTCAAATTTATACTGAATAATAATAACTTTGGGGTTTTTTCCTCATTATACATCTTTATTTCCAGCCCCAGATGCCATTATGTGATCTGGCCTACAGGAATACACTAACACTGTTCACAATGGTTTTGTCTTTCAATTTTACTACGGGATGCTTCTTCTTGCAAAAACATGTATTAACCAGAGAGAGTAATTATATTCATAAGCATTTCTAACTGATGATATTTAAGACAGCTTAGTCTAAAATTAATTTCTGTCAGGTATGAAATTTGGCAAAGGTGGACAGCTCTAACAAGAAAAGGTCATCCTGTACAAATCCCCATAAGTGCAGTTACACTTTGCTGTATATTATTTTTTCAAACCTTATTTAGACCATTAATTTTGAAATTATAGAAATACAGGAAATAAAACAATTTACTGAAACAGCCACTGAAAACACATATTTTTAAACAACCACTGAATTTTATAAGACACTCTTTTCCAAATGGAAAAGACCACTGTATTCCTAAGATTTGCAGGTATCCAAAGCCCAGACCTTTGCTTAAGGCTCTTTAAAAGATGAGGAAAGAGGGAATTAATGGAAAGTCAGACATTGTGTTGAGATGTGTGAGTAGAAACTCAGTCCTTTGAAAGTTTATGTATATAAACCTATACGTACATTTATCTATACTTTTATATATATATTTATATATGCACAGGGGCTACTCTCTGCTGAGTTTATTCAGATTTTACTACTGAAAGTCCATGAAGCCAAATGCTCATGTGATTTTAGCAGCCAAGTCTGGTTCCTTTGGTAGCCACTGGCACCTCCTCCCAGCCCTGCCAGGTAAAGGTGCATCCTGCTCATTTTTATCTCCCAAA
Source organism: Xenops minutus (assembly GCA_035221455.1). NCBI lineage: Eukaryota > Metazoa > Chordata > Aves > Passeriformes > Furnariidae > Xenops > Xenops minutus. The sequence goes on from JAWWEE010000142.1 coordinate 2,329,655, forward strand.
TCTGTACAAACTGTTCAGTGTAACCCAAATGTTCAGCTGGGGACACACCTGCTCATCCTCCATCCCCAACATCACAGCAGCTTTTATCCCTCTTTAGGGAAACATCTCTTTTACATCCTGACCTTTACACGCTCCTTCAAGAGGGAACATTTCCAGGGATAATGATGCAGAAGTGATGCAGATGTTAAAACTTGTCACAGACACACTGGTCCTTCTGTGCATTTCCTGAAAAGCTACACTAATGTCACCCAAGTCACCTGCAGACTTTTATTTGCCTTTATAGTTCCAAACACCACTGATCATCCAACCTTCGTGCTGGTTCTAAACCTAAGTGCTGAATTTGCTATACATTCATTTTCCTTGTCCACTTGCACTCTGTTTATTTTTGTTTTATGAACTCAGCTTGGCTGAGGAACAAACATTTACGTGTCACAAATGGTTTCTGGCTCATGTGCTTTCCCACAACACGTGATTACACTTGCATGTGTGACCAACTTGTAAGAAGGTTTGAGATGAAAAATAAGAATATGAATCTAATATTAATCATGATTTGGCATGAATTCTAAGCTTATTCCACAGCGTTTAATTTCTGACACATCCTGGTTTACTATATGGATATACAGGGTATTAAAAAATGATAATTTACACAACATACACACCAGGTGGATTGACCTTACATGCTGAAGGCCACTTAAACAAAACTTGATGAAGAAATCATGTCTTAAGGGAAATTCTGCAACAAATCTTATTGTTTGCTGAACATTCAAGAGGACTTTAACACATGACACCAAAGCCCATATCAGATAGCAAAGGGAGCTGTAAGGAAAGATCCCCAGACAGGGAAGGGCAGGTTCAAGATGCTCACAGCTCTGCAGTTTCAGGGCTTTATTTCAGACAGTGTATTTTCTGCAACGTTGATGGAATTCCCTCCTTGTCCCAGGAACTGCAAAGCATTTCCTTTACAGTCAGGATGGAAAAGAGATAGGCAGGAAACTGGAAAATGGCCAGGGTATCTATGTAGCCCTTTGTCCACCTCTGAGTTCCCACATGTGTAAAGAAACCAGATCCACTAAGATTAATTTAAATCCACCAGAAATTTGCAGGCTGGGTTTTGATCATGGACCTTGTAAGTCAAGAGGGAACAGAGAAGTAAAGGAGCACAGGCAAGCTTTGCCCGTTAGCAATGAAATATTTGAGTATTATTTTATAGAAAATGCCAACAGACAGGTCTGATGGTCCTTCAGGAAGAGGTAATTTTCCACTTAAATGCATATGCATATTAACTGGTGTAATACTGTGCAAATGAAGGAGGCAATCTATAAGGAACTTAAAGCAAGCATACTGAATGAGATTCCAAAGAGCCAATTCAGCATCTAGGGTGTACATGGCTGATCATAGAGCGATAATGAATAACAATATCCCTTTGATGTTAATTAGTTGCACTCGATAAGGCAACGCTAAGCGGGTTTCCAGCAGCAGAGAAAGAAACAGCAAAACCTCAATAAAGCTTCCAGAATGCTAAAACCAATAAGGATTTATTAAAAAGCAAAGCAAAACAAGAACAGTACCAAGAAGTTCCTAATTCATTGGATTAACTAAACTCCAGAGTAAGGGGAAAGACTTCAGAAAAAAGCAGAAACAGATCTCAAAGGTACAATTTTTTTTCCAGAAACATCTACATTTCTTTTTTTAAATATATGTAACTACAAACCTTCTCTTTGTCTCTATTATAATCCACACTGTGCTTCCCCAAACCCAATAGGGCATGAACAGATTTAGCCAGGGCATCCTCATGCTCTAGAAAACCCCCATCCAATGAGGGAACTTGCTCCCTGCTCTTGGATCTTGTTCCTTTGCTGTTTGCTCACACTCCTGGCCAGACATCAAAGTGAGTGTTCAAAACTGAATATTCCTGCTATTGTATGAGACCTCAAAATCCTGGATCCATTTGAAATTCAGGATTTCAGGCTCCACTGAGGAGAGGCAAAGGAGGGGGCTCTGCTGACTTATCCCTACCATTTGGTGTTCTTGGCAATTTATGGGATGTCATAACTCAGTGTTACAAGTACAGAAAGGGGAAAACACATGGAACAAAGGAATAAAACAATTCCATAAATATTCCAGCTACTGGATGAGCAAAGTCTTTCAGTGAAGGAGCTCTATAAACCCCCCAAACCATACTTTCAACCATCATTTTATTTGGTTAATTTCATGAGTATATTAGGTTATAAAACAAGTGATCTCAAATATCAAGCAAAAATTAAAGTTGGGTAGAAAAAGCTCATGTTCACACTGTTAAATGTTAAGCCCATGTTAAATTTCTGATAGCTCATCAAATATGCAGTGATTGTGGTTGTAACATTAAGATGCTCAAAAACCAAGCAAGCAATCTTATGTGCTTCCTATTAAAAAAAGAAAAAAACAGATCATGCTTTGATTTAGGTTCTTATCATCTGATAGCCTTAACTTCATCACTATGTAAGAAAATGGAGGAAATGATTTATTGTTGACTGTCATTCTTTCTGGAGATGAATAATCTTCTTCCTCAGTATTAAAGTGGCTTTCAGGCAAATCAATCAACCATAGATCATGTCATAAGACTATCTGCTGATGTTAATAAAGCATTTGGTAATAAGGAGCTTTATGTGTTGTATTTATAGACACAGAAATACTATAATGACCTGTTTAAAAAGGGACAATCCTGCCTGTGACATTGTTTTAAAATAAAGTTTAACATGCATATGTAGTCATGAGTTTCTTAATTCTCCCTCATACTTTATGTGCAGGAGAGCAACAGTTTGCTGGAAATGCTTTCTCAGATAAAGGGACCAAGTGAGGACGACAATGGTCAACTGAAGGTGCAAACCAAGTAATGGACATCATGGAAATTAACTATAATATTCCATTTGGAAAATTACCACACCTATACATCCTAATATTCCTACATAACCCAAAGATTGCCTTTTGGATTACAAGGACAAAAAGAGAAGGATTAATGTGGAACAGCATATATGGTTAAGCCTTGCTTTAAAACTGCTTCTTCTTCTATTGTATATATCATAATATGACAAGATAATGAAATGTCAGGACTGCAGAACACACAACATTGCCCAGTCAAACTTCAGCACAAGCACAGGGTAATTTTCAGGTCAGGTATTCACAGAAGTGGGTAATTTAAATTATCTATGAATTCTTTCAAGCTACTGAAAATTCATTACCTCCATATCTCCAATAATAAGGAAAAATGACATTTACTGCAGAATTTAAATATTTAGAGGAATGACTGAGTAATGACTTATGGTCATCAAATTCAGTTTTGTAATTGAACAATGAAGGAAAAAAGAATTAGAAGTACATCAAGAGGCTTCTGGGAAACAGAAAGAATTCACCTTCTAAATCCTGAAATTTAGACTTAAATTACTTGCATGTGTCAGATATTTAGCAAGCTTATCTTTGTTGATCTTCATGCTTTGGACATGCCATTTATTACAGCTTCTAAGGTAGCGGTTGGCTACTAAGGAATAGCTTAAATAAGTGGCATTAAAAGAAATGTTTAAATAGCAGTAAAGCAAAGAATTCCTCAGAACTTCCCAAGTGACTGTCACCATCACATTTGTCTTAATATTTGCAGAGATGGGGACATCAAGTAGGATTTTCTACATCATGCCTTGAAAGCAGAGACATTTTCCTTATTGAGCAGAGACTCTCCAGCCAGAGCTCCCTGTAGTACCACAAAAAGAGGATTTTGAACCTCATATGGTGGAAAATACTAAAATATTCAGAAAAATCCTTGCTGGGGCAGTGAAATGGGCAAATAAAGTGCTCTGAGCAGCTGCAGGTTCAGTGTTCACAAGGAAATGATTTCATTGTTGGTAGGTCAAAAATTAAGAGAGCGCAGTGAAAAAATAGGGAGAGATATTGGACCATTGAGCAGTTTGGTTGGATTTGGAACAATTGTGGAGAAGGCAGCCAGAGAATCAGAGAATCCCTAAGGCTGGGAAAGACATTTAAGGCCATCACATCCAGCTGTCAATGGAGCACCATGTTCACCACATCCCATTTAATATGCAAGTAATACAGGGGGAAGAATTCAGGACTTGAAATTTGCTTGTTCAAGACAAGTAATTCCTGAAATTCTTAGCAGAAATTGCTATGTAAGAGTCCAGTTTTGAGCTGGCCAGAATGGGAACAACTGTTAACAGCACCTAAGATTTTAATTTCTGAAGAAAGTAGAAGTTCTACCGTACCTTTTCTTAGCCAAAACAAAAAGTGAAACCATCATTCAGCCTAGCTTTTGAGGGTTCTTAGAACTGGTGATGTGAGAACACCATGCCAGCACAACCAGCCTCCAAACATTGGAGTTCCATTTCACTTTGAGGTTTTGCTACTCTGGTTTGCCTTCTCTGCCAAACCTTACTTGATTAAAAATTTCATTGCAGGGTTTTTTTAAATTAATCTTTGCTATTTTGTTTTTCCATTTTCATTCTAGATATCATAGTGGGATGGGATTTAGTAGCCTGCTATGAGTGGACTTAGGTTGAAGAAGCCAGTTAGATTAGTTATCTGGTTCTGCTGTGGAGTTATTTGCTACCCTGATGGCACTGAATTAGATTGCTGAAGTACAACCTTTACAATCTGTCACTTCTCCAGATCTTTTAAGTGCCGTGGATATCATCCTAGAAATTTCAATCACTAGAGTAGGAATAGCTTTGGAAATTATTGATGTCTATAATAAGGTAATATGTCACAGCAACAATGTCATTTTTGTATGGATTCCAGCCGGTGGAGATATTAAAGGAAATGAAATGGGAGATAAAGCAGTCAAAAAAGCTTTGCAAAATAATTCAGAAGTCATTGAGAAAAGAGAATTTGGTCAGTCAACAAACAAAAAAGCAAAGCCAAACAACTAATTCTGGCAGCTGAAGGTTAAAAAAGGGTAAGTTAATTTACAGTCCAAGAATATTCTAGCTCTGTGCCCGGTACCAAAGCCCACAGAAATGGCACTACAGTGCCCAAGAACCAGAGGGTGTTTCTTGCTCCGTGCTGGAAGCAGACTAATGACACCTGCGTGCTGGAATGCTTTTCCTTAGATCCAAGGGCCTTTCATATTCCTTCCCTACAACTAACACTGCCATCCAAGACTCCAATAAACTCATTACAGCAGCCAAAATTTTGGTCAGCAGGATACAAGATTTTATATGCAACTTAAGAAACCTAATATTATATTTGTAGAAGCGGACATGCTCTCTTATTTGAATAATTTATATTAAATGCAAATACAGACAGTCCAAGAGGAATGAAAAATCAGACAGTACCCTACAGTTTGCAATTACTGGAGCTAAAACTCTCTTAAGTAATACTTGGTATTTTTTTCAATTAAAGTATAAGAAATATTAATACCACATCATTTACAATATATGCTTTCTTCAATGACGTTATTATTTACTTTTACAAAATAGTTGAATGTGGGACATTAAGCTCACCTAAAGGCATGTTGGATACCTTTGCACTAATAGCCAGAAAACTTGACCACCACCATCTAAAGATACACTCCCAAAATAATCCTCTGACACCTAATGAAAACCAGAATGCTCAGACACACAGGAACCTAAATATGGGCATGATACAGATTTTTGAGAGAGACTCTTGTGAGTTTTTTAATGTCTCCCTTTTTGTTCAAGAAACAGAATGTTTAAGGTAGAGACACAGTATTTAGAGGTAAGACCATCAATAGAATTTCTTTTCTTTTATACCTGCCCACGCAATGCATCACTTTCAATGACCTTATACCAACACCAAAGACTTTCCATCATGGAAATCTTAATAAATGTTTGACCCTCAGCTGTGGCCTCTTTTCCTTCCATGACCACAATTTTCTATAGACAAAGGCAGGAGAGGAAAGGAAACAAAAAGGAAAAATCCTTATAACTTAGAAAACCTGGACATAAGGAATAGGGAACTGTGTAAATCACCTTTTCAAAAATCGCAATATGTTTTAACAGCAAACGTTAAAACCAAAAAAGGAAAATAAAAGGAGGAGGAAAAGTTGTAAATATCTTATCCCCCTCTAGTGGCGAATGTGAGATGGACAGGAACCGAAAGAATTTTTCAGGGTGCAAACGTATTTCTCCATCTGCCTTCAATTCTCCCCCAAATAGTTCAGAGCTTGGAAGACTAAAAGGGCTCTGCTGGAAAGCAGCCTAATCCCATAAGGCTGACCCTGCAGGTCAGAGGAACCATCAGATGAAGCTGTGAAGGTGTCCAGAGTGCCCAATGCAGACCAGACTGAATGGTCAGTGGTGCTCTGGAGACACAAAGCCTGGCAGAACTGCCCTGCCTTGGTGCTGCCCAGAGACACCAAAGACACACAGATACCTGAGAGGGCCCTGCATAAACCCTGTCTGCTTTGAGGTTCATGAATTTACCATCCAGCTGTGCTAAACCATCTCTGTTGAACACTAACTGTGGAGCAGCAATTGCTACAGCTCCTTCATCAAATCCCATCCATTACTGGAAGCCAATATCATCACACACCATATTCTTCTAATGCAAGCAAAGCACTGAATGATTTCAGATACTCCTTTTACAGCTCCAGCTATCTGTAAAATGCAGCCACTAACAGGAATTAGGGAACCACACTAAACTCTGGATCTCAGAAGCAGTTGATCCTTAGCAATTTTATTCCCATTGTAGTTTATACAAAGATACAACCTTCATTCTGTACAAACAACTTTTTTCCCCGCTCATTTTGTCCTTGTACAAATGACAACTATCAAATCTGCCTCAGTAATATAGATGTGCTTGAAGAAAACAAGGTGCCACTGCTTTCATTTACCAGAGAAGCAGATAAAAGTCAAGTCATTATGGAGTACTTAAAGCTCTAGTCCAAACTTACTATGAATTACTTTCTCAATCTAAATGCCAATATTTTACTTAGGTATATTGATTCAGACACACAAACCTGTTTACCTCTCTGGGCCAGAGTTTGTTTTTCTTTTGTCAGTAAGGGAGGACTAAGGCAATGAGAACAGCAGTGGGTTTGGGTCATGAAAGCAGCTTGCCTTGAGGGCCCAGCTTCATTAGGAGGTGACAAAGACCAGGGATTGCAATGCATATGGCACTCCAATGTCTACACCAGACCATTTTTATATTTTACATAATGCTCTAGCCTGAAATTAGGTGCTGAAGCTCTGCTTGAAACCAGCACTTCGACACAAACAGTACAGGGACTTGAGAATATGATTGAAACTAAACAAGTTCTTCATTGTCTTGAGGCTTCACAGAGGCCCCTCTAAACCCACTTAATTAGGCAAGAATCAATTGCATCAAAGACAAACCCACACAATGCAGTTTGTGAGTCACCCTTTGCCATTCCTCACACAATTACCTGCTTTGCAAAAGCGAATGAGAATGACAAGTCTCTAAAAAGACAGTTTCTATATCCCCACTCCCCATGCCCTCAGGTGCCTCTGCTACATGACCTGGGCTACAGAAATGATGTAAAGGGTTTACAAATTCCTTTGAGATTTCAGGGACCTTCTCAGAAGTCTGGGAAAAGTAAGCTGCTTCCCTGAAGCCTCACAGCCAAAACTCACTACTAAAACCCAACACCACCAAAATTTTAAACAACCAAACTGTGGCAGCAGGCAGAAAGGTGAGAGAACAAACCCGAGGTATCCAACAACTAATAAATACCTCACGAAGAGGACTGGTACTCACTGCCAAGCCTTCCCGAGCTGTGTCCTCACACTGTCCTGCCATCCTCTGGAGCACAAGCAGACCCAGCTGAGCCCAGAGCTGAAGGAACAAAGTTATCCCCGCTCTGGCAGGGTTATAAATAAACACCCTCCCAGCTGCTGTGGGTTCCAATTCACAGCCTCCCAGGTGCTGCTGGGCAGGTGTGAGGAGCCCTCACTGGGTGGTACTGGGGGCAGCTGTGGGGCTGTACAGTGGCCCCAGACCCCCTGTCTGAGGGGGGAAAGATGTGGCAGTAAGGATAAAGGTGTGTGGAACAGCAAGGTGGGAGAAGGAGGGAAAGGAGGTGCTGCAGCCCCAGAGAGGCTGTAGGGCAGCAGACACTCACACTGCAGCCTGGAGAGGGTCCCATGGCAGAGCAGGGGGTGTTTCCCCTCAGGACCTGTGGCACAGGGAAAGGTGTGAGGAGAGAGGAGCCCTGACTGACCCCTCACTGACCTGCCCCTCTCAGGGGACAAGGGAAAGCAGCAGGGCTGGCAGTGAGGCTGAGCCTGGAGAAATGGGGGGTGTGTGAAAGGAAGGAGTTTTACACTACACAAATCATTGTAATTGGGGATAAAGTAAATGACTCTTCCCCCACTCGTTGGTAAGCTGAGGTGTCAGGCAGTATCTGCTGTATTTACAACTTTGCCTCAGTCTGTGTTCACCTTTTTGCTCGAAACACCAAACAATGAGTAAAGCAATGTGAATTTGGAGTAGTACTCTGGGATGTTCCAGGTCAGCACTCTCCAGAATTACTGAGCAGTGCTGAGGAATCTGTACACACACAGGGTATTCAAAGGAGCATTTTAAGGACTGTCAACTAGTTTGTGAGATCCAGCTCTAAAGATAAACTCATAAAAGAATTAGGAGAATGGGATTCAGGCCCAGCTGTGCAATCAGTTCATGTTTTCTTCTGCTGTCCTCCTGCCCTCCCACTAAATTCAGATACAAACCCTTAAAATTTTGAGAGCCAAATATTTGTGATGGGGATTAAACAAAGAGAGATCAGCTCTTTCCTTGTGAAACTTCTGAGCCAAAGCAAGTTTATTTCCTAAATGCTGTGGTGGTTTTGAAAAAAAAATTGTGAAGAAAATGATAGTTGTAATTAATATCTATAATAGTAATTAATGATTACCCAAGATGTCTATTCTAATTTATCTTTGATGATTATGTTTACAACTGACATCAAAGGATCACTCCTGATTGAAATTGTAAGCAAGCAGTGAGCAGTAAAAATGTTGTGTTTGGGTTCTGGTTGCATATTTATGATATTGAATATAATGAGTAATTTCAGCATGGAGATTATCTGTGCTAAATGATATCTCAAAACATACGTTCTACAGCAACCAGAGGATTATTTGCCATGGTATTGTGAAGTATTTCTAGGCTGGGATACTGAAATAAAAGCTATCAGTGGTCACATGCACCCTCAATTTCTACCTATTTCATATCTGCAAAGGAGAGAGAATCAGGGGAAAACATGGAGAAATCTTTCAAATGTTGTCATTCTTGACCCTGTTCTTTAGCAGGATCTGTGACACCTCCTTTGGCCCTGGGAGCAAATAAACTAACACACTGCCTCCAGGTGTGGGAGCTGGGGGAGAGCTCTGCTCACATGGACGTGGATTCCTGTTCCAAGTGCTCCCAGAAGGGCTGGCAGAGATGGGCATGGGAATTGATTAGGACTGGGCTTTGCTGGTGACATTCTACACTCACAGCTTGTCTTCTCAGCAGAGCCGAGTGAAGCTGCTTTCCCTTATTAGTTTAGTAATAAATGATGGTGGAAATGTCTGTGATCATCTCTGTGTGGTTATTCAGGAGAAGCTCACAGGCACTGAGGACATAACAAAGTGTGAACAACCTGATGTGAAGGAACCACTACTCAAACCCCTCCGACCTGATCCGATTGCTTGTCTGCAGAGACGTCTGAGCTCTGACAAATGTGCTCGCTGTGAGTGTTCTCATCAGTGGAGGAGGATATCATTGTATGTATGTGACACACTCCCGAGACTCTCCATCACAGCTCCAAAGAGCAGAGTGATGCTTTGCTGGGCAAGTGGCAGCTCTGACAAGGGAAGTGCACAAAGAGCCAGCAGGACCCCAGGGAAGGAGCCAGGAATTGGGGTGAGGAGCACATGGTGCTCCATCAGGGACTGGCAGCTTTATAACCCAGCAGCTGTCAGGCTGCACGGAGGGGCACTAGGGACCTGCTCACAGGGAGATAAGTCTTTGCAAAGGGATAGTGGGGGATTGTCCCCATGAACTCTGTGCATGGAGCAGAATGTCATTTTTTTTGGAATGGCAGCACTTTTATTATTGGCTGAACGTTTCTGAATAACAGCTCAGTTTGCTGAGCTAAATAGAAAGATATTTTTTGTACCTGAATGTATTTCATACATAGAATGAAACTGCTACATGATTCATTCAAAATTCTATAATCCTATTTTTCAGTAGAAGTCCATTAGTTTCTATTACAAGCAGTTGCACTCAAATTTTTAATATAGTAGTGGGAAACCATAAAACAGTTAAAGGAGTCAAAAAAATCCTTATGTTATTGAAGCATTATCTAATTATCTATAATTTCAAGTACTAGTATTGGTGTTTCAGGGCTTTTTTTCAGAAATTCTGATCAAAATCAGTGAAAACTGAACCTACATCTTCAAAATCCCAATCCAGTGCTGATATTAATATTTAGAACAGACCTATCATATTAATTTAAAATAATTTAATTTAAAATTAATTTAATATGTATAAACACTAAAATATCATGTGTTACTCTTCTAAATATCTTTACAGGCAATCTAACTCATAAATGGAATTAGGCTCTAAACAAAGACAGGGATATTACTTCACTCAGGTAAATTCCTTTACTTTTATCATTTCGCTCCCAATATAGATTTTTTTTTTTAAAGTGAACCCCCTCCAACTCTAGAGGTATTATTCGCATAATTTTTTAAAAAATATAGTTATAGTGTATTTTATCACAGTGTGTTTTATTTATCGTTAAAATACAATTCAGAAAAATCCACTCTTTTTCTTGAAAATGTCCTCATAAAACTGGTTTCTAAAATCATGCGAGGACCTCTGCATTCACTGTGTAGTGAATATTAGAAAATCTTTATGTTACTAATGGTGCACCTCATTTTAACCAAAACAACCGCAACCCCTCCAAAGCTGCGCAGGGAATTCTGAAAGGCGCCAGCAGAGGGACCCCCTCAGTTAAAAATTAAAGCATCCAAGAAGCAGCATTGAATCCAAACCCACCGGGTTTTGTTTGGGCACAGTCCCAGGCAGTGTCTCAAGGAGCAAGGGCACACAAATTAGCAATATTTCCTATACAAGACAGGGAGGTTTAAAGCACAGTAATGAATTCTCTTTCTGTGTTCTTTTGTTTTCAATAAAAGGAGAAGCTGTGGTATTTAAAGATTACCATTCTTTACATATCATTTAGGCCGACTGATCCCATTGTACTCGAGTTGCTAAATACCACTATGTCAGTCATAGAGCTAAGCAAACTGTCTGGCCATACTGGATGCTGTTACCTGAGAGTAAAATAGGGAACAGAGGTATAGCAGGGACAGGAACTTCTCTCACAAACTGTCTCTTCCTTATTTAAACCATTCCTTCCTCAGGATTAAACAGGATGTCTATTGGAATTTGACTGTATGAGAACAATCCCAGACTGCAGAGAATGTCTGAATTCCTAAAGCACCTTATAGAACTGGCACTGAAGCCTGGGAATGACTGGGGCTGAAATGCATATATTTAGCAAGCGTGGTTCTGCAGCAAACACTTCCTAAATGCATCCTGAATTTGAGGGGAAATGTGATCAGGGAGTGTGTCTCTTGCAATTGTTGCCATGGCAGCTTACCCAGTCATGCTGTTGTAGAAACAATTAATTTTTCACAGGAACTTGATATTTTATAACTTTCTGCTTTTTGTGAACTCCCAGAATATTATTTCTATTTATTTATAAGTGGTAAAACCATTGTAACCAATGTCACACTGAGATAGGTAGGACAAATCCCCCTTGTTTCTAGAACATTTAGCCTAAAAAATAATTGTAAGGTGTGGAATTCTGGCAAGGCAAATTGTGCTGTTTGCTTCTCAGTGCTTTACAAGGTTCTAAGATCCTAATTATATGTAAAAGGTTGCTTTGCCACATGGGCCACAGCACAGCTCTGGTACTACAGCAAGATTGAAAAGTAAATCAGTGCCACCTACTATAAATTTAACTGGGCTGCGTTTCTTTGATATATATTAGTAACAGTAAGATTTGGAGAAACAAAATAGCTATGGGGGAAAGCATTACAATCACTATTAAAGTTTAATAACACAGAAAAAGGTAGCCTGGAGCCTGTAAACCACTCACCTTTACAGTTGTGCCTCTTCCACTGGCAGACAAAATGCACAATCCTGTGGTTAGACAGAGAAGTGATGCCCGGGGTATCTTGAACCTGTATATTAATGAAGATAGAAAAAGACCCATTTTTGTCAATGTAACAGTGATGCTATAATAATAATAATAATAATAGCAAACATAAGGAAGCCATTTCCCTGCAGACAGCATAACATTTTCACTGTGCCCTCTGTCTAAAAATCCATCTCCTTCCTCTTCAGGCTGTTGTGAAGGTTCCTTCCTTCTCTCCCTTCCTTCTCACCCATTCCCTCATGTCACCTGAATAACTCAAGTCCTCCTTCAAACATCCTTACACTTGCATGGTCTTGCAGCATAAAGGGGTTGTCAGGATAAAGGGATTGTGTTTTTTCCCAAATTTTCATCATTTTTAATGGACGTGTAAAAATTTACAGAGAGTTAAAAAAATCCCTCTGGGAAATGTTTTTAATTACATATGTCAAGATGATGGAGAAGTTTATAAATGTAGCAGAACAGCAACATGGGAAATAACAGAAAACAGTTTGCAGAGAGTTATTTTATGACAGGACAGTACTGATAATTTGTCAAGATGAAATTTTCATTTGATGTTGCAACAAAACCTAAATGTTACAAAGAAATGTTCTTTATTCACAGGCTTGATCTCTATGTTTCACAATATTAATACTTTTTCTTTCCTGTTTCAAAGCACTGGTAGAAAGAAATGAAACCCAGTTGTATCTAACAATATAATACAGGAATTTTCCCCCCATGTGCTGATAGCTCTCACACTGAAGACAGATGGCAGATGTTAATTCCTCCCCAGCTGACACAGAGTTTTTGATCCCCACGCAGGGAGAGAAAACAATAACTTGGAAGTTAGTCTGCAAACCTCATTAGATGGCCAGCCTGTGCTGGGCAGAAAGCATATGGTCAGCAAAACTTGAGAGAAGAGAAAAGGTTTGTGGTTCCTTTTCCTGTCTTCTCAAATCTGCCTATTTGACTCTGTTGGAACCTTTGTACAGATGTTTCTCACCTTAAAGATAATTTTATATTTGTGTAAGGACTTGTAATGTTGAGGATATAGTTATACAGATAACTGTATAATATCTGTGTATATAGTTACACAGATAGTGAGATGTGTGTGTATATATATATATATATGCACATCTCACTATCTGTGTAACTATATATATGTAAGAATCTCCACCCACAATTCTAATTCTTGAAGTTTTACACCACTTTCATAGTAAGACTGCAAAATTTTTGGCCCTTTGGGATTACAGAAACTCCTCCCTAGTAATTTAAATACGTGTGATGTTTCTGAAGTGCACAGTTGAAGAGAAAGAGAGGAAAATACAAATTCAGAACTACGGCTCCATAAAAATATCTCTCATTTTTTAAACGTTATGGTCTGACTGCACTTCAGTGCTGAACACTTTGGATCTGCAGTAGTTCTGTGATGTAGACAATATCTCATTTACTTAAAGCTGAACTCCCAGTACATCAGTGTGCTTGGAGATCATATCAAACATGGTGTTCATATAGCACAGGTATCAATAATTTCCTCCAAAAGCATTTAAATATGGGATTTCTCCCTGTACATTATCTCCATTATAAAGCTGTCTCTACCATAAAGCTTTTATACACTACTATCTCCCATCAGCAGGTGGCTTCCTTCTCAAGAGCTTAATCCTAAAAGACACCAAGGGTTTAAGCAAATGGTCTTTCTGAATGGATCAAATTTGCTTTAACTAGCTAATAAAAATATTAGAATAAATCATTAATACTGGGGGGAAAATGGGGTAGAGGAACCATGAAATCACAGAGTTTGCTTCTTAGAGAAGTCTGTTGCAACATATTGTGTCATCACAGTAAGTCATAAAAAACATCAAATCTGGACTGCACTACTCTGAATTTCATGGCAAAACACTGTTTGAAAGCTCAGCTGGGCACATGAACTTTCCATGAATTCTTTTCAATAGCATTGCTTGACTTTTAAAGAAATTTATTTCAATGGCCTTTATTTTTGCCTCAAAGCAATGTCGACTATTGCCTTACATAACTTTAATTTAATTTAAAATCAATAAAACAATACTCACATACCTTTGGCATTCAAAAATTACATTTCTCCTTTGTTTTTACAGCACACAAAGCAAACAAAAATCAATACTTTATCTTTCCACACTTGAATAAAAAAAGATAATAAAGCAGCAGGCTCACAGTGCTATATAATATTGATTATGGAGTCTTTCAAGATAAATTACTGAGATTGCAAAATAATTCTTGGTAAGCCAGCATTACAGATTTTTTTAAATCAGTTTTCCCAACAGTTTGAGGGAATATGTGCTTCAGTATATGAGCAAAAATACATTGCACTGGATAGCATTCCTTGCAAAACTCTTCAATGAAAAATGGACTCACAGTTCATATTTAAAAGTGAATTTTTCATATTTTTTCCTGTAGAGGAAAATTATGCAAATTTCACGATCAAATTCATTGATGGCATTCCAAAACTTGTGTTATATATGGAGAAACAAGAGAAATTTAGGAAAAGAAAAAAGTTATTCTGAGGGATTACTTCTTTTTTTTAGAAAAAAATTGCTTTTCAAGTGATTTACAGAAATCTCTGTCATCACTATTGGCTCCTGACTTAAAACAATAAAGATTTAAATTATCTCTACACTTGAAAGAAATGGAAATTGCAGGAGACAGCCCACAGAGCCAGCCATCCTGATTTCCACCAATTCTCTATTGCAAAATTCAGTTTACTCATGAAGCTTTAGAACAACAATCAGTAGAAAGATTCCTCATCTCTCTAGGCTTTTAGATGCAATTTTAGGAAATAAATAAATAAATTATAACCTCCAGTAAGCTTTTCTAACCCCTATTTGTGTCTGGTAGTCTTAAACTAATGTTGAAGCACCCTGAGCTTGACCTACACTGTTTTCTATTTTGATTTGACATCCAGTTCTCCTGGAGAAATTTAGTCTGAACAGATGATGCCAAAACCTCTTCAAATCAGCTTTTCAGTGACCAAAACTACTTGGATAAATTTTGCCATAGGTGTGTCCTGGTGGAACATCCTTCCAACCAAACTGTTTCTTTGTGGCATCATCCTGTTTCTGCATTTTCCAAATAAAGTATCTCTATTGTTAGGTCCCAAATTGCCAGTGGCTTTTCATTCAGGGTTATTGAAAAGTTCAAATGAAAATTACATTAAAATTAAATGTAAGCTTATTTATCCCCCACAGGGGTAAAATTTTCTGGCGTGATTTTTGATATAATGATGTTTCAAGAGTGGAGAATGTCCTGCAATGCCAGGTAGCCCACAGGGGCAGGGGCAGGCACGACACAAGCTGGAGGCCACGTGTTGTTGAGCAAGCAGAAAGGAGAGGCCTCAGGAAATGGTCCTTGGCAAAGGCGCTGTTGGATGGAGATGCTGAAGGAAGCTCAGCGGAAAACACTTCCCAGGAATTTCCGTCCTGAGAAGAGATACGCTGTTGTAGGGGAAAATGCAAATATTACTCAGCAGACCAAGGGCAAAGGAAATAGGAAATGGGCTAGAGAGGTCTCTGAAATAATCTCTCACTGAAAGGTGAGAAAACACACTCGTGTGTTGCTTTTCTTTTATTTTAGAGCCTTCCACGAGACAAGATCCCTTTGCAGCGTTGTCCTGTTATCTGAAAGTTGGCTATTTCCAATTGAAACTTCTTAAAGGTAGGACAGAAAGCTTAATTTGGTTCTTATCTTGACCTATCGTTTGCATGTTTATTATTTGAGCCTTTGGAATAACTCATAGGAAAACCATGAGCTTATCACGGAAATAATACATCTCAGACACGTTGCAGTGGCTGACTTTGGGGCTTTTTACGGTCTGAGGACATACCAATGATTCAGCCAAAATTTCTGAGGAATCTTAGAAGGACAGAGTCCACCCCTGTGGAGGGTGTCACCTCTGAGCCTGCCAGGGTGGGGACAAGGGGTGGAGCAGAGCTTTTGGGAGCCAAGGCAACGAGGAAACCAACTCCTCACATGCAACAGTGAACTTGTACAAGGGCAGGAAAGGGGCTTGTGCATTAAACCCTGCGTTTTTAACCTCAAAATACTTGGCTATACAGGCACTACAGTGCAAGGATACCTTCATTGCAGGTAATGAGTGAAGACAAAATAAATGCTTATTAACATTCAACTACTGATATTTTCATCATAATAATATTGATCAAATAAACAGAAGAGTAAGTCCTTATACAGGCGAATATACTAAGAATCCTTCCTTCAGCAATATCTTATGTCCTCTACATTGATTAAAACATAAACCAAGCAACTTTCTCAAAGTTAAAAAATGAAGGTTGGAAATCATAACTGCTGCAATTAGTGTTGCATTATCTTTTGCACTCTGGTGTCTTTGAGTTCTTGTTCAATAAAATGTCACTGAAATTGAAGCAATGCCCTTGGTTTGACAGATGCTTTCCAAGCTTATCTGAAACACAGCAGGAAAGAGAGACAAGCACATTATATGGACTATTCACAGTGTTTAATTCCAGATACCAATAATATGAAACAATACTCTCTAGATGCCTCAGCAGAAAAGAAGGGCTCCTCCAGGGGGTGATTTAGGACAACCAAATTAGAGCCGTTGTTCTGAATTGCACTCGGAAGGCTCGTGCAGCCAAGGCAAAGTGAGTGTGTCCTACACTGGCTGGTACAGAGAGTGTATGAAAAAAAATGAAAGCCAGGAAGAAGCAACACACAAGGAAAATAACCAGCATGATTGCAATCTTGCACCCAATTGGGTGCTTGTCTTTGTTCACTCCCCATATCTTTTCCCTTGCACTACTTTCTGGTTTAAACTAGAGGACCACATGTTCCTCACCATTTCCTTAATCTATAATGTAGATAAATAAATGACTTCACCAAGAAGGATTTGTCTAGATAGTGTACTCACATGCCTAAATGCTTACAACATTACTGAAGTGGGCTTAAATTTATTATAAATAAGCAGAGGAAGTGGATCTTTACAAAGCCTCTCTCCAGTGAGGAAAAAGCAGTTTAAAAGTATCTCATTCATAAAACTTGATGACAACAAGAATGGTCAAACGGCCATGGCTGATGCAGATAAAAGTGACAGTAAAACAATGGGAATGCAACAGAATGGCAGGGCAGGGCACAAGCACAGGAGAAATTTCAGTTTGCCTTGGTTGAAAGAGGAAAGGACAAAGATATGACACAAATTAGCTGGGAGGTGTGATCACATCAGAAACCATAAGCAATGTCCTCAGTAGGTTTGTTTGTATTCCTGTGCTTCACTTTGCAATGCTGGGGGAACTGGGAGTTGTTTCCTGAGCTGGATGTCTGGGCATGCACTGATCCTGCAGGGTGAGGATGCTCTGCAGAGGGCCTGGCAGTGCTGGCTGCAGGACACACACCCTGGAGGCACCTCAGCAGCACAACTGGGAGCCCTGAGCCTGCCCAGGGACCTCCTGGAGCACCACAGTCCTGGCTCCTTTGCCAGCTGCTCCTCCGAAAGGAAACTGAGTGCACAATGGAGCAGGACCCCGCTCAGCTTCCTGCCCAGGGAAGCAGGATGCAGGGAGAGCAGCCTGGGTTCAGCTGTGGTGCCATCGTGTGTCACAGCTCTGCTCTGAATGAAAAGCATGAATGGAAAGGATGCTGAAGTCATTTTTATACTGTGCTTTTTATTTTTCCCAGATAAGTCAAATGCCTTGGTAGGGAGGAAGGAGTTAAAATAGGGAGAAGCTTTGTACATGAAGAAAATAATCCAGTTACTTCCGACTCTCATGACTTTTAGAGATAATTAGGTAGTTCTATGCTTTTTTTAAGCACTGGGTATCTTGCAGCTCTGTAGGTAGTGATGACAGCTGACTGTATATGTGTGAAGGGAGCGATCAGATCCAGCTGATTTCTTTAGGAGAGTTCAGTTCAAAAATCCCCATCACCTTCCTGGCAGCATAAATCAAGAGCACTAATCTTTCCTAATTCCCTTATGCAGTAGAGCTGACCCCTGTTGGATCAGGTTTGGAGAGTAAGTTTGGGAATATCATGGGGATGAGGAAGTTTTTAATCCTCCTCCTCTTCCTGTAAAACTCCATGGTTATCTAGAAGGTTTAGGTTCAATTGTAAGAACCACCAGTCTGGGAATGTTATTTGTTTCTAAGCAGCTCATGATTTCTACTGCTAGTTGTTGGTGGATATATTGTACCACCTACTGACAAACAGCCCATCTATTTATTACATTTCAGTCCCAGAATTAAGAGATTCAACTTTTTATTAAAATCTGACAAATTTCAGACTGCAACAAGAACATATTGCCTTTACTCACACTTAAAGTTTACAGTCAAAAAACTACCAAACAAAAAAATATCCCTCAGAAAAGGCTCAGCACAGAGCAGGATAATGCGTCATTCTAAGTATGATTTTCACAAACACCACATCTAGTAGGTATTCTGTACTCACTGGAGAAGACTCTGGGGTAGGGAAAGCAGAACTAAGCGTCTAACTCTTGGGGAATTGACCATTTTCCATTTGGAAGTTGCTTGTTAACACAGTTACAGCCATGCAACACAAAGTTCCTTAACAATCTGTCTCTTCTGATGAGACATAATTGATTTAAAGCTGTATGGAGTCAAACATACCCTCTTTAAATACAGATAAAAATAGGCAGTGATGCCAGAATACGTGAAAGTACCAAACCCACAGATATTCATTTTAGGGAATGATAAGCACAGAAAAGGTGAGTTATCTCTATATAATACACACATAAATAACTATTACAAGATTACTATAAATTTATAAGCTATTATAAAAGTTTAGCAGTACCTACTTGGCCACAAAACATAGGAGGATAAATTAATCCTTATAGTTACTCTGTGTTCAGCAGCTCTATTCAAAACGTTGATGCAATGAGTCTTCCAATCAACCAGAAAAGGCAGTATTTAATTATTTGACTACCACATCAAGAAATAAAATTGCATAATCTGAAGTGTGCAACATTTGAACATTTTGCTCAGAAAAGGAACAGGACTGTCTACTTCTGTTTCACTTAGGAAAATATGAAGCTTTTACATAAAACCTTGTTTACTACATGCTGGATAATTAGCTTGTCAAATAATAAGACAGTGTCAGTTCTGTTCCATTAGCTAGCTGAAGATACTATAAATTACATGGAAAATGTCCAAGGAATAATAATATCAAGAAACACCATCCCTTGGAGGAGTTTTGGTGTTTTTTTCCTCTCTCTCCACTCCATATTCTGCACAGGGAATTTTTAGACAGAAAGGCCCCCAAATTTAGCCCACAGACTGGAGTGTAAATAGCCAGGAGGGGAAATCAGCTCCATCAAAGGCAGTATGTCATATTATATTTACAACCAGATCCAAGTGGATGCTGATTGGTATAACATGATCTAGATGAGGCTCGGTGAGCAAGGTCAATGGGATGGAAGAACTGGCACCCCTGTCCCTCTCCCTTCCCAGAGCACAAGGACACACATCTGTCAGAGCAGCAGTCTCTGGCTGGTGCTGTCGTTTCCCCCTCTATGCAAATGCAACATAACACCTCCTCTCAAACCCTCTGAGTGTACACCACAAATAATGTGCTAAAAATAACCTGCAAAAATATGCACCAAACAAAAGTCAGCATCTTAAGGCAGCCGTCTGCTGAGTTTTGGTGAAACTGAAGGAATTCTGAAATGGGTGGCTTATTCTCTGAATTGAGCAGCGGGCTAATTTTACTCTGTAGCTCAATTTAAAGTTGGCTGGATGAATATAAATATAAGTAAATAAAGCAGGATTAAAGATTACAGCCTTTTTAAGGTTCTTTGCAAACTTTACTGTTAAACAAAGGCAATATTCGTAAAGGAGTGGACTCAAAAATCACTGAAAAAGGGATAAACCCCATTAACTGCAGCAATCCTTCAGGTCCTGTTTCTTGGGGCAAACTTGGGTTGCCACAGTCTGTTCCACGGCTCTTTGCAATTACATATGTAACAATTTAGAATCACAGTATATTTCAGGCTGGGAGTGCCCTCTGGAGGTCCTGGGACCATCAAGGCTCATATAACTTCATGACTGATCCAGCCATGTATCTGCAGAGTCTGGTTTATCAATAGGGGAGAAAACAGCCTCACAATATCACAATTTAGATGTGGGCTGAAGTGACTGATAGAAGTTTCTGCCAGAGGGAAAAAGTTCTCCCTGTTCTTTGAACCACCTCAGTTTTGTTATATTATAATCCAACAATCTCTTTTCAGTTCCAGTTTTTGATTTTTCTCCCTGTGCCTACTGTTCACGCTGTCAACACTTCTCTGCTTCATTTTGGAGTCTGAGAACCCTTAGAATTACAAAATAAATGTACTGTATCAAAAAGCCTGAGACATGAAAACTTGTATAACAGCTTGTATTACACTACATCAAAATGGAAAAGAACATGTGACACCGTTATCAGCTTGTGAGAGCTGATATCACACACAGTAAGTCTCTAGAGATACCAGGAGCATATTGAAGCTCCTCACGTAATCCAGCAAGCACAGTCTCTGCTGTAGGTCACAAAAGCAGTGATAGGCAGAGATAAAGGTGTGGAGCACACAGGACAGCCCACAGCAGAGAAATAATCTGGGGTGGCTGTAAGAGCTTTTCACCTGGGAGGATATACCCTGCAAGGAATTTCAAATATGAGCAGATCCTGTCTTCATTCCCACTCTTGTTTTGGAAGGCGTAATGAGAAAGTATCTTTTGAAAAAAATTAGGAATTTTTCCATATGCCACTTTTGAATGTTGACTTAATCCATCTGTCAGTAAGTCACCAAAGTGCTTTTTCATTTTATGTGCATGACTATTCAGTAGGACTTGGGCTAAACAGATTCAAATGCTTTATGGGGTGAAAGTCATCATGATACATATACTTATTTTTTCCTACCTAGTTAAACTAGCTCCTTTTCCTCACCATTCCACTAACAGGTCTTCATTTAGACTTTCCAAAAATTCTTTGCACTCAACTGGTTTAGAACACTGTCAGTCCAAATGCCTGAGGACATCCCTTCCCTCAGCATCCCTGGCTGGAACACCTCTCAATTTACTGCCTTTCTCTCTTTACCTGCCTCATTTTCTCTGTCAGTCCTGCAAAAATCTTTCCTCCTTTCCAGCTGCTCTCAGTGGGAACAAACAGCTTGCAGAGGAGCAGGAGCCAGGACCAAACAGCCATATTTTCTGCTCACGTCACAGTTTTACAAACTCCTGACCACGGTAAAGCCTTTGATGTGACTGAAGTGAAAGGAGATGGTTGGCAATGAGCAGCCAACTGTGACAGCAAAGCTGAGCAGAGGTAGAAATACATAAGCAGTAATTCTTACATAACCCTCAAAAATGTCTGCAGGCTTTCTTTGAAACATGGATTCAGTGTTTTTCAGAAATTCTCTTCTTTGCTGACAGCAATATTTTCCCCGTTCGGAGCACAGCATTTATTATTCATCTGTTACTCAGTTATTCTGAGTTAGTTGTTATCATTAGCAGTTATTCTAAGTTATCCATATCTGGTTGTTTATTGATTTTGGATGGATTAGAGTCTTTCACTGAATGTTAATTAAGAATTTGAATATATCACTTAGTTTCCTAAGCAGACATCCAGTACAAAACCTCTATTAAAGGAAGAAAAAGCTGCCTGGTTTTAAAGAACAGCAGATCAAAGCTGCCTGAGCAAAGGAAGGGTGTCTTGTAAGAGAGCTAGGATTGCTTTCCAAGGGCCAGTCTTAATCCTTTCATATAATATTCATACAGAGAAGTAAACTCAGGTCATGCTTCAAAGGAGTTATTTCAGCAATTAAGTTATGAAGTCTAACTTGAGTATTTGTCTAAAAATAGTAAACACGTGACCACAAAAAGCTTAAAACTGAATTCCTTTAAATCCTAATGTATTTTTGAGTGTTATTTGAGGTGGACAAAAAAAAGCGCCGTGAAAATGAATTTGGTATTGCTTATATAGTTTGATAGCAAGTATTTTTTAATATACCAACTTCAAATAATTAGTTTTTTTAACATGACTAATGCAGTAGAAAAGCTGTACACGAAGTGAGATCTCTAACTATGCACAGGGTAAGAGCTCATTTATTTGGTCATGAACATCTTCGAGACTTACACATAAAGACAGAACTGGGACTGGACAGAACTGGTAAAACTGGAAAACACGGGAAATAAAACCACTCTCTTTCTCCATTTCCATTCCTAGTAACATAAAATCTCCTCCTAGAAGTGAGATCAAATACATAAGTCATGTCATGATGTAACCTTCTAAAGTCACTGAATGCTTTAACAGCAAGTTAGGAACAATTATCCTTGGCTCTTGGATACTAATTCTCATGCCAGAATTGCTTTGTTAAGCCATTAGCTCTATGCATTCAAAGTCAGATAAAAATTACAGCAATTACAAAATGATAAAAACATAGCTGTGTTTCCTTATTCACCAAAAGACAGACGTAGAAGGAATCTATTTTATATGAAGTTTACTTCCTTGTTACAATTCAGTGTTTAGAAGCATCTTCATAAAGAATATTTAAGTCTTTTATTTCTTAAACAGATACTGAAAATTATTTTGTTGGTATCTCTTACTGATTTGCTGAAAGAGAATTAACTTCTGAGAGGAGTCAAACAGTTGGAGGCCTTATTTGAAAATCTAAGAAATGGGAAGTCAGTCATTTAAGGAACCATTTTCTCTCCACGTAAACATCTCAGTGATGCTTCTTTCAAATCTACTTTGTTTGAAGAAGTATTTCCTAGATAAGAAATAATTACATGTCTTTCATCTGTTTGGTTCATCTGCTCCCACAGTTAATTTCTCCTTCAGCATTTTAATTGACTGTCAGTGCTGTTCCTGCTGTGGGGAAGCGTTAAGTCACAATAGATTTATAAACATTATATTTTAAGAGGGACCAATAGGTTTGCTACTGTTATTATGTTGTAATAGGAAAAAAGCTAGCTTATATTTAAAGAGATTGGTTCGCTTCAGCAAACTCATTGTCCAGAAACAATCTCTTTTAACGTGTTTGTGGCACAGGGTGCAGACCCAGGAAAGCCAGGGCTGTGACACCATTCCCGTGTGTCCCATGGTCCCCTCATGCCATTCCTGCCCTTCTCCAGGTTGCTCATTCCATCCCCCCAAATGACTGTGCTCTGTTCTGCTGAACTCACAGCACACTGTGCTGCTCTCAGAGCTCTCTGAGCAGTTCCTGCCCCAGCTGCTAAATCCATCCTTCCAGCCACTGCGCTGCTTACGGTGCAAACACAGCCCAGCTGGCCCCTCGCCCTTGCTTTGCCAAAGGATGTGCAGATCAGTGCAGTGATAACCTCTAAACCTGCACCTTGGAGATCCTTTCCCCTAAAACATGCTCCTGCCTGGCTCAGAGCTCACAGGGTTTCTGTGCCCCCTCCAGCCTGGCCTATTTTTTGAGCCCAAGTCCTTTCTGTTCCCTACAGCCATTGTTGCACGAGCCCACTCTCCCCACAAGCTTCCTGACAGCTTGATTGGAAGGATTTTCTGCTTCCTCCAATTTTTGTCTCAGGAGCCTGGCAGATTTATTTCTGAGCTCATTGTATTGCCATATACTAGAGACACTTCAGACAAGAAAGTTTCATTGGGCACACTTACTTTCCACCAACTCTTACACAACAAACATCATCACAGTGTTAAAAGAAAGCACAAACCAGGCAACAACTTCTCTACAACACCTTTGAACTTGGAATGGTTAACCTAAACCATGTGGGAATAGACTGCTATTTCCTTCTTGTCAGAGACATATAATTTTTGGAATATAATGTAATAACTCAGGGAGAAATTGTTTTTAAAATGCAAGATATATCTATTTTACTTACTATCAATTTAGGTTACTTCTAGAAACTTAAACAAGCTTTTGTCTTTGTTCCACAGGCATCAATACAAACATTAACAGCTAGATTATATATTTTTGTTGGTTTTAAAAATCTTCCAACTTGATGTTCTTGTGTTTCCTATGTAGACAGCCACATAAACCTTAAGAAATTGTGTTTATAAACCAGGGTACAGTTATTAAGATGAAGCATCTGCAGGTTATTGTTTGGAAATGCACAGTAGAGCTAAACCCTCTTTGTTTCTCTCTGTGACGGGAGTGAAGCCAAGAGAACATTTTGCCTCCCTGTTGCAAATATTAACAAATAGGTGCGGAGTTGTAATTATTTTTTATAATTTTACCTATTTTTTATCCATACAAATATGAAATATCTCCCTCTTTTTAGGAGGAGAATGTGAAGGGAAAGGCACACGACAAGCAGAGCAATGAGCCCTGTGAGCACAGGACTGCTGAAAGCAAGAATGAGAATTGGTGCTGACTGGAAATTCTGAATATTTCTGAATGAGGTCCATTCAAAGTTTTTCCATTTGAAAATATGAGTCTTGCAAGCCACGAGTTACAAACCTTATTCTGTTCTAAACAACCAGGTAATAGTGATAGCAACAGGGATTATCATCCTGAAATCAGATGAAATTGGAACTCTTTACACCACAGAACAGACTAATGGTTTGCAACAGCTAAGTTACTTCTAAATCCCTTTCCTAATTTACATAAAGAAATTAATATTCTGAAAGGATGTTCGCTTGTATTTTGGTGGGAATATAATTAACAAAATCAATGCAGTATTTACATCAGTATTTGTTTTGATAAACAACTAAATGTGCTGAAGACAATTTTTTGGAATAAATTGGTATTTGTTATTTTATGGATGGCATGAGTTGGCCTAAAAGCTTGATTATCATTCAGGATTTTAATTACAGCCATAGCAACAAATGCTTGCAAATTCATTCAAGCTGTCGAGTTTTTTAGTCTTCCCTAAAGTCACTCTTCCCTCCCTATAGGGAATATATTTATAAAAGTATTTATTGCTTAAACAGCTATTCACCTTATAGTGGAGGACATCCTTCAGGAAGATCAATAAAATTACAACCCCAAGGGGTTTGACCAAGGCCAACCAGCAGATAAACTACAGATGATGCTCAGAACCTAAAGTGAAAACTAAATTTAACTCAAAACACTCTCAGGGTAAAAATACTGCCTTTAAAATCCCATCTACTTTTAGCTCCATGGGGGACCAATGGCTTTCTACTCCTGAAGAGCAGCAAAAGGCTCTCATTTTCTTAGGCAAACCTACAGACCATGTCACAGGCTGTTTTCAGGTCCTTTAAATGTCTTTCTTTTTTTTGGCATCCACAATGACAATAATTTTCATTACTGTTTGTTCTGTACTAAAGACTGCTGAAGTTTAATAATCTCTAGTAAAAGTACCTTCATAATTAATTTTCCACCAGTTGATACATTTTCACTGTGCTTGCAGCATTAATCTTTGAACTCAGCTGAAAGGCATAAAAAATAACAGGAATTCTTCCATTAGTGCTCCAAGCTATTCTGTTTGCCATCCTTCTATTTCATTTGGTTTTGTTGGCTGGAGTAATGTCAGTATAACTAGAAAATTAATTATTAAGGCTATTTCTGAAGTCAAGGAGGGAAGGGTTTAAAAAATAAAGAAATCTCTATGTTGTGTGGGGTTTTAAACTTAAATATGACTAATTTCTTGCTTTAGTTTGTATTATTGAGGTTGTACATACATCTTTATGCTTGATCCAATTACTATTTTTTTCCTGAGTGTGCATTTACAAAATGTACATGGCTCACACCCAGGGATTTCAGAACTCCAAGGTCCATTTTTATACAAGAATTCAACGTGTGTTTGGGGGTGTATTTTTTTGGTTGTTAAATGAATAGCTCTGCACAGAGAAATCTGTGAGTTCTTTTCACTCCATAAATTCAGTCTGAAATTGGATAGAAATGTAAGACTTGCTCGTGCACTTCTATTCTTACACCCTTTCTCATTTGTCTTATACTGCTTTAGAGTCCTTGCTGTATTCAAGTCTGTCTTCAAAACAGTACAGGGTCTGTCACTGGGACAACACAAGGGTGGTCACAGCGGGGAGACCAAAGGTTTCTTCTCACACTGACCAAAGGTGGATATCAAGAAATCATGGAACAGCAGAGCAAGCAAACAGCTTGTAGTAAATCTTACAGATTTAATTTTTTTTGTTTTTTTTGTTTTTTTTTTTGGTGGAGGGGTGTGTAATTTTACATTTTCATGAGATTATAATCCTAACCCAGGATCTTGCTGCCCATAACCTGGAGCCCCATCATTTCATCACTGCCTGATTTGACATTTCTCTGTGTTAAGTCTCACAGGCCCTTTCACTGCCCACTGCCTGAGCTTTGCTGACCCTCTGCTCCAATCCACACTCATGTGAGGCCCTCTCTCTGTTATCCTGCTGCTCAGCAGCATCAGGAAAAGTCAACAATTTATAATTCAAATCCTTTCCCTGATTGTTATAAACATGCTGGAGGGAACGTTCCAAGCACAAAGCCTTATGTAACTCTACTAATGATTTCCCTCAAGGTTAAAGATGACCTTGCTCTCCTACCTCTTGTTTCTCACTTTAGCCAATTATTTATCCACTTAGGCACCTTCCTTCTCATCACATCACTCAAGAGGATATGCAGAGCAGGAAATATCCAGAGGAGACACTTGGAAACAAACAGCAGGAGCTGGAAACACAGGGATCCAATAATCATTGGTGCTTGTGTGCATGCTTAATGTAAGGATAAAACGAGCAATCAATCAGAAGCTGTGCTGCATGGCAGATCAGAGCAGATAAGAAAAGGGGAAATGAGGAGTCGTAGCTCGGCTCCTCTGGTTAGAGATGGAAGATAAGACGTTCAATGCTGTTCATCAGTCACACTATAATTCTTCTCACCTCAGATGCAACATCAGATAAATATATTTCCATAACTAATCCAATATTGAATCAGGTCCTGCTGTTTTGTAAAGCCTACCTAGGCCCTTCCTTGAAAAGTATTCTGGAAAAACCTGCCATATTTCAGCACATGCTTTAATGATACTCAATTCTGGCATCCAGACACTTGTCAGAAAAACAGAAAGAGTTGTCTTCAGTGCTATGATGCCCCATACAGGACAAAAGGCTGTATTAGTTCAAAAAGTGCCAAATCCAACCAGAATTGGTTTTGTTCTGAGCTCTTTTCGAAAGCTGAGTTGCTCCACTTCCAACTACAGGGTTAATGTCCATTATTACTTTTCCAGCTTTGTCCCTTCCTCTCTCCTGCCATTTCCATGAACAGTCAACACCAAGTCTTTTTCTTTTGTCAGGTGACTTTCCTAAAAATCAATGTTGATTTCTATTGAGATGTTTGCTCGGAGAAATCAATACCATTTGCATTTTGACTCCAAATGATATTATTTGTATTTACAAATGTCAAAACTCCTACAAGGAATGGCTGCTCTATAATTAGATAATTTCTAAGCTGTCAGTACTCATTAGTGCTTCAGCACAGACTGGCACAGCTATCATAGTTCCAAGTGACAATACTTTTGCAAGTATTTGATTATCCCCAAAGTTTCCTTTGGTCATAGAACAGCTGATCTGGAAACATATCTACAAATCCCCTCTGCCTGGGAGGCATTCAAGCAAACTTGTTCCAATCAAATATGGACAGGACATCTATTCTCAGTTTACCCTTTGATATGTGAGCAGGGTTAGGTTTTAATGACTGAATTTGAAAGGGAATGATGGTCCGAGCTCTTAGCTTTAAGATGAAACTATTCCTACTGAAATGTAAGATTTGCTTCTTCTTGTTACAACCAGCATTTAATTTTTGTGCCTTTCAGTCAGTTCTCACACTATCCTGTGTGCAAATGAAATGCAGCTTGCACATGTAATTGCATTAACATGAGATTCTCATCAAAGAAAAAGTTTACTTTAGTCAGAATTCCGGAGAGAGCCCTTGCTAGAAGTGCTAAGATAGCAAGTCAAACACTTGCTCTGAAGTACCCGAGTTTTCACTCCAAGTGCTATTTTCTCACATATCTGAGACTCAGGATTCTCTACCACACCAGGAGATGTCTGACATGAATCTACCCAAATCCCACTCTAACACTATGAACCCCATTTGTAATCTTTTCATTTTAATTTAAAACCTGTTCCTGAAGAAAAACCCTCCCTTTTATCACGCCGGCTTTGCCACGACTGTGATGTTTCTCTCCCCATTCCTGATTGGAACTGAATAGCCTACAGGTGCATCATAATGAACAGGAGCTCCATGCAATCCATCTCCAGGCTTTCCAACAAGGTGACACTGAAAGACTTTAATTTCAAGTTGTAGAAAATTGTCTTTCTTACTGAGCTCCAAGGTATGAGACAGTGCGTGTTTTGACAGCTTATTTAACAGGCTTTGCTGACTTCACAGGCAGTTTATCTTTGGTCAGAAAGAGACAACCAGAAGGAAGGAAAGGGCTGAAGGGATGATATAACAAATAATAAAGATTCATGTGCTATTAAAACAAAGGGAAAAAAGGCTATTTTTAAATAAAAAATAATTTCAACTTTATGCTTCACTCTCCCTTGTGCAACAGCTCTGATATTCAATGCCAGTTGCCCCACACTTCTGCTATTTTGAGGCACATGCCATGACAGTGTCACAACTTTCCTGTCTAATTAAACAGGAACAGCTCTGTGAGTCACATCCAAGGAGGCACTGCAGTCCTGCGAACACACACACTCACACACACGCTGTTGGAGAGGCTTTCACTCCAAAATAGCCTTTATCAGATTCCAAAGCTTTACTTCAATTTTCATCTTTAGTGCAATTTTCACTTAAAAAGCTCAGTTCCACTGAACAGAGGCAAGACTTACTCATTAAGTACTTTCAGGTATGAGAAACTTGGGAAATAACAGACTATTATGAAAAATTACAATGAAATAATATGGGATTTTTCATATTACTGAACTCAGTGTTCAAATCCCTCTGCAGCCATTGCCATACACCACGCAAGGGTAATAATGAACTTGTGTGCAAATGTTAATTAGAAATTTCTTGGAAGTTTTAGGAACAGGAAGTGTTTAGTGAGCTGTGACAAACACTCTGCTAACACACTTGTACTTTTTCCAGCATGACTTACTGACAGGATTGAGTCTGATGCAGCTCCAGGAGGGCCCCTGGGACGGATCCAATTTGGATCATGCACTGGAGACCGAAGTTCAGATGTGACAGGAACAGTTATATTAGGCTGTACATGTGGCTGATACACCTGAAAATCACTTGATATAGATTTCCAAAATATCCCTGCCAATCTGATAAGAAGTACCTTTGGCAGTGCCCAGTTCTCTTTGCCATGAAAAGCTAATTTACAGGAAGCATCACCCACATGACTAACAAAGTCATTTACAACAGACTGAGCTCAGTGACTTTGCTGTCACCACAGAAAAAGAGACCTGAGATATGCTGGGCATACCCTGACAGCCCCTACTGAACCAAGCAGGGATTTATTCCTATTTACCACATTTAAATACATCCTTCCAATTCAGACTTTCAGGCACGACCCGGCCAATACTTTGTGCACCCACACACTTCACACATTTCTGTATTACCTGCCATTTTATTGTTTGCCTTGGTAACATCTAAATTCCTTACTATGCAAGAGAAAGACATTGCAGTTCTATGAGTATTAATGATTCACCTCACTAATTCCAGTAAGGATAGAAGGTAGATAGCTACCAGATCCCAAATCTTGTCTACAATTAATTAAGCCTGTGGAAAAGCTCTGAAATGCTGCATTTCTAACTCAAAGTTCTCAGCAACTGTGTCAAGGGGAGCTCACTGTGCCCACTAATATTTGCATATGGGAGTCTTTAAAAAACAAACAGCAAAACTAACCAAAGAGAGCACAAATCCCAACAGACAATTCACGTATTTATAGCTCTTGTTCACTCAAGTGTAGACTTTTAAAGGTGGAGGTGAAAAGCAACTGAAGAAAAGCTCCCCAAAAGCCCTCCAAAAGAACTAATATTTTTGACGCTATAAAGAAACTTATAATTTCAGTTCTCATCACAAAATCACAAACATTTCTAGATCACACCTACATTTGAATGCAAAAGTATTTAAAAAGAAAGCAATGAAAGCTAAGGAGAAAAAAGTAGAGTTTCAAAGCATTGTGTGCCGAAAGTTTTAGCCTGTTCTCTGCTTTTAAGCACATTTTCTCCAACAGAGGTTTGAGCCATGTCCTTTAGAGAATCTAAATTAACAGATCACTGTCAGTGTCATTAATATCTAACAGGTTAACAGAACCATTGGCCCAACCAAAACCAATGGATTTCTTAAACTGTATATAGAGAAAAAAAGTAGAAATTTCAATGTTTGTGATTCTAAGCAATGCTTGCTTAAGTCTGGAAAACTTTAAAGTATCACTATTTTCCCCTCTGCTTACACCGTGCAGATATTCCTTCACAGACACACTTAATTGACTGGAACAATTCTACTTGGCTTCAGTGATTTTATAATTTGTCATAACCACCTCACTAGCTCTTGAGGAGACAGACTTCTTCCTCACCCTGCCAAAACAATCTTATGAAATATGGTTTGGTTTAATTAAAGTATAATTAATGCCTTGAATTTTAATTACTTCTGCTGTGATCTGGAGATGAAAATATTCTTCTACCAGAATAATACATTTAATATGAAATGGACACACTTAGTATTAATAACCACTCTATATCAACTTCAGTAATGAGTTCCTTTGATTGAACAGGCAGAATTTGGAAAAAAAAATAACCCACAAACCAACAGCTTTTCTGCCTGTCAGGATATAGATATAGTTGTTGAAAATGGAACTTATTCGTTTTATGTGGTTTGCAAAAATAAAACTGAAATCTGTTTTTGTGTGCTAAAGGCTGTCTATGAGATTTTCCCTTTTATCTGGTGATGGGACATGGAAAAAATATGGTTAACAGGCAAGGAATGTTGAGTGACATACTGACATCAAAATATTTTTGCTAAATGTACATGTTTTCAATTTTATTTTCTGGAGGGTTGTAAGAAGGAAAAATTCCCTACTGAATTAATTACAGGGCACTTTCTCTGTAGTGATCCCATGTCTGGTTACTTGGAAAGTATGGTAAAAATACTGCACAAATTGTTAAGTGTACTGCTAATTTGGGTTTAAGACATCATTGTTGTCAAACGTGACCTTTAGCTGGAGTAATTAATTCAGGTTTTTTATTAGCTAAACTTCATGGCTCAAAATTCATAAATATAGTATTTCTATCACTAAAAATGAGTGTGGAGTAGATAAAGGATTTATAACACAGTCTCCTCTATACTTGATCAATGATCTAAAAAAAGATGCACTATTGTTGCCACCATCTGCCTTTCTTTCTTCTCCTACCTTTGTTTCCATTTATACCTCCTTGGGATTCCTCCACTTATTCCCAGAGGAACTCTTAACAATCAGACCTAAAATGAATTCAAACCATGACTATAAACATTAATTCCCCCAGGTTCAGAATGAAATACCAATATATGCCAAAAAATCTTACACATTCAGGAAAACAGAGCTACAAACATATGCAGTAACATATGCCTGGAAATGAACAGTAGAGTTATTTTAAATATTGAAATGTTTTTAATTTTTGAAGACAGGAAAACAGCTGAGCTAGGAGTAGCATCATTAAAAAATACGGCAATCTAAGTTTTCAAATGTTAAATATTAAAATGTATTTCAAATGCACCAAATATAGACCTAAAGTAGCCCAGCAGTAGTTGACATTTACCCCAGATTACCTCCTGCCTTTAATAGATTTCCTGCCAGGTACTGAATAAATGTAAGAATTGCAGAAATAATTGAAATATCCTTGGGCATTTGGCTTAAACCATTCATTTATTCAAAGGATGAAATGCAGATATTACACCAATACACAATCCATCTGCCTTAGTGGGCAAGAGGGAAGTTTTCCTCAGCCTTTCTCTCCTCCAAAAGCTGTTATTGCAGCTGAAACTCCAAAACTGAGGAGCCAGGAATTGCATAGCGAGGGATGGGATGTGCCAAAGTGTCCATGGGCAGCAGAACTCGGCACCTCTGCTGTGATTCCCTGGGTTTGGGGGTGGCTGTGGGAGAGGAGATGGCATTTCAGAGTGTTTTGCTCACCCCCAGTGCTCCTTGGCAGCTCCTGAGATGTCCTTTAGTCCCAATCTGAGCTGCCTTGACTCTCCCAGACCAAACAGCACATGCTGTGCCCTGGGTATAAATCCAGAGATATTGAAACTGCTACATGGTCTGAAAGAGTAAATTTTAAAGGATAAAATACCTAATGGGGTTTATATTATCCTTTACCATACATACATTACATGTATTATAAAAGCTGCTGAATTTGGCAGGCTTGCATTGGCTCCCATGGGCCAGTGAGTCGATTTATTTTTCCATGTATTCCTCTATATGATAATCCTCACTAAGACAAAAGACCTGTCTCTCAAGAAAGGCTAAAGGAAGACAAGCTTAGGATGGATTGTCACTTTCCTTAAGATCCCCAGCTGCCCAAAGGAGCAAGGACAATCCATACATCCTGCTCCTAAGGAGCACAAACAGAATTTATGAGAGGGTAGTTGGTGGCTGAACTGCTCCAGCTGTGCAGTAAACAGTCCATTTTAAAAATTTTTGGAAAAAAGAGGGAAAAAACCTTAAGGAAGGCTGATGTGAGCAGTGTGATTTATAAGATGCCAGCCCTTGGCCTGTGTTCTGGCTGCTGCTTTAGTGCAAAAGCCTGCCTGGGTCAGCTGGAGATGCCTTGATGTTGGCTGAGCAGCTCTGGCTGTGCAGCCCCATCTCTCAGCATGTCCCTGGCATCCCACGGAGCCCTGGCCAAAGCCACCCAGCCTGGCAGGATATGGAGCTTTGAGCTCCAACACCCTGCAGGGACAGGGGGGATTTGGTGCCTCTGCTCAGCACTGCTCAGCAGAGCTAAGGTGTCGCTCTACACCTTAGAGGAAGATAAAGTGTGATTTTCACACTGTTTTCCAGAACACCATTAAAAAAACCCCAAACAAACAACAACAAAAAAACCCAATGAAAGGTTTCTTCCAGTTTTTGTTCTTCCTGCGGAAGGAAGAATCTAAAACTAAGACTCCACTAAACTCATCTGCTCTTCAATAGCTCAGAGAAAACGTTCTAATTTTGGCAAGGAGTGCCCATCACTAAGGTTTTCAGCTTCCAAGTAGCAGAACTAAATTGAGAATGAACTTCAGGTGGAATTCACATTTTATTTTGTTTAAAAGTTCATTCAAATCTAATGAAACTTCCTATGCCACTTACTACTGCAATACCTTCACATCAAAAGTCAATGTATGAACTTCTTGTAAACAGCACCTATAATCAAGGAGGAATTCATGGCTCCATCTCCTTAAGCAGGAATCTCGTAGCAGTATTGGAAGATAAATCCCCAACTCTGATCCTCCACACACAGATCACCCACAAAGTTACTTTACAATATTGACATTTACAGCTATGGACATATATGAATCTATACATGCTATGTAATATATAATGGATAAATATACACATTATATAATAGATATTGTACACATACAAATATTTCAGCTTGTTAGATGCAAAACAGTCAAGTTCATGGCATGAGGGGTGTGGCATTTTGTTAAACAGTACCACTCTTGACTAGATCATGAGATATATAACCAAAGAATTTGTGTAAATATGAACCAAACCCTGTTCATTTCATACCACCAAATGGCAAAAAAATAATTCAATAAAAGAAAAAAATCTTTTTTTTCTTGCTGCCAGCGAGAAAATGGTACTGGAAGTTTCGATGCTTGTGGCAAAGGGTATCAGTCACCATTAATTTGACTGAAACTGTCAGTTTTGCATTATTTGACATCCATTTCTAGCTGGGGCTTATTTTCTGAGCACAGTTTGACAAGTGTATCAGAGTATTTCAAAATAAAGAGAGAGTTTAGAAAGCAGGCAGAGCAGAAAGGTGTTTGGGCTACTTTCACACAGGAGTCTGGAATACCCAAATTGAGACAAATATTTCCAAGTAATAACAAACAACCACAGGAAGCAGAGATTTGGAACCTGAGGATGTGAGCACAAGCCATGCATTTCATTCTTTATATTTCAGGGTTTTTTGCTGACGAGCATTGTGTTTATTTGTGGCAAAGGGCAGGAGCAAACAGATGATACTGAGGGTTGTAGACACTAACAATGGCTGGAGTGAGGATGCCTCGCTGAGACCAGCTGGCTGACCTTAGAACCCAGTGACAGCAGCAGAGGGGGGGCCAACACACAGTCCTCAAGGCACATTCAGCTCAGGGAGCATCTTCCACACCTGCTTGGCCCCCGGAGAGACGGGTCTGCATGCACTTCCTTAAGGACAGCACTTCCCAGGCTCATCCAGGTCATCACTCTCCATGGAGAGACAAAGGTGACAGCATTCTAAATCCCAAGGCTCTTCTAGAACCAAATACAAAACCATCCTTCCAACTCAGAATGTCTGTGAACCACCCCTACTCACCAAAAATTATCCAGTGGTTTAACCAAGATGATGAAAATTCACTATCAAGATCGAGTGCATTGCTCCACCTTTTAAAGGGGAAACTTTCCCCCCCTCTCTTCTCTGCAGAAAGCTGTTCATATTCTTCAAGTCCCAGTCTATTTTTGGAAGGCCCTGCTGAACTGTTTCAGGACAGAACATACAATACCCTCTAAGGTTGCCTTCAGCATTCAACTGTGGCTGAACTGGCAGGAGGTTCAGTAACACTGCCTGAGATAATGGGTTGCCGTGGCAACATTCCTGCCTGCTGCCAAATTCTGGAGCTCAAGTTTTAAAATTGATCTCAAACCAAGGTCCTTTTCCAAAAAAATCTCTAAGCTCTTATTAAGAAAAGCAAACACACCACCATATTCCTCTCCAAAAACATCCATCTCACATAAAAGGAGGCAGTCCTTGCTCTGGCATTTACTTCCAGAGCCCTTCTGACCTCAGTATTGGCTTCTCTTGTATTAAAATGCTATATTCCCACTATGAATTTGCCTGGCTTAAGATCAAGCATGCAATATTTATATACTTCTACTCAGACATGTAGAGGATAATAATGCCATTTCTTAGGCAAGCAGCAGAGTTTAAGGGGCAGTTCTGTTACCGGGGGTTTTCAAAGCACCTTTGGTCACTGCCCTGTCCCTCTGTGAACCTCAGCAGAACTCAAACCACAACTGTCCCCCCAACTAATTTTTCACCTCTCTGGAAGATCTGAAACTGCAGTAGAAATAGTTGCCCTAATTTTCAGAAATTTAGGGCAGCGTGAAAATACTCCAAACTTATCAAACAGGTTTTATTAATACAGAAGGCAACACAGGAACAAGTTAAATTTATAACAGAGCTTGAACATCATTCACAAACTGCTGCGATGGCACAATTCTTACATTATATTCCAACTGTTGAAGCATTTGAATTTAGGTTTCCAACTCCCAGCTTTAAGTTCTCAAACAGATAATATATATTTAAACTGCATCACAATGAAAAAACCCCCAACAACCTGCAGCAACTCACACATCCTGTACAGAGGGAGAATGCCAGCAGATACTGTAGAGAAGGTTTTTTTCTAAGAATGTCAATCGCTTTCCACTTTATCTTCAAAAAGGACCTACATTTGGAATCAGCTAAAAATAAGAGATGCATTTTAACAATCCCTGGCACTCCAGACAAGACAGATCTTCAAATCCCTTCTAAGTGATGGACATACCTATGGATCTTCCCAAAATGTTCTCTGCCAAGCAAATGTAAGAATCCCTGTGTCAACTGGCACGGCAGCAGCAGAGCAGAATTTCACTGCACATCTCCCTTTCCATGCTAGAAATCAAATACCGGTGTCACAACTGTTCAGCTCCCAGCAAATCCTCCAGCACACGCCAGGATCATGTCCCAGTTGTGGTAAATTCAATTTAGTCACTACATGAATGGTGAAATCCTCAGAAGTATGAGGAAGATGCCTTTTAAGATTTTCATGTTGTGGTATGAAAAGCTTTCTCCAAAAGCTGGAGAGATCTGGTTGTTGCAAAAACAATGTATTGGGAAAAAAACCAACAGCAAACCCTAAAGTTCATCATGTCTGGCTGATTCATGCATAAATTATAATTCAGATTGCCTGACAAAATATTTCAAACAACTATCTTGGTAAAATACCTCATTCTAGGTGGTTTATTATACAAATAAAATCAGCTAAGAGCAGAATAATTGCTTTGTCTCATCTCTTTCTGCACTCAGTGCCTGCATTATTATTGTATGTTCTTTCCTAAAACAAACTGAATCTCCTTCATCAGCTATTAAAAAGTCTTTTAAACTACTTGAATCATAAACCTTCCCGGTTCCCTGTTGTTCTGTGCTTTACACAGAGGTCTTGTTTGTACTTCCTATAATTATATGTCTGCACATCTGCAAATGTGCTTATTGTGAACAGATTATAGCAACACTCGGGACTCTTTGGGGAGAGTTCAGGGATAATGTTCCACACGCACAGGCAACACGACAGAAGACTTTTTAAGCCCCATTGTTTCCAGTAATTTAAAGAAATGATCCAGTCTTTAATACCTTTGTAAAAATTGGAGGTACTTATAAACCCCAGTGACAAAGTGGTGCTCACAAGTTCCAGTGGCTCCTGCAAGTTTTTGAGCACGTAAGAGCTGTATAGATTTAGATCAGGGAAGAAATGTCTTTGGGACAGATTGATGGAACCCCCCACCATCCCTGCTCCTCTGTCATCCTTCCCCCAGCTCTGGTGGGTTTTCAGGACCTTGGGAGAAGATTCTGGGTCTGGTTTTATGGAGGGGCTACTCAAAACCAATGAAGATTTAAGAGCAGATTTACAGATCAAACTAAATTACTCTTCTCTCCTCTCCTTGTCTCTTAAATCTTCTGGAGTAAGTTTTAAATTGACACACACCAAGTTTAAAAAATATCCCAAGTGTGACTGGAGTCTGTCCCAGTTTAGCAGGCTGGAAATATTCAGCAAACTGGTGAAATCATGCCGAATTCTCTCAGTGACTGTGGGATTTAGGCTTGAGTGTTTTAGCAAACTGGGGGGACTGGAAATGCAGACTCTTTTTAATCTCTATGGAAGATTAGATGGGATCTCAGGAAAAGGGTGGTGGGCACTGAACAGGCTGCCCAGGGCAGTGGGCATGGCTCCAAGGGTGCCAGAGCTCCAGGGGTGTTTGGACAATAATGTGCCTTGTGGGTCCCTTCCAACTCAGAATATTCTATGATTCCATGAAAAATTCCCAGAAAATAACCTGGAGTTCAAACAAGAAAAGGTCCTGCAGTATCATTTGAAAAATTCATTCCAGAAAAGAGATCCATAGAAATTTTAGCAGTTTCACTGTCAAGTTTTCAATGCAAAAACCTGTCTACCCCATCCCATAACAGAACTAAGACTGTGGCATTTTTGGAAATTCTCTCATGACTGATGAAATCAGCTGCCAATGTCTCACTGATACTGTACAGAGAAGATTTAGATATATATTTTTAAAATACACATATATTAGACACAGTGTAAGTGCTGCAGAAAGGCACATTTCCAAAAGGAGACAAGCATCTTTAACTTGGGAGATTTAATGAGAATGTAGATTATTTTTTAGTACAAACACAAAATAATACCTATTATGTTTTTGTGGTCCTGATCTTAAAACCATGAAAATGCCCCTCAGAACCACTTATCTGTCTTTAATGTAGCTGCTTATCTACTGCCTCAGTTCAATAGGTGATAAAAACACAAAACCTCTGAGTTTCTGCTCTCTCACAGCTCGGACTGGATTTAAATCAGGGTGGTTACACGATTGTTTCCCACTGGCATCAGGCACCTCTGAAAGCACACACAGAGTCTCACAAGCTGCACAACATTCTGTCATTTCACTAAAAAATATCTCAAAGTGGAGTTTTTTTTAAGAGGAGATATTTACCCATATGAATTCATGGGCAACCAAATATTCTGAAATACAGAACTCTATTAGGTGAATATACACTAGTTGAAGAAAAGTGATGGACAGTTCTTTGAGGATATGTTTTTAAGAATAAAAATGTAAGTAGCTTAACAGATGCACTAATCTATTCTGGTTCATTGCATTACTTTCCAGTAAATCAAATATCCTGCCCCAAACTTTTTCCACTGAAGTCACTCTCCCCAGTGCCACGAGCTAAGTGTACTGATGAGACAGAAACATTGCATTGCATTCCTTTCTTTTGAGATATTATCCTACTCAGGGGTGCATCCTTGGTGGGTATTGGTTACCCAGAGGACCAGAATGGAGAAGGATTGGCTCTGGAATGTGAATCTGGACTGGGAACATGGATACTTTCTGGTACAGTCAGTATATTATCTGTCCCAGATAGCTCCTTCTGGATGACACCCACACATGGACGTGGAAAAGAGTCAGGCCAAGTTAATTATTGAGTTAATCTGCTCTCTGCTCCCTGCTTTGAGGAGAGGAGTCACAGAGAGCACAAAGTTAATTTATCTGTGGTAAAGCAAAGACAGTGGAATATTGCTTTTCTAAGAAATCATTGAAAGATTTATGAAGAGGTTCTTAGAGCTTCAGATCAAAGATAAGGAAAAAATACCCATTACATAATCTCTTTGTAAGTTCTAGACCAATACTGTGACATTTTTGTCAGAAAAATCCCAATTTTTAAGACAGATTGCTTTTGCTTATTAGGAATTGAATTGGTTCTTATCTGTAGCTGCCCACACTCAGAGACCTGTTTTTGTAATTGTGCAAGGAGACAAGGGGGACCTTGGAATACTCAAAAATATCAGAAATAAGGGAAGTGTCCTGCTATCTTTACTTTCATGGCTGATAAAACAGAGCAAATTGCAGTCCATAGTTGATGAATACATGGTAAGCTTATTTCTCTGCAACCAAAAGTGTTCCCACAACTGCAAGTAATGAAAGCTGCACCAAAAAGTAGCCAAGAAAACACTTACAGTTCAGTACCACAAATAATCAATTGAAACTGTGCATTCCTGACAATTTCATTTACTCTACAACAGCTGTAAACTGACAGGCTGGGCCTTGTCATTAAGAAATAAGATGCCTGACAAGATTTATGAGTTGGGGAGAACCCACTGAAACTAAAGAGGTTTTTGACAGGACTGAAAAAGACTTGACCAAACTTATTAACTCTACTGGTGGATCATATAACTTCCTGGCTAAGGTATTTTTATATAATGTTTATTTGCTTTAAAAACAAGCGATTTGGGAGACTCCCAAACTCAAAATGGCACTATTTATATTAGGATGGAACTATGTGGGTTATACAACACAGCACAGGAATTTCCACCTACCTGTGCTCGTACTCCTCTGCTAAATTAAAAAGGTATGAAATAGGTACATTCAGCCTAGGGGTAAATATATAGGAAAAATAGCAAAACTGGCTTTGAAGAATATCAGGAAGAGAGGGAAAATAAAGAATAAAATAACCTGCCTCAAGCTGAAACAAAATAAAGTAAGAAAAGGCTTTAGTCATGCTATGGAATTCAGAACTGAAGTCTTTATAGGAATGACAGCACAACTGTGCACAGAAAAAAGGAAGAAAGTTTAGTTTGCAGTTAAAGCAGGCCTGTTCATAGAAAATGTTACTTCAATGCTGTCTCTTTTACAGGGAAATGGATGATCTATTCCAAATACTTTAAAGATTACTAAAGAGAACACCACATAAGGACAATTTTGCACTGACCTGGACCAGGTGCCCGAGATCCTCCCATTTCAGATTATCTCATTAAGGACTGAGCTGGCAGCTCTGATCCATTTTACATCACTTTACACTGCTGACAGCATTTTAAACAGGCTTTATCAACAACAACAAAAAAAAGTAAAAAAATCCAATATTCTTTTTAATTTCTTTTTTCTAGGCATGTTTTTTTTAATCTTTGGGCTGAAAGGGTTCCAAATCTGTCCCTTGCAGCCCCCCAGGCATAGCCTGTTTGCATGGTGACAGCTTCAGGTGCC
Source organism: Xenops minutus (assembly GCA_035221455.1). NCBI lineage: Eukaryota > Metazoa > Chordata > Aves > Passeriformes > Furnariidae > Xenops > Xenops minutus. The sequence continues at coordinate 2,369,702 of JAWWEE010000142.1, forward strand.
ACACAAACCCTGCCCAATGCTTTGAAAAGTCTTTATTGTGTCATTCTAACCCTCATGCCTCCTTCTGAGAGGCTCAGTGGGATGTGTCCTGCACTGCAGAGCTCTCCGGGGCTGTTACGGGCTAATTCACAAAACCTGAGCTGGGCTGAGGACCAGCAGCAGTCGATGAACACTAATTAAAACCTGTAAAGACTACTGCAGACCTGTTCTTTTGCTTAATTCCCTCTTTACTTTTATGTATTGCTGACATGTATCAGAATCACATGTGAATAATGTCTCCAAAGAGCTCAGGGAACAGCTTCAAGAAGGGTGGCACAAAGCAAAGCCTCTCCTTAAATATCCCTGTAGCACGGAGTAAAACTATTAGTATCTGCATGCTGAGAATTCCAATACTGTGTTTGCTTTAAATAGATCCTTCTTTGTCCTGCTCCAAGCCAGCCAGGCAAGGACCTGCAGGTTGGCTTTCAGGAGGCAGCCTCTGGCATTAAAGCCTTCCTGGAGTCCCTGCTAATGCAGGGAGCTAAAGATGCTCTCAATCTGCTCAGTCCTGCATAGCTGGTTTGTGAGACACCCATGGGCTGACAGGGAGTGCTGGTGTGGCACTCACAGCTGGTTTTGCATGACTGGAGAAGAGGCTTCTCCTCCCTCTGGGTGGGCTGAAGCTCTGCCAGGAGAGGTTTAGGTTGGATACTAGGAAGGAATTTTTTACAGAGAGAGTAATCAGGTGTTGGAATGGCCTGCCTAGAAAGGTGGTGGATTCACCGTCCCTGGAGGTTTTTAAGATGAGACTGGATGTGGCACTCAATGCCATGGTCTGGTAATCACAGTGGTGTTGGATTAAGGGTTGGACTTGATGATCTCAAAGGTCTCTTCCAACCCAGCTGATTCTGTGATTCTAGGATGGGGAGTGGGGCCATCACACACTCTGCAGTGGAGGGCTCTGGTGGGCAATGTTGGACTCAGATGTATAATAAAATCCAAAAGGACACATGTGGGGTCGTGCCAAAGCAGCAGCCCAGTCAGTCATACATGGGGACAGCAAGGTGGACACAGAACCTTACCAAGAGGGAACGAGTTTCTTCAATATACAGATTAGATATTAGATTTAGATCTGGGGTTAGATTAGATATTAGAAAAAAAAATATTCATGGAAAGGATTGTCAAGCATTTGAACAGGTTTCCCAGGAAAGTGGTGGAGTCACCACCTCTGGATGTTCAAAGAAAAACATCTGGATACAGTGCTTGGGATCATGGCAGTGGTGCTGGGTTGATGGTTGGACTTGATGATCTAAGAGCTCTTTTCCAACATTAATGATTCTGTGATCATTTAAAGCTTTATACAAATGTGTTATACACATTTGTAAAACCTAAAAAGTAAAAGAAAACAGGAAAAAAATAATATCAACAGTGTTACATAAAGTTTTCTGCAGTGTTAATCAAAATGCTGACAAAAATAAGATATTTAGAGAATTGTCCACTTTTGAGCTGGGTGAAAAAGCAACAGTAATTTTGCAAGTTGTTGCAGAAAGAAAATAATTCTTGTACTGGTATTAAAAAAAGCCATGCAGAGTAATCTTCACCTGTTTATTAAAGCTTCTTGGACTTTACCAAGCCTGTGAAAAGAATGTGATTAATAATATATAAGTGATGTGAGTCACAGCAGAGATTCTCAGAATTTCTGCGTTGTTACCTTTCAAAGATAAAATATGTGTTATTTTCCAGGGGACTGGATGTCCCAGTAATCCAGCAATGTACTTGCTGGTGTGTCAGTGAGAGGTCTGCAAGGCACAATGATTAGACTGTCAGCAGGAGAACAATGAGGTGTGTTCCAGCACACAGAGAGCAACTGCAGAGGGAAAAATACCTCAATGGATCAGCAAGGAGGAGTTAGTAAGGACAGGCAAATAGCCCTTCTTTTCCCACTGTTTCCTCCTGTAACATTGCATTAATGTGAGACATAAAATTATGAAATAAAGCACTAAAAATAATTAACTGTTAACAGTGATTAAGATATAATTGCGTGTCCAAGGCTTTTCTGCATGTTTCCATGGTTAGCTGAATCTTGTATTTTAAACAGTGGAATTTGGTAGGTATATTTTTTTCCTGTGATCATTATTTCCACATTAACACCACCACAATTACAGGCTTTTTTCTTTAAAGTCAATTGTCTTTTACAAGGAAATGGTGACAGCATCCAGTGTTCCTAAATGTTCAAGAAAGTGTAAAGCCATTGGCCACTCGCTAACAAGAGGTATAAGTAGTAACTTAATTTAGGAAACTCACTAAACCAAAATGCCAAACACTGTCACTCCAACTGTGCCAAGCACCTTAAAATGTGTTCTAAAGGAAAGTTATAACCCCTGATGTGCAAATTGAGACCTCAGTGTAATTTGGCCTTTTAAATTGGCACACTCAGCCAAGAGCATCTCTCTTGTTTGTGACATATGCTGCACTATATTACTTAGATATTACCAATTGATTTCAGCAGAAGTTTAATTTCAGCAAGCTCGCTAGGCTTAATTTCTTCTGAACCAGCTCTCTAGCAGTGTATTTGCAAAATGATTGAATTTATTACAGCAGGGCTGTCTTTGCTGTAGAGTTTCTAGAGTTAATGTATGCAGCTGCCAGTGCTTTCCTTAATCAGAGAGGAAAGGGCCACCTTGCATTGCCAGATCTCATCAGGACATCTACCCAGCAACGATGGGCATTTCTGTCCTGCATCACTGTCATCAATGGACCTTCCAGCAAATGGGGCCACTTGATATCATCACCCAAATGCCAGAAATTCCTGCTGACCAAGTCATTACTGGTACATTCCCAGCCACCTGCATCTCACTCCAACACCCAAAACTAAGCTGGAAATGGAAAATGGGATTAAAGTTTTTGTCCTATGGCTTTCAACAGAGAAACTCTGATTGTTACACCTACAGAAACTCCTCTCACATTATTGGTGTTTGGGGTGGCAAAGTCACACCAAAATTTGTTCAAGATTAAGAGATAGGAGCCTGGATCAGACCAGAGAGTTGGGGGAAGGTCTGAAAAACATGAAGGCAGCATAATCTACACTAAAACAAGAGATGCCATTCTCAATCACACCCCTGTCCCAGGCCATAACTGGATTTTTCAACCATTTAACACTTAATAATCAGATTTAATGTGTTGGGTTCTGTTCTTCTGTTTCCCTTCAGCAGGCTGTGTATCTCTTGTCCATGGGGAATCTGTCATTAATAGGCTTTGCCTCAGAGTAATGTATGTTATATTCAGTAATCTGTTTTCAGGAGGTTTCATGTCATTCCTCTCTCCTTGAAATTTTCTCTCACTTGCAAATCTAATCAATGTGTTGTTTCATTACCTTTTTATAACTAAGAAATACATATAAAGATAAAAAAATACTATATTTTACTATCAATTATCCACTTTTCATCTTATGGAGCAGTACTCATACATAAATCTATGTTTCTTTCCCAGCAAAATATGAAAACCCTTCCTAAAAATTTCTTACACTCCAAAATAGAGATGCTGAGTCTGACTATTCTAAAAACAGCAAACGTGACAGAACCAAAGATTTTTTTTGCATGGGAAGGATAAGACTTGAGTGGTTTAAATGTGGGCTTGTGTTTTTATATTCTGGGCTGGTGTCACAGAGTAAAAGTGCAGCCTCAAGGCGTTCTGGCAGCCGACAGCAGCTGGAGCCAGGCTGAACAACAGCAATAATAGTGTGATGTGGATCTCTATGGCTTTTTGTCAAACTAAAAATTGAGTTATTGTGTGCTCTTACAGGTGACATTACCAAAGGACAGTGTTAGGATGCTGGGAGACAGTTTGGTAGCAAGGATATTGTTTCACAGCACTTTTTGAGATGAGCTTTGACTGTGATGCTTATAAAGTAGGATTTGAGAAAGTATTCTGTCCCTTGTATTCTTAGGGAATCACAAAGGAGATATAAACAGCTGGGAAAATTGGTAGGAAAAGTGATGATAACTGGGAGGGAAACTGAAGGCAGGGAAAAGGTTGATGGATTATTATAAACTCCAAGAGTAAGAGCCTCAACCTGTAAAAAAATTGCACTCTTCCCTGTGTGAATGTGAAGGTAAAGCAGGATTCCTGAATTCCCCTTTCCACCCTTCTTGTGTGAACTTGAGTATGTGTCTGTGTTCCAATCGATATGTATACTGGAAATTAGATAAATCATTAAGGAGAAGGGCAGGAAATGATTGTCTCAAACCTCTCCAGCACCTGCCCCAGGCTGGGCATTTTCTCCTGAATAATCAAAGAGCTCTAGTCCTGATGTCAATGATCCAGGGGACATGCAGGACCACGCGTTCTCAGGGGGCTTTACTGACACACAGCACCTCTCATGAGCCTCAGAACACATCAGTGGGATTAAAAACTGCTTCCAAGAGCCATTCTGTTCTACAATGCACGGAAATGCAACCACCTCGAGCGTTCCCCTCCCTTGACATTAAAGGCATCGTTTACTGCTTTTTAAGAGACAATGAACAAGTCACATTCAAAAACTTAGCAGAGAAGACTGACCTTGGGCATAAGTCCTTATTCTGTCAAGGCTTTGAGATGGCAGATGATCCAGACCTATAGTGACAAGTGTCAAATCTAAATACTAGGTTTTTTTGAGGGTATGCCAGATCCTTTCCATCCTCTTTCATATCCAATGATAATAATTGATGGTTAAATAGGGGTTGTTATTATCAGTGAGTAAGCAGAAAATGCAAGTATTTCCTACAAGAACAGAACTATCATGATCCTTTTACAGTTATGGAATATATGCCATAAGATGCTAAGAGTCAGTGCTTGTCTAATACAGCTGTTACATGGAATAAATGCAAGTTGCATCTACCATTCTGCTACTTATTAGGTAAACAGAACATATAAATATATGTTTATATTTACACAAACATATAAATACTGCCAGGTCTGCACAGTCTGCCCCAACAACACAGCAAAGATGTTGATAAACAGAAGAAGTGAGTTCAGTAGCAGGTCCCCAAGGTGGTGAAGGGTTGAAACACTCCCCCAAAGAGTGATATCTGAGGGAACAGGGCTTGTTCAGCCTGGAGAAGGGAAGTTTCAGCAGCATCCCAGTGTCTGTAGGAAGGTCATCATGAAGACCAAGCAAGGCTCTTCACAGAGCATGTTAAGAGGAAGAAAAATATCAGCCAGTGACATAAATCAAAACCAAGGAGGTTCAGACCATATAAGAAAAATGATTTTACTACTGGGACACTCAAGCATGGGGACAAGTTTGCCAGAAGTGTTCCAACATCTCTGTTATAGAGGTTTTCAAGACAAAAGTAGATAAAACCCTGAGTGATCTCCTGTGACCTCATAGCTGCTATCAGAAAGGAGAATGGCATTAAAAACACACAACAATTTGTATTTCACAGTATATAGCTAAAGTTCCAATTGCTTGGTTAGCTTTTTTTTTTCTTTTTTCTTTTTTTTTTTTTTTTCTGAGAAACAGCCTTCTAGATGAGCAGTAATGAAGACAAACTATATTTGGATCACAGCTGCCTACCTTGGGTCTGAGGCTTAGGTTCAAGGTTATTGCAATGAGGGACTAACAAGGTTGTTCATGCTGCTTGCCCATGACCTGCTCAGTACAATTTTCTCCAAGTAGAAAGGCTTAGCTTACTCCAAACTCTACAGAAAATACTCCTGCAGAAGATAATAAAGGGCCAGAGATAGAAGAATGAAAATAACTTGTTCTGGAGTACTTGATCTAGTAGGATACTTAAAAAATAACCAAATAAACAAACCTCAGAAAACTCCAAGAAACCAAAAGCCCTTTCTGACTCACCAGCAGATACATTATGATTCAACTCTGCACTTCTTTCTAGGAGGTGTGATATTTTTGTGCTACTCAGGGCTAATAGGGGAAAGGGGATGTAATTTTATGCCTCACAAGAACATCAGTAATAAGTTTGAAATTTCCCTTTGGAATATTGGCAAGAATTTTTTCATCATGAGTATATTTAAAGTTTTTTAAAGAAAAAAGTTGTTTGTTTAACCCACTTGAAAAATTTGTTTCTTAGGAATGGGTTCTTAGCAAGTCAAAATGCTCCTATTGACTTTTTACTCCACATACAATAATGCAAAATTACAGGTTGCCTTTTTTCTGCCTCTGCTATTCCTCCTTGATAGCTGGGGGTGTAACTCTTCATAAGGGGCAGATTTTTCTATAAAAGCAGTAGTTCTACATAATTCCTCCCAATAAAAATTCCATGTGTCCATCCATGTGCTGTATCTGCAGACTCCCGAGGAGCCAGGGAAGGCACTGAGTTAAAACGCCTCCAGCAGAGCTGGTTCCACACTCTGCTTCCAGCTGGCAGGGCTTTGGAGCAGTCACTGCTCCAGGAGAAGGGCTGTCCCACGTCCCTGAAGGTGAGAAGGGTGGATTCTCCAACCTGTCAGTTGTTTACAGCTCATTTTCCTTGTTAGTGTTGGACAGGGCTGCCATCACAGAAGGGATGAGGTTGGACGGGTCAGCTGCTCCACAGTAAAAAGGGAAAAGGTGAGATTTAGGCAAGATTTTCTAAACTCAACATATTCAGCAGTATAACACAATATCCCTTAAATATCTGGGCTTTGGAAAGTGCTGTTTGTGTTCCTCACATGTCTCCAAAAAGGGGTGCAGGAGAAGCAATAATTGTGAGAAATCCTGCCCCTAACCCTTTGCCACCTTTCTTCATTGTTCAAATGTCTCAGCAATTCTCTTTTCTCTCTCATCTGCCTCAGTCCCTGAGAGCCAACAAATAGGTGTGTTTTGGTGGGTTGAAAAGACTTGGGAAACCGATTTTATATTTTTTGTATACAGCAGAACAAATGTGATGAAAGACTAAATCCCACAGCCTCAATAAATTCTTAATTATTATTATTTTTTTTCTCTCTCCCATTTTAAAATGCTGTGTTGTGGTCCTGCATTTCACTACTAGGCAATGACATAATTAATGTAACTGGTGACTTTTCTTGAGCACAGCACTTAACAGCACAAGACAAAGAGCTCCAATTTTACTAAATCAAATAAAAATCAGTAAAAACTATTTTTATACTTCTTTGCTTCAATCCATGTCCATTCCATTCTTTTATATCTTGTTCTTGACCTGTGACAGGTGTTTCAAGCCTTGTGTTTGAGCTCCTTTTTGCTGCATTAGTGGCATCACTTTCAAGCCCTTGTTCATGGCAGATCCTTCCCAGCTGCTTGTAAAGTGGGTATTTTCCCCTTCTTATTTCACCCTAATATTCTGATTTCCTTTTGAGGGTGACAGTGTTGCTCCTGTTAATCAGCCTTACTTATACCAGGCTCATGTCTCACATTCTTTTCCCTTGGGTCTCGTGGAAATGCTGTGATTTTTTCCCAATTTTGGCATCCAGCTTCGTACGTGGGTTGCAATCTGTGGTACAGTTCCCAGTTATTTGAGGAAGCAACTGCATTTAAATGTCAACACTTTCCCTTAAGTGGATCATCTCTCCTGCCTCCTTTAGTTTGGAATATCTGATTGTCTTAAATTGATTTGTGTTTTTGCAATCCAAAGTTTTCTTTTAAATGAAAGTTGAGCTTTCCTGCAGATTTTAAATATAACTTTGTTTTTGTGTTCCTTTCCATGTAACTTTGACTCCTGTAATGCTGGTGCTGTGCTAGGCAGATGTTTCCTGGAACATCTCTTTCACAAAGGATGGACTAATGGGAGTTCTCCTGAAGCATTATTTTCAAAACAGGGTAATAAAACTCCTCAACTTCTTGTTCTCTGTGTCTGGCCTGACACGCAGTGTAAGTGCAGAGGTTGAGTACAAAAAGTGTGGAACACGATGTTTGGGTAAAGAGTGAACAGTTTTTTACATAAGGCTTGATTATTTATCAACAATCTGTACATGTGAAAACAGCAAAAGAGCAATAATTTGCTGTGTGTCTTTTGAGACGAGAATAAACATTACATAACTGCATGAATATATTGAATTCTCAAAGAAAGAAATGACTAAGTTATTAACTAGAAAATCCAGACCTTTTGAAATGCTTTCTGTTAGGTGTTTTGGTGGCAGATGAACTTGGGGAGCAGCTGTAGCTAAAAGGCATTTTTGAAGCCTGTTTAGAACATGATTTGTGACAAAATTCTCAATAGGTAGCTTATGACAAAAGTACCTTTATAATTTGCTAAATCAAGGGGAGCATTAGGTATTTACACTTATAATCTTAAAATTATTAAAAAAACTATTTAGACCCTTACTTTTAATATGCATCATTCAAAAATCTCTGGAAGTTCAGCATGTTTATACAAATCTTTTGAAATGATTTCCAGTTTCCTGCTGGGTGCCAGTCTGCCATCGTATTTAATGTGTTTTCCTAATGTGAGCAAAGATCTTCCTCAAGAGCTTGTAGCCATGGAATGGAAAGGAGGGTTTTCAGAGAACAAAGGGTTGTTTTTCCTCAAACCACCAGCAAACCTCCAGTGGGATGAGCAGTTGGCAGGAGGTGATGCTTTGCTGCCTTGTTATTCAAGTGGAGCTGAGATTTCTGGACATGTATTTCTTTTTCACAGCTGACAACAATGTGAGTTTCACTTGGCTCTACCGTAGCCGTGAGATGAACATCTCAAAGACTCCCTGGCATGTCACAGAGTCACAGAGTCACAGGTTGGAAGGGACCTCTGGAGCTCATCTAATCTGACCACCTACTCAAAGCAGGCAACTACACCAACTCTCTTGGATAACGTGGTAACCAAATCCACTTGGGATCATGGAATCACAGAATGGTTTGGGTTGGAAAGGACCTTAAAGCCCATCTCATTCCACCCCCTGCCATGGGCAGGGACACCTTCCACCAGCCCAGGGTGCTCCAATCCCTTTCCAACCTGGCCTGGGACACTGCCAGGGATCCAGGGGCAGCCACAGCTTCTCTGGGCACCCTGTGCCAGGGTCTGCCCACCCTGAATAGATCCTACTTTCTCTGAAGAAGAAGATGCCACAACCTCTCTTGGCAGCTTCCCACCTCCTTGATCACCATCACAGGTAGAATGTTTTCTTCTATTTAATCAGGTTTTCCCATGTGCCAACACGTGTCTGTTGTCTCTGGTCCTGTCAGCAGGCACCTCCAAACCAGCCAGACTCTGTCACCTCTCTGCTCTCCCATCAGGTATCTGGAGGCAGCAATAAAATGCCCCTGAGCCTTTTCTTCATAAGGTTGAACAAATCCTGTTTTAGCTGCCTCCCTTCATCCATCATATGCTCCAGCTGCCTTGGTGGCCTTGGCTAGACTTGCTGTAGCCCTAGAAAATCCTGTTCTTTGGAGCTTTCCAACCATGAGGGGAAAAATTAATGCTGTTATGGTGATTATTCATCTAAATGAGACCCAAGCTAATAAATTAAGAATAGTAAAACCAGAAAAATCATATAAATTTCCCTATTTAGCAGCTTGAACCCAGTCAGAGATATACCTAAAAGTATGATAGAGATTTGTAAAGAAATTGCCAAGAAGTAAAACACTCCCATTGAATTCAGTTTCAGGGAATTAGTTTCCTCACCAGAGCATGGATCTAAATGATTAAAAGCAGGTAGGTGGCATAAAGCTGCACCAGATTTGTACACACACACACACACACATATATATATGCAACATATCCACTTATAATAATTTCCAAGCTGAAGTTTTGGGTTATTTGATCACTTACACTCTCCTAGTACAGTACATTGAAATTGTACCCAGGACAGTAAAAAGCTGTGTAGAAAATAATCTACTTATGCCCTACCTGAAACATATTCAGTGCTGACTCAAACTGACTGTTTGAGCGAGACAGTCTCCTCAGCAAATGTCCAGTTTGACTCTATTAATTTGAGCTAGACACACTTTACATCTGCTAAAACATGTACTGAGTTAGCAGGAACTGGAGTAATTCACAAAAAGAAGTGCTGTTTGGACATCCTCCAGTAAAATACACTTCTGATGATATCTTGGAGTAAAGGATGACTGCAAAAGGGATTTAAGGGAAGGAAAATGACAAGAGCTTTGTGACAATGGTGAAAAAATATGGATTAAATGTATCAGGGCTGTTGCTAAGAGGAGCTGACAGAGCTGCTGAGATAGCTCAATGACCTGATTAAACAGGAGCAAGAAACCGTGTTCTCTGTCCACCTCTACAAGATTTCATCATAAATTATTTCATTCTCTTGGTATATAGAGACTCCCTCCTTAAAATAGATGTCAGATTGCTACGTAGGCAGTCCTGGGGAATATATATAGATACCTCTAAGCCTCATTACTTGTGTAAAATGGAAAAGAATAACATCCATAGGTGTGCAGGCTGAAATTGAAAAGTCAAGAAACATTGTGTTAAATACATATAGTGCAAGAAAAACTACCTAAAGACTTGTACCTCCAGAAAATTCTAGACTGTTATAAAAGGTCATCAATTAAGGGCTAAAACATTTTACACTCATTCCAGGATATGCAGTGATCTCTCTTTCTCAATGCACAGCCTTTTAATTTATCCATTCACTCCCTATGAATTCTCTAAAATGCCTGAATTTTGGGAGCAACTTCTTTATTAGTTTATATTCTCAACAAGCTTAAATTGAACCCCCCTATTGGATGCATGACCAGACCTTTATATACCTTCTTCTTAATACGACTTATTAGAAGTTGCACAGGTTTTTTGGTTTTATCTATTCCTATAACACATAAAATGAATTCTGGTTAATGTACATTAAATTGCAACAGCTCAGCCCCAATATTCTCTATAGCAACAAATATGCATTGGCTACTTGTGTCAAATCTTTCCTCAGCTTCCTCCTTCCTGCCTTTTATGGCCAACTCTTTCAAAGAGGTTTTCTTGTGTACCAAGTCCTTCCCTCTGCGTATCTACACAGTATAAAACCTGTCAATTATCTTGCTGTTCATAATTTCTTTCACATTCATCCAGTCCATACTGCTGCATAACATTTGTTTGAATATCATGAACAGGAGAGGAGCTGGCAAGCCCAGCATAAAGGCTGATGATTCCTTTGCCCTATCCTCTCATTTTGCTTATTTTCCCCCCTAAACTCTACTTCACGTTTTTCTGTTTGTATTATATGCAGCCAAAAGAGGAAAAGAAAAGCAGATTTTACTGTTTGATGATTCAACGTCCCATCAGTAGAGTTTGGGTGAAAAAAAAGAGAAATTCACAGCACAGACAGAGAAAAAGGAAGTTAATGTGAGAAGGTCTGAAGAGGAGGTGTAAGAAGGTGTATTGGAAAGCTCCTTTAGCTCTGAATTCTGTTCTATTGGTTCTGTGTTGCAGCTTTTTTCACTGACTCTGTGTTACAGCTTTTTTTTTTATTTCTGCCCACTGCTTACAGTTGGGTAGATCATCAGTAGCAAACCTTGGAGAATATAACATAATAAAGAAAATCCAGTCCATTTGCACAGGAACACATTCTGTGCACATTGTTTCAAAAGACACAGGGAACAGTTCTCAGAGCCCTGCCTAGTAACCGAGGCATGGCAAGGAATACATATCCTCTATTAAATGTGCTGAAAACATGTTACCGTGCACACTACCAAAAGAAAGCAAAGAAAGGTGTTTTCAAAAACCGTGTCACAGGCATGTCAGTGTCCGTGAGAAATTGCGAGCAGGATGGGAAAGGGTGTTTACACAGGCACTTAGCCAGGAAACTGTGTTTTCCACAGATACAGGCGTTCAGGGAGCACATCCCCGATTTTCCTGAGCTCCCTCCCTCTGCTCTCAGCCCCCGGCAATTACAGGGAGAAATCTCTCTGTAGGTGAGAAAATACATCCCCTTCTGCACCATGTATTCGAACACTGCCTCTCCTTTAGGTAAGTGCTACCACACTGAGGCCATTCCTAGGAATTTTACTGAGCCACACAAACAAATGCAAACCCTTAAGGAAACGCGGGAGCTGCAGGAGAGTTTCATAGTGACTCATTACCAAAAATCTGCCTAAAAGAATTCTCTCCCAATCTTCTGCGAGATGCAGCATTGCTCATTAGCAGGCTCGATGGAAAACGCTGCGAGGTAGATGGAAAGTCTTGTCACTTTATTTGGATGTGCTTCCCTGCATCTTAAGTTGCAGCTGAGGATCCCTGAGGATCATGTGAGGCTGGGTTATATATTAGAGCCGCGCTGTAGTGCTGGGGGTGTGTAAGCCTGGCAGCTGGGTAGTGTTATGGTTGCTGCTTTCCTGTGCTAAGCTGATTTACTTGTTTAAGGTCTGACCTCATCATCCTGTCAGTATGGATTCCCACCTATACAGTTAGCAGCAGCTCAGCATCGCCCGCGAGAGCTTGCAGTGTATTAATCAGAAGAGAGAGGGAGAGCGCTACCGGTATTTGTTCTTTTGTTGGCTTTTCTTAAGAAGAGGAGTTGAAACACAAGAGATAACAAAGAATCCGTTTCCTTCCTAAAAGAATAGGCTTTTGTCTTTTTTTTTTTTCTTTTTCTTTTTTTTTTTTTTTTTTCGTGGGGGAAAAAAAAATAAAATATGTCAGTATCTGGCAAGAAAGAGTTTGACGTGAAGCAGATCCTGAGGCTCCGCTGGAGGTGGTTCAGTCACCCCTCGCAAGGCTCCCCGGGCACGGGGGGCTGCCATCAGCAGGAAGGATACGAGCACAGAGGCACTCCGGTGCAGGGCAGGTTGAAGAACCACTCTCGGGACAGAAATGGGCTGAAGAAGAACAGCAGTCCTGTCCACCACAACATCCTGGCCCCCGTGCCAGGGCCGACCCCGGTGCACCACCGGTCCATTCAAGCCTGGCATCAGCAAAACCTCATAGAACAGCTTCGAGCAAATGAGGATATTCCCAAAACACAGAGCACAGAGGAAAACTCTGGCAAAGAAGAGTCAAGTAAAGCCTCACAGGAGTTGCAGATGATCACAGAAGAAAATACAGATGAATCTGCAGAGAGGTAGGAGTTTTAAAGTCTGCGCTTAGAAAGGCAGACTTGTATCCAAGTTATTCCCTGTCTTTGTTTTTAGCCAGAGTTCCTTACTGCATTTATATATGTGCACACCCATATTCAAATGAATAGGAACATGTTCACATTAAAAAAAAATGAACAGGAACATTGTCATGAAATTTTCATCTTTGCTTAAGGTACATCATTTAAGAACTCTGCCATAAAAAAAAATAAAAAAATCTGCCAGTTTGCCAAATTAGCATACTAATTTTTCATCTTGGTATATTATGTGGAAGTGCCATGAAAAAAGGAGCTCCTGAAATCCTGTCCTCATTCTGACTTTATCAATGGGTGCAGCTCTGACAAATGGGAACTGCTGGAGGTGCACGGGGTGTGTGGTTGCCATTGATCTCTCCAAATTCTCACTGCTTTTATTTTGCTGCCTTCCTGACAAGTAAAATCAACCTTGAACCAAGTGGAAAGGAAGCATCATTATTTGCTTTTTTTAAAGGTTTGTTTGAAATCCCAGTACTTTCCCAGCTTGTTTAGTATACTAAGACAAATATTTTCTGCAAGGTCAGGTGAAAAAACATTACAGCTATGAGACCTTAAAGGTGTAAGCACAAAGGAAGAGCTATTTTTAAGTTGTGACTACCAGAGAATAAAATCTTAATACCAGTTATTTGATTAAGCATTTTTTTATGATTCCTTTTACAAAATCATGTTGGCATTTTTAGCTTGTACAGCAACAACTTTACTCCACCTTCATCCCACCTTGGGCTCAAATTAAGCATTTATAATGTGATTATTTGCACCATTTGATGAGATTGCCACTAGTCGGTGGGAATAATTCAAATTTCTTACATTGCATTTAAATACAAATCTCTCTTGAAGTTATAGTTTCTCTCAGTTACAAACCAAGCTGACAGCTCATGTATTTTTAGCAGTTATTATTTTTCAAGTTGTGCATCTGCTGTAGGGAACATCTGCAGACTGAACAGAAAAATCTGCATTCCAAAATGCCATTTGGAAAACAGTAGCAGCAGTCCATATGTACTAGAGAAAATCCTTACAGAATAAAACAAGTGAGGAAGGACTGGGGGAGTTCTGTGTGTTTACAACTGCACTAGTTTGGACTGTGTAAGCAATATTCTCATAGCATTACATTCTGAATGGTAGTACAGATTTCCTGGAAAGAAAGGTAATTTTAACCACACTTTGGAAAGAAAGTCAACTTAACTTGAAGAAAAAGAAAGACAACTTATTCATCAAAATAAGGTTCTTTAGCAGGTGAAGAAGGAAGTATAAAAAGCCTAATCAATTCCGTTAGGGAGGAAATAAACCACTGCCTTCTAAAATAAGATGTGACGTTTTCTCTAGCTATATATAAACTTTCTGCTTACACCTCCTGAAGTTTTGTGTCTTCATATTCATTCAAATTTAAGTGCTGCTCTTGCAGCTTTTAGAATAGTTTTGGGGAATATACTGTTATATTCAAATAAGGAGTGTTTTGAGGTTCTCAGTAAAAGCTTTCCATGCATGTTGTAGGTTAAAACCAATCTTAACATACACCTTAAAAAGCTGAATTAGTAAAAAATTGTTTAGAAAGTGATTCATGACTATCAGTGTCTCTATAATTAAAATTTATTTCAAGGAAATAAAACAGATCAGTAAAGACACCTGAACACAGCTCCAATTCCTTAAATATGTACCAACAGAAATCATTAAGTAAATCACTGTTCTCTTCCTCTCTGGCAGCCAGCACAAGCCACACATGAATTAATATTCCAATTAACTGTGTAGAAATGAAATACTGAGAAGAAGAAATAAAGGGAACATCCCTATATCAATGCCCCCTATATCTAGTTGCTGCATATATTTCCATCTCTTCAGAACAATACCTTGTCTTATACCTTTGAAATAATTTCAGGCCTCCTTTATCTTTAGAAGTTCCAGATAGTCACAATCAATAGTAATCAATGGGCTCTGCTAGGAGTTAACAGACCTGATCCATGAGACATTTGCAGGACCCCCCAAGTCCTTCTCACCCTACTAAAGCCACCCCAGAAAGGGCTATACAGGGACTGCAGCCAAATGCTCTTCCACATCCACACCTTAAGACAACAAAGTTGCCTTTTGTGCCATGAAAGCCCTGTACCTTCCAAGTGGTTGTCTCTAGTGCAGACAGGTTCCCTCTGCCTGTGGAAGCCCCACTTTTAGGTGGACTCCAAAGCAGGACACTGCTACGTGTCACTTGGACACTGAAAATAGAAAAGGAGACCTGGCCAATACCTCAACCTTGAGCAGAGTATGAAAGCAATTTCTCCTAACAGCCTAATGCTTCCTACGAAAAAACTTTGCAAACACTAAAAAACTATACTGAATTTGTTCCGAAAATTTGAGGTGTCTTTCTCTAGAAACATCAGGACTGAACACTGCCCGTGGTACAGAGAGAGCACCCTGGGGTTTCAGGGAATAAGGGTTGTTTATTGAGGAGCAAAGCAAAATAAGAAAGTTCCAAACAGTTTAGACACATGCTCATCAATATGCTTGTTCTTGCTTTCTGCAATCCATTTTAGTATTCCGGTACCCAAATGAAATAGTGCAAGACTTAAAGGAACCCTTCTGATCCATAGGCCTGCTCCTATGGAATAATATCCCCTAACAAATAACAAAGTAAATGAGGGCTTAAGTGACCAAGGTCATTAGTTTTGCCCAAAGAGCAGCCAGTTAAGATGTGACCAACCAATACCTGCCAGGTCATACCACGTAAATGAAGGTCTTACTGGCACAAGGGTAGGGAAAGGCTCTCAGTGTCCCTGTCTTGTCAGGGTTGCTCAGGGAACAGGCTCAACAGGTATCCAACATCCTTCGAGAAGCACCTAAAATAATTGGCCCTGACCTGCTCTAAGATCTTTATGGAAGTTGCAACTATAGTTTGGAAAAAAGATAAGCAGTGGACAATATATGTTTACTGAGCTAATCTGATTCTCACCAATCTACTCCTGGAATGAGGACTGGGACCTCTTCATAGGTTAAAACCAGAGAAACTACCTAAAACCTCACTGGCTACCAAGTTATTTTGTTTATTTGTACAATGTATTTCCCACTATAAAAACCTGTGGTGTTACTGGGGTGATCAGAAAGCTAAACCTGCAGAGTAGGGCCATGCCAGAGAAGAGGGAAAACCTTCAAAGATTTCAGGTTCAGCTTAAAGAAGGAGCTTAGTGACCTCTGAAAGAACACTTGGGACACAACCTGGGGATTGCTGCTGGTTCACAAGGCTGGGCTGGGGGGGACTGTGGATTTTGGCTGTGGAGGACCATCTCTGGATGGAATCTTTGCAGGTTCAGGCTTCTCTGTCAGGGAGACCTCGAAGTATTTCCATTTCATTCAAAGCGAGTGAGCTGGCTGTGGTTCAGACACAGCCCAAACTGGGAGGATTTCACTGCTAGATTTGGCTTGACAGCCAACAAAACCTTTGCTCCTGTGTGCAAGACTGAGCACACACATGTGCAACACTGAACATGTGTGTGACACTGAACACACACCTGTGCACACACACACTGACACAGCACTGCTGCCTCCTGACAAGAGGAACTGTGATACTGAATGACTCTGATAACTTCCCTTGATAAAGTGTGGGCTCACGGGCATGACTGTATTGACCTTTCTGCGGGGGAAGTGTGCCCAGCATTTATTACCTTTGCCTGCTTCGCCACATCCCTGTGTGTGTTCCTGCTGGGTTTGTGATTCCACAGCTGCACCATCGCACACAGTGTGTGCTGCTGAGGATGTATGGAGCTCCCTTCCTGATTGCCCAAGGCAGTTAGGTGTCAATAATGAATGTAGCATCCATTCATCATTTTTGTCTTCTGTATTTTTCTTTTTCCTAATTATATGGCTGAAAAATTGCTGACAAACTCTAGCTTGGGACAAAGTTGTTTTTTCTAAAGACACGTGCTTTCTAATTTCTTATATGAGAGAAAATATACCTTTAATTAATTCTAGCAGAATCTTTTAATGCCAAAATCCAAGCAGTTGGTATTGATGCACATTGAAAGAGATAACTTGGGAGGGGTATCCTTCCAAAGACAATGCTTTTCTGTGGTGACTGTTTCTGATGTACAGCTATTTGATAATTCATCTTAAGACTTGAAAACTCTTCTATTTTTTTTGTTTTTTCAGCCATATGGAAATAGCTATCAGACTATTTCCCTCACTGTCTCTGACACACACACACATACGTGTACATGACTATTTTAGGTGCTATCCCCTATGTGAGGGTTTTCCCTTGAGTTCTGTTTTTCATCTCAGGAGCATATGACAGTCTTGGCTCACGTTCTACTGTGAAATGAAGGTACCACAAGGAAAAATACCCTTTTAAGTTGTTGCAGTATACTAGAAAATACTGAAAGGTGGAAATAAAAAAAATCTGTGTGCAGTACCTGAGCCCAAATTCTTGCTCCTAAGCTGCCATACTTTTGGTTAGCTAATGTGGCACAGCTCAGGGACAGATGCTGCCATATCCCTTCTCCTGAGGACTTTTGGGGAGAACCATTACACCATGTCCTCCAAAGTTTGCAACAGATGCTCACTGAAATGATGTCTGCTTAATTTTTCAATACAAAAGACAATTTCCAAAAAAGCAAAAAGAATGGATATATGAGTTATGCTATGAAACCAGTGGTCAGACCACACTGAGAGTGCAGTTCTGGGTCCCCAAATAAACAGTCCTACCACTGACACACGAGAATGACTGACAGTGACTCACAGGGCACCAGTGACTGGGAGGACTGTGATGTGCCCTGTGCAGAGGAGATGACAAAGTGCTGCCTTCACACTGGTACATCACGACACTCTTTCCCCCTCATGAGTAAGAATTCAGGTCCATGAACCATCTCTGATGCCTAAGGTAGAAGTTTAGAACTGATGATTCCCAATCTCTCAGCACAAAGCCTTTATTGTTAAAACAATACTCCAGTTTTGTTTTCACTGAACCCCCAGCATTTTGAAAATAAAGCTTCCAAAATCAACCTCAACTTTAACAAATAAAAGGTTTAAAATCATAGTAAAGAATGCTTGACATCTAGTCAGTCAGCATGCCAATCCTTCCGTGACAAAGTTGGATCAGCTATGTTTAGGTGCTTCCTTAGTTATCTCTAACATAATTTAAGCTCCTGATTTCCTTGATCTTTCACCTGTGGATATAGGTAGCATATTGTTCCCATTATTCCTCTTGACACGATTTGTTCCTATGTTTGTAAGTCTAAAGAGCTGCAATTCTTGTAGTCTTTTTTCAGAAGTCCTGTGTCTGACAGCTCTGATATTTTCACTGCTGTCCTGTGTGTCTGTACTTGCAGTACTGTGGACAGATCTGGATGTGTTCCTGCTGGAGTCTGGCAGTCCTAGTGCAGAGCTGGATTACTTATGTGGCATCCTGTCTGAAAATCTGTTTGAATATTCTACTCAGGGCTTGTTTTTCCTTTTCTTTTTCCTCAACAACATGGTGCTATTGCTCATGCCTGGCTTGTGACTCATGTGAAACTCCTGCCCCTGTATCAAAGACCTGTTCCCAAACCATCTGTGCATTTTTGCAGTTATTGTTCTCAAAAACAGTACTTTGTACAAACTGATTCCATTTCATGTTTATCAGATAATGTCTCCAATTTTCTGAGTTAATATTCAGTTCTGATCCTATTTAATATCACCAATTTACTGATTTAATATTCAGATCTGATCCTATATCCCAATACATTTGCAGCTCTTCTCAGCTTGGCATTATCTTCAATGATAATACAGTTCTTAACAAAGATTTCTCTTTATTTCTTCCTCCTCTCAAGTAATTTAGAAAATTGATGAGAAGTCGTAGTGGAACTTCAGTGCCAAGTTCCTTAGGAGCCCCATCTGATTTACCTTCCTATTTCTCAGTGAACCATTGATAATTACTTTAATAGCATGATTGCAAACCAGTTGCACACTCATTCCATAACGGTTTGCTCCAAACAGTCCTTCAGGCTGAACTTAGTGCTGTTTGATATCAGACAGTGCCAAATAATATTCTCGTGTCCAAGATATAAATGACAAACATTTCTTTTCTGTTCTCCATAATGTCTACTAAAACCTACTAATGAGGCCCTTCAGTTTACTTTGACATGTTATTCTTGGCAAGTTCTTGCTGACTGTTAATCTTCTCTTATTTCTGAGTGCTTAGAAAGAATAATTATATTACTTTTACACTGTAGAATTTGGCAAGAAGTATTGACTAGGAAAAGAAATTATGTTTGTTCCTTGTGGAGAATTTTGCAGGTTCTTTAGTACCTATAGCAATTTAATATCTATTTCAGCAGTATGTTTCTAAAAGATGATTTTATGCAAGTCTGGTGTGCTACCCCAGGGACAAGCAAAAACTAATTGTCTTCTAACAATGATCTGTAGCTAAAGGTCAAAATATGAATTTGAAGCTGGAGACATTTGAAAGGGCTTATTCCAGGGGTTGTAGCTGAGCTCTCAGAGATGCTGCTCAAACAGCCCATGGGGCCCTGCAGAGCTTTAGGGCAGCAGGGATTGAGGGAGAGATTCCAGGGACTGGTGGTTGAGGGACACCCCTTGGGTGTTGCATCTCAAGTGCCACAGAGCCCTTTGGTTGTGGTTATGAACTGAACAAAGGCACGTAAAGCACCTGAGACGCTCGGTGACATCAAGCTGAGGTTTGACAGCATTTTATGGAAATTCACTCACAACTGATTGAAAAATTATAGGTGAGGGTAAGCAAGGAAATTTGATATTTAATGTTTGCTAAATGCCAAAAATCTATAAAGTTGATTTGATGGCGGATTAAAATCTAAGAGGAAAATCACATTTTCCCCAGCAGTTGATAATCAATGAACAGTGGCCAATGAATTAATTCTGAATAAAAAAAGGCTGTGGCCTCATACAAGAGTTCTTGCTACAGAAATTAGAATCAATATGTCTCACAGGCATCCTCAGATTTTATTCCTACTCTCATCTGTTATGGCATCTTTGAAGAACTTGAAAAAGCAAAAAGTATGTGAAATTAAAGTGGGCTGAAACAGTTATTAAAGATGAAAGGAAGAAGTAGGTTTGTATTTTGAAATTAATTTTATATTCACCCTGTGGAAGGAGTGGGTATTTATTCCAAATATTTTTTTCATAGTTACATAAATAGAATCATAGAAAAATTGAAGCTGAAAAGAACCTCTGGATGTCATCAAGTCTAACCCTGTCCACCTACCAAGAAGGCTAAAATGAGAAATAATATGACTTACTAGAAACACACAATATTTTACAGGCTACATTTAACATGCCTAGCTTTCAAAGATGAATTATTACAGGCAAGGGAAAAAAAATACCATTTAATAGTAATTTAAGAAACTAGGACAATTCCATTCATTTCAAAACAATTTTTTTATGATTCAATTATCTTCTCATTTTCACTCCATAGAGCTCGCTCTCAGCAAAGACAGCTGTTAAATTACTTTTTAAAGAGTTATGACTGCTCTTAAAATCACTTCTTAATGTCTCCAGAAAAAGTTAAGGGGATGATTAAACACATGTGCCCGATGCAGAGCAGTTTTTACAGACATCCTGAGCACACACAGTTGAAAGACCAACAAGGAACGTGTGGCTGTGGAAGCATTTTTGGAAAAGGGGGACAGGCTTTGCTTGGTTGGAAATCTGTAGCCTGACACGGTTCTGAAAGAAAGGAACTGTTTATTTACACTGTTTAAGAGCTGAATTGTTTACTTTGAAATACTAGAATGAGGAACGTTAGGAAAATCTTTCACATTTAAAAAATAAAGGGGTTTGTTTGTGACAGTCAAACAACAAAGTTAACACAACATAGAACAGTTTGGTTTGTCTGCTTTCATTCTGCCAGAATCAATGATGATACTGCATTTAGGGAATGACTGAATCAGGTGATAAGATAAAGAGTATGGCTGCTGTAGGGCATACCTGTGGGTATGCAGGTAAAATGAACACAAAAATGAAGCTCAAGTACTGTTGGGATTCACAGAAAGAGCTTGAGATAAGCGCAGGAAACAAACTGCAGAAAAATGATCTGTGAAACAAAGTTATAACCAAATGTCCTTCCCTGTGACATCAGACTCCACCAGCAGACAGAGCAGCACTGGAACTGCCCACACAGCTCTGACAGCAAATCTGCTCCCAGCCCACCCCCTTCCCTCCTTTGCCAAGCAAACACTTCATAGTCAGAGCCCAATTAAAAGCAAATTAGAATAGATAGAACAAGATCAGAGAGCCTGGCTCTTACAACAGTTCTGCCCATCCAATAATTATGAGTATAAAACATCTTTGACTTCATTGTAAAACTGTTTCCATTCTATATGACAAGTCAGAATATTTCACCAAAACCTGCCTGCTGCTCACAGGGAACAAGGAGAACTAAAAATATTTAAAGGAGCACCCTGCCTTCAGTGGAGGTTGAAATACAAAACACACATCTAAATGACCACGGGTTAAAAGTGTTTTGGCAGGAAATAGGCACTGCATTCTGTGTTCCACACTTGCACGAGGCTGCCTTAATTCAGCACTGAAACAGCACATGAGGAGTACAGCGTTAAAAGTTTGCTTAACTAAAACCCACTTAGCCTAAACAAACATATGTAGGGGGAAAGGAAGTGATTCCTGATACCTTCAGTTTAAAAACCTTGGGATAAAAATCTAGAAACCTGCATATTAACACTTGATTTAATAAAATTCAAGCCCTCTCAGCCAATTTCTTTCTAACTTTATTATGAGGATCTGCAATTGATATCCTTGGGTTATGTCTCAAATTTGTCACCTGCTTCCTATATTAACTCAGAGAAATCACTCAGCCTCTTGTTATCATGGTTTACTCATGTTCAAGAGAGTGTTTTCCCAGAGATAGGAAGAAGTGAGCAGGGTTTTCAGGCATCTGAATTTGCCTGCAACCTGCTACAAGGTGGAATTCACATCTATCAGGATTGATTCATTGTATTGTATAATTGTACAGTTTATCCTCTCATTTTACTACTATCACAAAAATCAAAGTCTGCTACTTTAACTAGAACTTCCCTGTTGCCCTAAGGAGACACCAATACACTTATAATAAAATGTTTTGGACAGCAAACAAAGGCAGTAGATCTGAGAAAGTGAACTGCGACTGTCAACATTGGCCATGCTTCAGTTTACCTGATAAATTAGAAGTCAAGAGGGAGAGAGGCATTCTTGCAAGAAATGAGGATTTTCAAAGTCTGTTCGTTTTAATAGAAGTTGAGAAAATGAAGAACCTTTTTGAACTGGGCAAATACACCTTGATTTAAATGGAAATGGTGAGCAAACCACTAAGAAATCCTAGGAGTTGGAGAAAAGCTATTTTAAGCTATTACATATGGTTTGTGTTGCTAGGGAAACCTCTTCTACAGTGTTCATTTAGCACAGATGCTCAGGAAAGCTCTGTGTCTCCATGTCAGAGCATTTCAGAAAGCTTCAGAATGTGAAGAAATAGAGCTGCACAGACACACAGCCAGGCAGAAATACCTCTGCATTTTACCTGAGTCATGGTCGGTGTCTGGTGCAAGCTCATCCTGTTTCCAGTGTAAACTGGGGATAAATCAAACGCTTTGCAACTGAACCCCTGTTTGCAGACTGAGGATATTCGTTCAAATCCTACCTTTATGTTTTTCCATTTAGGTTCATGTTTTAGACACTCATCTACACAGTGCAAGAGCTTTGCCTTTGCCAGGGACGCAGTGAAAGGACAAGTAGAAAAGTCAGCTCCGGTGCCACCTTTTCTGGTCACCCTTTTGATCCTTGGGCTGAGGTGACTTGCCAAAACACATCCTATAATCTGCTCCATGCAGGATTTACTGCCACAGGGTCCTGCCTTCCCCGGGCACTCCTCAGTGCCCAGGTAGGTGCCAGCCTAGGGGCACTACAGCCCACTGGGATCAGGGCTCAGCTGCCTCTGTGGAGCAGGCAGGAGGGCTCAGCCCCTGAGCAGGAACCCCTGTGCTGCATTTTCTTTGCTTTTTCAGAGAACAACAGCTCTACAAATTTAGAAAACACAGCATTTGAACTACTGAGAAATAATTCCTTTTTCTAATGTCACAATATTTCAGACCTGGTCCATAATCTGGGGACGGAGAGGTTATTATTGTGTATCATTATCCACTCGGTGCACTTGTGGATCTCATACCAAGAGAGTGTATTCCCATTGTTTGTTCAATCCAGGCACTTCCAAATCACATCACAACAATCCATGAGTTCAGCTGTGTGAATGTCAATCCCTGCTCAGGATGGACCTGCACATACACACAGCACCATCACAGTTTGGGATCAAACACACAACTGGGCACGTGAGTGTGCTGCAAGCTCAGTGAGCAGCTCTGGAGAGCTTTGTTACTGCAGGAACCAGGACTTTGAGTACTACATTTCTAAGGCCTTGGAGATTTACTTGCAATTTAATATTGATTTCTAGTTTGAACTCTCCTCAGCAAAGTAAACTAATGCCAACAGATTTTCTTAATTTTTTTTTTTTAAGAAAACACCTTTTAGTAAGCTAAAAATGAGGCCTCTCTATGGATGGATGATTAGCATCCCATAATGTGCTAATAAAGGCTTTAGTTAATTCAATTAATAGTTGATAGTCTGCTGTTTATTCAGTAAAAAGAAAACTTTCTGATAGAGAGAAGAAATATACACTCAGAACAAAAAACATAGAGTGTTCTGCTATGTTTATAGTGAGTATATCTTGATCTAACCAAACATTAATAACTGTAGAATCCAAACCTGCCAGTATTGCCAATTTATGAAGCACACAATTATTTACATATCAGAGAGCAATGCAAGAAAAATGAAGAGCAGTTTAGAGATTTTTGGCGTCTTACAAAGAAGGGTTTAGGTGAGGTAAAAAAGATTCAGAAATTGATTCTTGCTTCAGAGTAATCCAATCAGGGTAATGAAACCCATTAGATTATTTTGGACATCATAACTACAGCTTTCTGCAGAAAGTTCTCTATTTTATCCAATACACTGGGGAATTTTGTGCTTTTCTGGATCCTCAAGTGTAATTCAAAACATATGCAAACACTGTTCTATGACTCTATCAGGACTTTTAAGCCAAACATATAGAAATATCCTTTAGACCAATTGCTTGTAAGAAGCATTTAAAGATGAAAATGCTTGTTGAGGGTGATGATTTTCAGGTCTGTCTCCCAGGGTCACTCACATAAGACTTCTCCAGCCTGTGCAGCTCGTTATTCAGTTTGGAGAAAACTCCCTGTCCAGGCAGAAATTGCCTGCTGTGCCATCACTTACCCCACCCCTGCTGTGTGCTGGGGCAGAGGCTCAGGATGCACTGCTGATCCTCCTGCCTGAGATGCCTGACCCAGTCAAATGCCCCAGCAGCAGAGCCAGCCCAGGCTGCTGGCACAGCTTGTCACAGTGGGTTTAGGGGCAGTGCCAGCCAGATTGCTGGGAAGCTGCAGCCTGGTGATCCTGCAGGAGCCAGGCTCTTCAATCAGGACCCAATGGAGCGGTGAGATAAGCACGGAGAGGAACTGTAAGTCAGGACTAATTTTTTTGCCTTAATTTGTTTTTTCTCTCACTGAAAGGATCCCAAATTTACCTATAAAAAAATTTAGGGTGGCTTGGTGGTACAATATGCCGAGAAAGCTGCTCAGCATGGAGCTGCCAGGGGATGCCATGAAGCAGCAGAGTTGTGTGTCTCTTATTGCCCCATTCAAACTGAGCTCAGTTACTTGCTGGCTGTTTAAAAGTTTCCTTAGGCTTTCTCTCTTGGTGTTACAGTGAATGCAAAGTCAGGATGGAAGGACAGTTTGGCCTGCTCAGTGGAGCAGGAGGGCTCTATTGCATTTAATAACACACAACTGAGCTTCCAGTCTCCATCTGAAATAATTCCCTTATATATGTAAACAATGCATCAGGTTCATACGTCACCTTTAAATTTTCACAAGTTATTTTGAGTCTCTACAGTTCCTAAAACATCCTTTGTTGTTTGTCATATGTCAAGCCATTAATAAAAAGGCTGCTATTTCACTTTTACTGGCTACTGATATGATAGTTTGTAAATCAGCTGATGGTAAAAGCTGCAAATTAATGAGTAGCTTTCATTCATAACTATAATTTAAAATAATCTGGGAGAATAACATATCTTAATTGTGAAATTTCTAATTTGTAGACTTACAACTTTCTCATCTGCTACTTTTTTTGTTCTACAAACTGTTGCTGAGGTTCTTTCTGTTCTCCTATACCCCAAATACTCTCTCTACTGGAAAATCAATTTCTAATGTGGATTATTTGGAGGAAAGACTTGCCATACAATAAGTGGTCCATACACTCATGTCAAGATGAAAAGGTAAAATCCCAGCAAAAAAAGGTCAGTGAGAACACAGTAGAATATATGTTATGATATTGCACAAAGATTAAATATCTCTTAGCAGTTTTCTATATAGAAGAGAAAACTGTGTCAGAAACTTCCCAAAAGAGAAATTAGAACATCATAATTTCCAGAGAAAGAAGCATCAATGCTTTCAGGCCACCCTTAAAACACTGAGATGGGAACAGATGAGTGTTTACATTAATCCACTTAAAGACTTTTTACTTTAGATTTGAAATCCTCATTAAGTATATTATTACCTCCTTCCGGATCTTAAATTACTGGGAGTCACAGGAGAATTTGGGCTGGAAGGGACCTCAGGAGGTCTCCAGCCCAACTCCTGCTCAAAGCAGGACAGCTGTGGGGTCAGCCCAGGCTGTCCCGGGCTTTGTCAGGCTGGCTCTAGAAACCCTCTAAGGATGGAGATTATACAGCCTGGGCAACAGCCTAAGCATGTCTTGGAGTGCATTTTCTCTGAAACAAAACAGATTGCAAGTAACCTAAATAATCAATTCCTTCTTCAGGAGCCAGAAAACTAATCTAAGGGAAGATTTGTTTCTTCTCTCAAGATCAGATATGATAGCATATTATCACATGCTTCATTTAGTTATTGCTATATTACAACCTCAGCAGAGTTGTAATACATATTTGATTGAATAAATGCAATAAAATTGCTCCTTTATTTTTGGGAGATCACATTACAATGCAATTTTGCCTCTCTCCAGTCTAGAATAGTGAATAACACTCCAGGAAAAAATCTGTCATAATAATACTATAAACAATATTTCCCACAATCCATATCAGTAAAATACTTTCAGCCTTTTTTCTGGTTTTCTTTTGATTTAGTGTATGACTTTTATTTAGATTTCATATCTTTATTCCAATTCAATTTCAGCGAGCTGAGGCTGACACAGACCTGGCTCGTTGGAGCAGCTATCACTATTATCTGCCTGGATAAATGCCAAGGCACTAATGGCATTAAGAGGACAGGTTTTATTAAGACATGTTGTCAGAAACAGTGTTAAATACATTTGATACTGTCAAATAAAAGCAGACCTAATATCCTCTCTGTAAAGGCTGCAAAGACATTTCTCCTGTCTTAGAAAAGTGCCATGGACTTATGAACAGAGCTTTCCTCACTAAAACACTGCTCTAAGTTGCTGTCTCAAAAACCTGCTTTCCTGAGCAAGTACAGTAGATATTAATTCCTGACATTAGCAAAAATACACATAATAATGAATATTCTCAGGTATTAAAAAAAGAGAAAGCCAGTGACCAAGGGCAAGAAGAGATAAAGCATAACAGTCTGCATCGTTTATAATATCAACAACTCCTTCCAGTAAATGTGGAGGGGCATTCACTATATGTTGGTTGGATTGTACTGACTTGGAAGGAAATCCCCTCAATGGAGCCAGAAATAAATCCAGCAGGCTCAGTTATTCAAGTATCTTCCCAGAGCTAGGTCTGAGTTATGCCTTCTGACATAAAACCAGAAGATAACAGCTAGCTGGAGAATACTTTGGTATCAGGATATCTGTACCTATGAACACATAGAAATATTTGACCATAACTCTCAGGGCCTAATTACACAAGTAAGAAAAAGAAGGAACAGATCACAAGTAAAATTATGTAACGAACAAAACCTTAAAAAATAGAAAACTTCATCTCTCACTTAATCTCTGAAAGGTGCTTAATGAAGTAAGAAACACGGAGTTAATTAGTTTCATCTGTCAATAGTCAGGCTTGGAGTGAAACCAAGGGTTTTTTTCCCTCTGGCTTGTATTTTGTTTTCTGTGTCCTCTAAATAAAAGTGCCACGGGCTCCTCTGCAGCATTTAGCCATTATTTTTCACTTTGTACATTCTGACAGCTCCAAATAGTGCTGTATCATGCCTTCTGGTCATGGCAAATTTTGTTCTTTAGAAAGATTATCCCTGGCCAAAAGGAAGTTGAACAAGAAGTACTCAGCCTCACTGAGTTTCTCCTTCATGACTTTTAATTTGCTTCCAACAGACTCATGTAATACAAATGTGAAATTGGAAATCGTGCATTGCACTGGTGGCTGCAGAGGATTCTTGTGCTGTTGGAGCCTGTGCTAATCAAGACAACAAGTATTCCTCAGGGTTTACATTATATCATGCCTTGCATGGTAAATTCCACTGTACAGTGACTTAGTATTGATTTTTTCTTTGGTTTGTCTTAGGAAAAATGAATGTTAATTAAAATATAATTCAGTTTTAAAATTAGTTGTACAACAAAATTCAACACACCAGACATACAATTTTCCCATGCAGGGAAATACTTCAGTCAGAGTTTGCTGGTTCAGAGGAAGGGACAGGTTTTGGGTGCTCTAATAAATAATTACTACAGGTCCTAGTCATCACTGGTGAAAACAAATCAGGCTTAATGCCTTCAGGTCCTATGAAGCTGCTGCTTTCTATACCAGCCTTTAAACCAGTATTTTCTAACAACACTTTTAAGTTAGTTCAAAACCATCTATTGGTATCAGTGTAAACTGATTTTTTTACTGATGAACCACATCTACAGAGCAAGAGTCAATTTTTGTAATTCAGTTTTCAAATATTTCCTTATTCTTCTCTGGCATTACTTATTTTGTAATTTGCTACGTCTTTTTTTTTTATCATTGTTGCAACCTCATGTTAACCTTTACAGTCATCAACATATAATATAATTTTCCACACTTGGGTCAAAGATTTTTACCCATACCCCAAAAACTTCAAGGAGACAATTACAGTAGGAATGTCAAGGCCAAGTTTGGGGCAGATACTGAGGTGGTACAATTTTATCAGCATCAATTAGTATACGTGCTTTATACATTGAGTGGGGCTGCACTTCTCTTAAATAAGCAAAAAGAAAGGGGAGGAAAGGAAAATGATGAGTTGCACTGGAAATATTGCTGCACAAACAAACCCAGCTGATGAAGGGGCAGTTTCTCTTCGTGCCCTGTCCCTGCTAAAGCACAGACAATGCCTCCCAGAGCTGGAGTCACACTGAAGCTTCCAGCTGGGACAAAGACCAGAGCATGGCTCATGTCCCTCACTGGTACCCAGTTTGCTGCTGGTGTGACTGACACTGCAGAGGGAAGGTGACCCAAACCCAAAACCAGTAAGTGATATCAGTAACTGAACTCTTGATCAACCTGAATTTCACAAACATCATTGCAGGTTAAATAGGTACATCCAACAAAATGCCCCAGAAAAGGTCACCATAAAAATATAAATAATAGCCTTATCAACAACAGCAAAATTAAAATACTCCAATAAATCACCCGGTTTTCATACAATATTATGCTTCTGAGCTTCCTTTGAGCTCTCTGGTGTTGGTCCCAGTCACAGTGAACGAGGCACTTTAGAACATACTGAATTTTAAAAAGGGCATTGCAAATAAATGGCATTTATGTTTTATCATGTTCTAATTAAATAATGAGGAAATCTGAAATTATCCTTTATATCCTGATTAAAGAAGAGTGCTCTGCTGGTTAATGAAGAGTACTTTAGGAAGACAGAAAATAAATTTATCATAATTCAGAAACTTAAAGAACTGTAGGCCTAGAATGAATCACAAAACTCATCACACCAATTCTGACTAAAGAAAAAATAAAACTTTACCTCCACACCCCATCTTTGAGTCCCAGCCTGCTCAGAGTCCTGTGCAATCTGCTGTTACCTCTCATTTCTTCACCTGTGTTTCATTCAGGTAATTACTCACACACAGGTGTAAGCAGCTCTTGGAAAAGTAAAAAATTGCCTAAAGTTCAGTGAGGGGAAAGGCAAAGATCTCCCTCTGACTTTAAATGCTGTTCTCAGAATGTTTGTGATTGCTGTCATATATTCACATAACAATTAAACTCTGTTTACAATGTGATTTTCTGTAATAAAACTATGGAGCAGCACCAGGAGCAGGATTTGCCTGCAATGTTTTCAGCACATCACCTGCCTCTGGAAGTGAATCCTTGAGGAATTTCAAGCGTGGCTAAACAAGTTATTCATCTCTCTTATATTTATTACACTTAAAACATGCCGTCCTAGCTCGATTTTGAAAATGCCATGTGAAATAGTGTCAGCAGTCATCCAAACAGCGAGATGACTCCTGACAACTCCTGTTTTTCTCCCAGTAAGCTTTGGTGTCTTGTAAAAAAAATAAAAATACAATATTCTGACATGATTCATTCTGACCAGCCATGCTGGCTGGTATTTATGTCCCTCTTCTCATCTGGATACTTAATGCTTTTTGATTCTTCCTTCAAGTCTTCAGTTTACATCCTCTGTTTCAAAATCCTATGTTGC
Source organism: Xenops minutus (assembly GCA_035221455.1). NCBI lineage: Eukaryota > Metazoa > Chordata > Aves > Passeriformes > Furnariidae > Xenops > Xenops minutus. Next base: position 2,399,320 of record JAWWEE010000142.1, read on the forward strand.
TTTTCAAAAATGGGACCATATTTTGCCTATCTTTCACAAGATACAGGATAACTCTGAAATTATTTCACTTGGCTCTCTACCTAAAATGAAATTGATAAAACTCAGCCCCTTTGGCATAATTTAAATACAGATTTCTCTCTCTAGGCTAATCCATATTTTGAGCCATTGTTGCTAATTCTAATGGTGTTACCACAATTCTGTGGCCTAGTGAACATACCACAAAAATGACATTAAGCAGTTTGGGTTCCTGATTCTTCAGAGTGATTCATTCTTTATTCTTCCACCTGATTCTGTGGAAAACTCATCCCTTGGTCTTCATAACACTAATAGAATTCAACACCAGACTCAGGGATACTTTTGCTGGATTCTTCCTTTAAGATGCTTTAATCTCTGACTTCTTCAGTTCACTGGCACCACAATCTGAAGGTCAATATTTGAGTTTGACAGTCCTACACTAAGGAGGATAAATATTTATCTTTGAATTGAATTTCTCCCCTTCTATAATATGTTTTACCTACCATTTTGAATCAGCTGCTGGAGACAAACCAGCAATTATAATATTAGTATTTATTAATATTAATTGAGCACTTTCTTTTGCTTCCAGTATTTTTCAGTCTCTGAAGACCACTGCCGTGGAAATAACTAATTATATTAGTGGTATTTCTGCTGTAGTTAAACGTGACTCTACAAAACCTGTGAAAAAAGTACCCAGGACTAAATGAAATAATTAGACTTTCAGTCCCTTGGAAATGGTTCTCTAAGCACAAATATATACAGCCTGGGGGGAATTATTGATTTCACACAACTAGTCCTGTCTATTTACGGTAGGGATGGCTTGGTATTATTTCAGCTGATTTGTGCAAACATCAAGGCTCAGTGCAGTGCCTTTAGACACAACATTTGGAGTGCTACTAAGGAATCTGAAAAAGATATTTTTTGAAAACATAATTTTCTGAAAATCATTGAAGAAACCTTAAGAGGCAAATAGCAAAACAAGAATGTTACAGAGTAAGAATTTGGCATCAAGTAGCTGATGCAAAACTAATGAGCATATAATCCAATTTTGCAGCTTCTTCATTGTCAATGAAGCATTGAAGGAAAACAAATAAGAAAGTGGAGTCATTAAACACACTGAGACAAATTAATTTTTGTAAGCCATAAACTACAAAGGAAACAATATTATAGGTGAACTTGGTTTGCCCCTTTTTCTTTAAAAATAAACTGAACTAAAATGGGTTTGAAATTGTTAATGAAGAGCTTCAAAAGAAAGGTTTCCAGCTCTGGTTTGGTCTGTCTTAGTGTGCTTGCAATTAAAAGGATAATACTGATTCAACATGATTTATCCATTTGATTTACACATTTTTATTTCTCTGTTTTCTGAACTGGATGTTCAGTTGTGGATGTAATCCAATATTCTGCTAAATCTAATACTTTAATTTCCTGAAGAGATCTTATCTCTCCTATCACTTATGAATTTGCATTTACAGTATTAAAGACAACCAGGAAATTTAGTCAAGCAGCTGCCACAATTTCCTAGTTGGGCTTGAAACTTTTTTTTAAAAAACAGGTGTTTTACATTTTAATGACATATGATATTAAACTGAGAAAATAATCTTTAGCTAAAATAGTGTTCAATATTGCAGCACTTTCAAGCTATGTGGTATATATTTATATTCACAAATGCATTAGCATTTTGCTGAAAACAGGAATAGAAAAATAAATATTTTTCAAAGAAAATAGCAGAAATGTGTTTCAATTTGCAGCATGATTCATATTAGAAGGCAGTAAGGAATGATGTTTTGAAAAAAATAATATGGGTATTTATAAGTGGGCCAGCTAACAGAATTCTGGAGTGGGAGGAATATATTTATATTGCACATTTCCATGAAAGGCAGAGAAATTAGTTTATCTTCATTATTTGCATTCAGACTCTAAAGGCCATACAATGCACTGATTCCTCAGCTTTTAATTTGGTAATTTGACTAAAATTACACGGTCCTCATGAATTTGTCTTCAGACTCATTCCTCTTTAATTATATAATTTAATGTACAAAGTAAGAAGAGAAACAGAAACAAGACCTAAAGACATGTAAGATCCAGTATCTCCTTCCAATTAGTCCCACAGAAAACCAGGTTTGTTTTTGGTGTGTTCTGTTTGTGAATGATCATTGATGCAAAACTGACAAAACTGACCAGTCAGTAGCACCACCTAACACAGACACCTGTGGTAAACTAAAAAACCTGCAGCCTTAGGAATGAAAACTTCCAGACATCCACCAGAAAAAGCTGGAAGAAGGCATGGCAAGACCAGGGGCAGGAGAGCTTTGTAATTTTAAGGACTTCTGTACTGCCTTTTGAACAAAACTCAAGGGAATGAGCATTGTCAGTGCTGCACTCACAGCCTGTGTCCCTGGCAGGCTGTCCACGACCAGCAGCTCCCTGGGAATGAACTCCAATGGCTCCGATGAATATTTCCAGTCTACAAACCACGCCGAGCAGACGTTCCGCAAAATGGAGAGTTACCTGCAGCAGAAGCAGCTCTGCGATGTGCTGCTCATAGCTGGGGACCAGAAGATTCCAGCTCACAGGTACAGACCCCAGCATTGCCTACTTCAGGGCCTGATATTTCCAATTTATGCCTTAGTTATGAATTATCTATTACTGTAATTAGGACATCAGCTAATGTGGAATGATAGTATGTGATCAGTGTTTCATACCTGTTGTTTTAAATAAAATGAAGTCCAAATACAAACCACTGGCATTGTTCATCTTCCTTTCTTGCTGAGCTCAAACTACAGTGAGATCAGTGAAGAAAACCTGCCTGAACAAGCACTTTAGGAGAAAATTAGATTACTAATCACTCTCCCAACTTTATTGCTTGCTGCTCTAAGGCTTGAATACTATGCTAAATATCACATGTGCTATTTCTAATGTCCCCATTGTCGTGCTGGCTGTTGGGATTAGGAGGCCCTTTGGTGTGCTGAGCTGTGTGCTTTGCAGGCTGGTTCTGAGTGCAGTGTCTGATTACTTTGCTGCCATGTTCACCAACGACGTGCGGGAAGCGAAGCAGGAGGAGGTCAAGATGGAAGGGGTGGATGCTGAGGCACTGAGAGCCCTGGTGCGCTACGCCTACACAGGTAGCTCTGCCCCCTCCCTGCTGCCCTCAGCTCGGGATTCTGCAGTCATAGAAACTTGTTGTTTTTGGGATTAATATAGGAATGCTCATAGAATGGGTTGGGTTGAAAGGGGCATTAAGGATCGCCGTGTTCCAGCCTCCTGTGGTGGGCAGGAACATCTTCCACTAGAGCTGGTTACTCAGAGCCCCATTTCAGGAAAGGTTTTTCTCTAATCACACCTTTATTTTTTTTTTCCCCCCAACCAAATCAGATCTAACACTGCTAAAGTTCCCACAGAAAAGTTCCAATAATTGCAATCAATATCCACAAAATCCTCTTAATCTGTTAAAACATATCTTTAGAGAATCCTTGAGCAAGAAAGGAGAATGAATCAGAGAAAAACTGGCGAGCGACAATCTTCCAAATAATGAAAATGTGAGGAAAATGACTTAATATTTTCATTTTTTTTCCCTGTATGGAAACTGCACAGGTATCCTGGAGTTAAAGGAAGACACTATAGAAAGTCTGCTGTCTGCAGCGTGCCTTTTGCAGCTCTCCCAGGTTATCGAGGTGTGCTGCAACTTCCTCATGAAGCAGCTGCATCCCTCTAACTGCCTGGGCATCCGCTCCTTTGGAGATGCCCAGGGCTGCACCGAGCTCCTCAAGGTGGCACACACATACACCATGGTAAGGTGAACAGCTGATTGCTGCCCACTTATGGTTAGATAAAGAAGCATTCACTCCTCTTGTTTCCCACTTTAGAGTTTTGCCTTGTGGAAAGTCTTACTCAGTGAACTTGAATTTGCAGTGTGAATGGTACTTTTTTCTGCCAAAAAATGTAATAGGGGCCTTAACATGGCTAATTTCTAGAGTCAGCCAGCAATGGCCCATTCTTACGTTCTTGATTCCACACAAAGAAAATTCTAAAGCTGATTTTAAGGTGAGACACACATAAAAAGAGTCAACAGAAAGAATGTATTGGAAAGATTTGGAATGCTAAAAAGAAGCACATCCTTGACTGGAACATAATCCTCCTCTGGCTCAAAGCAAGAAATGAATATTCAGAGCGTGGGAAACAGAGAAGCGAGATAACTTGCTGTGAAACCAAATCAAGGGATAAATATTCAGGGCAACAAGATGTGGTATCACAGCTTTAAACACAAAAAGAATAGCAACTGCTGCAGCTAAATGGATATAAAAAGAACTACTTGTTAGGAGACACATGGCAGCTTTATGCTAGAAATATTACTGTAGTATGTCAAAAGCAGTTTAGAGGCTTCATAATGCAGAGAGCACTCCAGCAAGAGATTGGACACATCCACAGGCTGGAGTAAGTGAGAGTAGCATGTGGGGATTGGGGGCACTGGTTGTGCTCCTTCCTGTCAGAGTAATGAATGGTTTGTTTAGCAGCAATCTACATGCCTTTTATATTTGAAAGTTTAAAAAAGGACATTTAAGATAGAGGTTCACTCAGCCTGTATAGAATAGTGTTGTCCTTGCAGCTCCACATCTTTTACACTCCACCAAAATTAGGAACTTCCCCCCTCTTCTGTTGCCTCTTTTCTCCTGGCAGCCCCAGAGGGAGTGTGAGCTGTGAGTGCTTAAAATTGGTGGTTCAGATTTCTGCAAAACTGAAATAAAATCACAGGGTTGGACTTAGACTTTTAAGACAATAAGAGAGCCTTTTTTGTTTATACTTTTTTAACTGCTGGAATCCTCCAGTCTTTCTCAGGAGCTGTTCTTTGAAAATGTGTGTCACAGAAATGACAATTGGGTTTTTAAGAACTGTCCAATATGAAGGATCAGGGTGAATCCATGACAATCAGCAGCACTGTGCATAAGCTTTATACTGTTCCTTCCTGAAAACAACTTCTACCACCTCTAGAACTACCTCCTGTACCTTGCATGCAACACAGAGCAAGAATTCTGCCATGAAACAGGACCTTGTGTGCCACAAACCCACCAAGTTTGCAGCTCCTCACAGCTTAGAGACAGAAGAGCAAAACTGCACCTCTGAAGTAAATGTAAAGAAAGTTTGCTTTCAGACCCTTGAAGGGAAATTACAAAAAACTTTGGAGAATAAGAGATCATAACAATGCATAAACACACAAGTGTTGTGGAGGAGGATAAATAAAACATTCTGTTTTGTCTCATGCCAACCTCAACCACTTGAAAATGTGTACCTTAGGGGAAAGTTGTACTGTAAATATAGAGACTGATACCTTTTCAGAAGATGAGGAGCTGTAAACACCCCATCCCTTCAACAAAACCAGGCCCAAGGGAGACCTTCCCCTTCAATCCCTTTGGCCACTGATGCAAAGTATTAACAGTTTCCTGCCTGGTCTCTTTTCATGCACACGTCCTGGTAAACATCTTGAGCTATATTTGTCACTAAGAGTGGACTGGCCTTCCTGTCCCTATTCTCTGAATGCCACAAAATATTAAAGCAGGATATGCACAACAGAGCAAAGTTGACATCTCCTTTAATCGCTTCTGTATTTACATCCTTGGAATGCTAGAAGAGATACAGAAAGCAAAGAAACTACTGAAAACAAACAATATGGCATCAATTACTAAAATTTCTTCTCCTGCTCTATTTCAATCTGGTTCCCAAAGGAGATACGTTAATTTCAGGTGTAAAAATAGAAATTACCTTTCAAATGCAGACATGTATTTCTATATGCATTTCTTTGCAAGTAACTTAAACCTCCACCTTCCTTCATCAAATTTCTTTTTTCCTTTGGAATTAGATAAGCAAGCATACTTAATACATGATAATGTAAACTCTAATATTGCTGTAACTCAACTGTGCAATATTCTCTTTTTATGAAAAATAATTCTTTGAAAGACTCTGGGGATTTAATATATGTGGCTATTTTTGGAGCTCATGAGTTTTATCATAGCAACTTAAGTATCTTAAAGACTGAGACCTCTTTGTTGGGACTTTCCCAACTCTGTATTGCCCAAATAGTACTCTTAGAACAGTAAGTTGAATTTCCTTTGCTATATTTTCTTCACTAAGAGCAGATCACAGTCAACAGCTGGCACAGCAAAAGGACTGAGAGGTTTCAATGTAATTGGCTCAAAGCCTTTGAATCTGTAACAGAGGGCACACAGTCATTTGAAATCCCACTTGGCATTCATTCTTGAAATACACAGTTTGTGTTCAAAAGCTGCAGTATTAAGATCACATTGATGGACAAAACTGCCAGTGGCAAATCCCTAAGCCAGGACACACTGACAAGAAGCCTGACAAACACAAGGGTAGCATGGCAGTGGGAAGATGAACAATATTCTTCAGTTCTGCAAGAATAAGGCAGCAAAAAGCAACCAAAATCTCCCTGAAGTTTTAGAAGGACATTTATATATCGCATTTCCCGATACTGGGGAACGGAACAGGAATGAAATATATGCAAAGCCTACATTATCTAAGAAAAAAAGCTATTTCTCTGTGTGAAAATCACCAGTGCATTGAAATCTTCTTCTGTTTTTAGGAACACTTCATAGAGGTAATAAAAAACCAGGAATTTCTTTTGCTCCCAGCTAATGAAATTGCCAAGCTCTTGTCCAGCGACGACATCAATGTGCCGGATGAAGAGGCGATATTCCAGGCTCTGATGCTGTGGGTGAGGCACGACCTGGAGAACCGCCAGCGAGACCTGGGCATGCTTCTGGCCTACATCAGACTGCCCCTGCTGCCACCCCAGGTAGGAACGTCAAGGACTATTATGTCTAGAAAAGGTCAGTGTATTCCAAAAGCACCATTTTTCTTGGTTGGGTACCACTGGTAGTAGTTTTCCTCTTGTAATGCAGCAACTTAGATACATGCAAAGATAACTATTTAGATTTACCAAATTGAAGGACAGATAAGATCCAGTGCTTTTTTTTTTTATTGCCATGAAAAGTGCCAATACAATGGGCCCTAAATTATTTCTGACTGTTCTGATCACTGGCATTACTTTTTCCTTAACACTGAAAGAGACATTTCATCAATGAAGTTCCAGGGACAGAGATACTGTTTTATAAAGGTGACACTGAAGTATCTGTGTCATAGAAAAATTTTTATATCTCATCAGAAACACTTACAGGAATATCAAGACTGTCAGTCAGGTCACTGCAGCTACTTAGGAATCTCCATGACTGGAGAAAGAAGAAATGGTTGGACTGAAGCTGCAAGGATTCCAATTTGGATAAAGTATAAAAGTAATACACACACTTAATGTATCTCTTAATATTCACAGAGATGTCCAGTGCTCTGTGTTAGATTTGCCTACTCACATCAAAAGGAGTTTTGCATTCAGGGGGTGCAGTACTATATTTGTAATTTTAACCCTTTTCAAAAGTGAAAAGAAAGAGATTGGAAAAAATTAAACAATGACTTCATAGTCAAAGACTTTCCTTCCCCCACCTTTATATAGTTGTGCTTGCATTAAAGCAGAGTTTCCAGCAAAGCTCAAGTGGTGAACTTAAAATGAGTCTTTCAAGCTACTAATACTTTAATTACTCTAGCACGTGCAATTTTAATGATTTAGATACATATAAAGATCCTCACTTTTCATCCCTCAGTTACTGGCCGACCTAGAAAATAGCCCAATGTTTGCAGATGACCTGGAGTGTCAGAAACTCCTCATGGAGGCCATGAAGTACCATCTCCTGCCAGAGAGACGGTCCATGATGCAGAGCCCTCGCACCAAGCCTCGAAAATCTACAGTGGGTGCGCTCTATGCTGTGGGAGGTATGGATGCCACGAAAGGTGAGTTCAGGAGTCCATTTCATTGTGCTCAGAAATATATGGCCATTATTGAAATAGTTCTCTAAGGAAAACAGTAATTTAGGGATGAGAAAGAGGAAAAAGCAAAACACGAAACAGTGCTAGAAGTCCTTTCTCCTTACAAGAATCCTGTTTGGAAATGATATACATATCTTGAAGTGCAGACCAAAGAAGTCTGATTCAAATGGTGATTTTAAAATACAGTTTTGTAAGAATTTGGGCATATAGCTGACTTTATGAATCATAAGAAAAATTTAGTATTTCAGGATTAGTATGATGTTAAACCCTGTGGTCTATTTTCTGACAACGTTAGAAGGCTGGAAAAGCTGGAAGAAGAAAAATAAAACCAAAAGGCATTACTAAACTACAGAGAACTCTTAGCTAATACTTATCAATCCTTATTATAAAAATTAAGATGAAAAGACTTGTATTTTTCATGAGTGCAACAATATTTACAGTTTTTTTCAGGACTTCATACACAGGGGATTTTTCAGGTTTGTAGTGGAAAGTTAAATATTATAAATGTATTCCAGTCTTTATGATTTGATTTTCACAACTGCAATCAGGTTACAGCTTTACACATTGCACTGTTCTCTTTAGAAGGCAGAATATTAAATAATTTTCTACAGGAACCTTAACTTCAAACCCACAGCTTGGAGCCAGACAACTGTAATTAGTTTAAAGTCTTGCAACTTGCTGAACTATATTACTTTTAGCTGTGTGAGTTCACTTTTAATAGAATCATGAAGAAGTTAATCCATTTCATGGTTTGCAAAAAGCTGCTGACGACTGGTTTTCCCCACATGAGATCTTGCAGAGCTGCCTCACTATCTCTGGGCAATCAAATAAAGTGTGAAATACACATTCATAACCATCACAACATAAACCCACTAATTCCTAGGACAATTTAGCAAAATGAAGTTAACTCTAGCAATTAGTGTAGATTCATTAGCGATACTGAGTATTTATGAGTAAAACAACCAATAAAACCATTCAAGGTAATCTCGAAGCTAACTTCTACCAAAAGAAGAATAATATTTTTGAATAGGCTTTTCTTAGTGAAGAAAGGGCTATTTCAGTCACCATCTGCACTTCCTGTTGGTGCCTCTTTTACTTCTTGCCTTGGAAGAAAGCCAATTGTTTGAACTTTTGCCTTTTGATGGGTAAGGAGAACAGCCCTTCCTCTCCTCCCTGCTGTCCTCCACAGCTCTGACTCACACTTTGAGCCTGTCCTGCATTGTAAGATAAAGGAAACAGCATCTCAAGAGCCCGGGATGCACTGGAAGAACAGCTCTGAGGAGGAGTAACTTCCACCTCTGGCAATAACACGCTGTCTGTGATAAAGGCAGGCACCAGGCTTGGTGTCTCAGGCAATGCCAGGCTTTGTGCTTATCTCAGGTGGTATGTGAAGTCAAATCTCAAATTCAAATGATCAAAAGAAGATCAAAGAGCTCCTTTTGGGCTGGAAGTTTGAAAAATGTGCGTGTGCCTGAACCACATTAAGTTTTGAAACTTTCCAATCTTCCAGCCTCTGTAAAAATTACAGCCCACAGGGTATGTGTGCACACACTTTTACCTTACTGCCTTTCTCCTGTTTTTCAGTTAGTGTGTGAGACGTTTTCTTTGAAGTGGGGAACTTTGGGGCACTCACACATTAGCATAGAATAAATGAGAAGGCATCAAAGCGAAGAGGAGCAAACAGACTAACAAGATGGAAAGAACAGCCAAAGAAATCCAGCTGCTCAGAATAAAAGATGACAGGAAAGGGGAAGAAGTAGAACTTCTTTCTTTGATTGCAGATGGAACTGGTAGTTTCTTTTCCAGCCTATGCATGTGGAAAAGCATGTAGAAAAGAGAAAAGATGTCATGAGATGTCAGATATTTCTGGAGTACAGAAGGTGATCTCTCGCAGATCTCTAAACCAAACACTGCCTTTCGTTTCAGCTTTATTGCATGGTTGTTTTGCTGTTGTAAATCGTTTCTTAGCCACTAACTGCCTATTGTTATCTTCAAAATACTTCTCTAGTCTCAAATCCCACTCAAGGAACAGGAAATCAGCTCTATTTTCCTCATCTGGTTGCCCTTGGTTGAGCTGAATTTGAGCTCCAGGGTGCACTGGATGTGCAACTGGTAATTGCCTTGGATTTCACTCAGCCATCTCCCCACTGGGCTGTATGAGCTCTCAGAGGAGCCATTGGAGCTGCTGAGTGATGATGGGAGGCAGAGTGTGGAAAAGTGTCAGTTCTGAATGGCAGGGAGCTGGTGCCTTGTGAAGAGTTTCAGAAAAAATGTTACTAGAAGTTCAGTGACCTGAAAAAATGGAAAATATGCCTTATACATTGCAGCAGAAAGAGCTATAGCAGGGCTGCTGCCAAGGGGAACCTCAGGGAGGACACCTGAGGGAGCCAAATGTGTGCTCACACACAGCTCAGCCTGCTGCCTGGCTCCATCAGAAAAGGGGAAAGATCCAAACTGTTCCTGAAGGTGCATGTCCAGTCCCTCAGACAGACACAGACATGGTTTTCTGCTTTGGAGATCCCAGAACAGTTTGGGTTGAAATGGACCTTGAAGATGATCCAGTTCCAAACCCTGCCATGGGTAGGGACACCTTCCACTAGACCAAGGCCCCATCCAACCTGGCCTTGGACACCCTCAGGAATGGGGAATGCACAACTTCCCCAGATCACCTGTTCCAGTGCCTCAACACCCTCACAGTAAAGAATATCTAATTTCCTAATACCTAATCCTAATATCATAATGGTTTAAATACAAACAGGGTTAAAGAGTAGACTTGTTGTGAGGAACCATGATCATAAGAAGTATAAAAAAATCTCCAAACCAAATCACAAAATCCCTATCCTCATTGTATTTAAATGAAAGACAGATTTAACTTACCTCTGAAATGTTCAGTGCTACAAAAATTGCCATAATTTAATTTTCCATCTTCTTGCCCCCAGCCACGCTCTCATAGATTTGCCAATCAAATATGCATGCAATTAAAGCAGCTTCCTCATGAGGTTCAAATGAGAAATGAAGTTCTCAGGGAGTGACAGCAAAATTCCATACACACAATTTTGATATTTTGGAATTTAATCATGTTTTGCATTGCACCGAACACTGACTGCTGGGGACATCTCCCTTCGTGGCTATCCCATAATACTCCTGTTTTTAACAGGGACCACTACAATTGAGAAATACGACCTGAGGACAAACAGCTGGATACAAATTGGCACCATGAACGGGCGGCGGCTGCAGTTTGGAGTGGCAGTGATTGACAACAAGCTCTACATTGTGGGAGGAAGGGACGGGCTCAAAACTTCCAACATCGTGGAATGTTTCAACCCTGTCACCAAAGCCTGGACTGTAATGCCTCCCATGTCCACGCACAGACACGGCCTGGGTAAGAGGGGCTCTGTGCAGATACCTCACAGCCCTTACAAAGGAATAGGGGTTGGCACAAACATTGCTGAAATAACTTTTTAAAGTGTTTAATATTTGTAGAAGACATTTGTCAAAGACAGAGCTGCCTGCTGTCATAATTTTGTGACACCTAACTGGCACTCATCTTCCAGGGTTGATTTTGCTTGTAGGAAATTCCAAAAGACAAGCAATAGTGAAAATAATTGACTCTTCACATGATTTAATGGTCAAGAGAGACATTTACAATATATTAACACCCTGATTTTAATTATTTTTTTGATTATGACTTGAGGTAAGCCCATAGGTAAGAAGCACCTCTGTAATTCACATCAGGGCATTACACACACTGAAGAAATCTTTGCAGGATGGAAATAAGTACAACTCCAGCAGTTTTAATGTTGTAATTACAGGAAGTTTTACAGAGCTCTGCCATGGCTTAGTATCTATGGGTCTTTACTGCACAATAATCCTTAATATTATTCACAGTGAAGGAATAATATGAATAGAAAATCTAGAATTTATTTCTGGAACTATAAAACATAAGGCCAAGTTTACAGTTGAGGAGACTAATGGTGGGAATGTAACAGTTTCTGAAGGATTATATATCATAATTCTTAAGGAAAACTGGCTACTCTTCAGTGTACAGAAATGGTTATTGCTTGAGATCATTGGGAAGTTCAAATGACACAGAATATTTCTATTTTTATGAATAGAGAAAGACTGATCTAGAATTATTTGGTAAACCCTTGTGGCCTGTAACACCTTTCCCACTGCTTGGTGGAGAAAAGTGTCATGTAGGGTTCTTACCAGCTAGTCCACAAAATTTATAAAACCAAATACTAGTAGGCAGCAAAGGGAAAGAAGACAAAATAGATTAAATAATTTTCATTGAAGTCTTTACAATTACCAACTGTGGGGCCATAGTTCTACTCCACAAGTAGGTCACAGCAGTAAATCTGAGTGCCCAAAGTTTGGCTTCTCTCTGTGCATCAGCCTGCTTTGCAAAGCTCCCTTACGCTCCCAGCCCTTATTAACTTCAGGGGGATTCTGTGGAGAGTGGGAGCTTTTGAAAAAATCAGGCCATATATATATTTAGGCCTCAAAGACAGATTTAGAAAACTTTTAAGCAGCCAGATTCAAGCATTTTGCCTTACCTGACAAAGGGAGCAAACAGCAGAGCAGCAGCAGCTCCCCAAGGGGAGGCACCGAAGCCCTTCTCTCTGGAGAAGCACAATGGCACAGGGTATGTCCACACAGATACAGCCCAGTCCGCTCTCCTGGGCCTCAAGGACAGCAGATACAAGCCAGCTCTTAGCCAAAAGTGTTCTCCCCTTAAAGGCATTAAAATGTTATGGTCCTTCAGCTGGGAAGGACAGCCAGCCACCCACCCACTCAGGCTTTGTGCTGGCAGCACTACAGAGCTTCATCAGGCTCAGAATTGGGACAGGTCATTGGTCTGGGCATAGTTTTCACTGCCTGACTCAAATTTTGCCTTTCTCCAAATGACTACCATCGTTTTTCATTTAGGGTCTTAAATTTGTTTCAGAACAAGGTCAAGAGAAGTGAAAGAGATAAAAGTCCAAGAGAATATCAGAAGTAAAGCAGCTTTCCTCTAATCTTTTGGCAAAAGATAATGGTTATTTAGAAAACACTCTATAGGAAGTATTTTATCTTTGTTTATTCTGCCAAATGAAAAAGGCAGCTTTTAGATAGCGTAACACCAGCTCCAACTGCTTATCTGCACCCAGGGAATTAAAGGATGCAGGGAATACACTATTGGTCAGTGGAACGGTGAGATAACTTGTCCCTAATTCTACCTTCCAAGGAGTAGCAATGCTTGAAGGACCCATGTATGCTGTTGGTGGCCACGATGGATGGAGTTACCTCAACACTGTGGAGCGGTGGGACCCGCAGGCACGGCAGTGGAATTACGTGGCCAGCATGTCGACCCCCAGGAGCACCGTCGGGGTGGCGGCGCTGAACAGCAAGTATGTCAACAGGAAAACCTCTCTTTGCATTTTCTCCTGCTTCCTTCCTTGGAAATACAGGCTCCTAAGTTTTTCTTTTCAATCTTAGAGTAATTAATGACCTCAAGGAAACAAAGAGAAAATACAATGCACAGAAATATGAAAGGGAAGCTTTCCCTCTGCCGTGTGGTAAATTGATTTCAAACCAGCAGTCATGTTTTAAACATATTTCAGACTTTTTAAGGTACAGCGCTGTGAAGGTGTTATTACATGCATATCAGAGCTATACTTAGAATGTAAATTAGGGGGATAGAGAATCAGCTACTTTAAAAAATACTCCAAGTTTATGTTTACACTTTAAAATCAGGATTTTGGAGGAAGCGCTTGAAAGAGTGTACAGGAATGCAGTAATTCCTCTGTCATAGAAATTCACAGCCAAGAACAATTTTTAAAATACTAAAGGCAGATGGTGTGTTTAATGGAAAGAAGGCAAGCTTATTAATTGGATATGGATTAAACAACCCTCTATAAGTCTTATCCTACTCCATCTATTGCTTAAACACGCTGAACCATGTGTTAATGTATTTGAACATTCTCCTAAGGTGCTAAAGCCACTCAAGCATTTCTTTTACATGGGAACAGACACCTGTGTGAATCTAGTGTGTAACTGTACTGAAGGGTGTTACACCTTGTTGTAAATCCCTAATTGTATGTCAGCACAAGGAAGAACAACTCACAAACCAGTGCCTATCAAAATTCTCTTTTCCTTCTTTAGCAACACAGTCTGGTGCTTAAATACAAAAGCCTTGGGAAAGACCCCTGGCTCGAGCCAGCCTTCCTTCTTCTTTACATCTGTGGGAAGCTCTTAGCAATGACAGCTTGTAGGGGCTGGCAACACCACAGTTACAGGCAGACAATTGCATTTACCTTGAACATTTGTCACTGACTTCCCTGATCACTGTAAATTCCAGAGAAAGAGAAGGGTAAAGAGCAGAAAGAGAGATGTGAGCAAAGGGATATTTGTAAATGCCACGCTCCTTCACATACAAGTCAGGGTTCTGCATTCAAACATGGCATGACTGAAATCTCTAAGTCCCAAGTCCAAGAGAGGCAGAACTGCCTCTCCAAGTCCCTGCTGTACCCCAGAGGAAACATTCTCAGCAGAAACTCCATCAGAAACTCCTGTTGGTCCCTTCCACAGCAACATTCAGGAAACCACTTTGTAGAAGAGGAAATCCAGCCCAGGCCTGACTCTGTTCTCAATCTCTGCTGATACAAGCTGTCTCCAGCCTGGCTTAACTCATGTCTGTTAGTCTAGTGATGTCATTTCTGGCATACCAGGAGATCAAATGTCCATTCCTCAGTGGTCTAACTGGGCAGAATGCTTCTCCTTTTCCTGTTGCCCTAAATTGTGCCATGTTTTTTTCTGTTCAACCCCACCAGAAAAGGCATTACATTTCTGTGGAGCAACATTTTTGGATCAATAAGTGGTCCATTGAAAACATCAGTCAACAATGTTATATTTGGTCTTTTCCTTAGAGAATGGGAAATGCTACCATATTTATAGACACGTTACAGAAAAGAAAGAAACTCAACCAATCTCTTTGTATATACAGGCACTTCCTCTCCCTGGGAAAGCTGTGTAAACAAGCAGACAGTATCTAATGGCATGAAAACAAATCAAAGCCTCAAGTTTTGTGTGGATCAGGCAACAAAGTGCACAGACAAACCCAATTTTATCAATTGCACAAACATTAGGAGAGAGAGCTGGGAATTCTGTATCCTCCTAACAGTGGTTGAGCATCTCCTAGCTAAAATACACATCAGAGCAGTCTAAAAGCTTTTTCAATCACTGCAATAAAACAGGCACGTCTGAAGGAAAATTTAACTGATGTGGTTTAGGTGACTTCCTCTGGGCAAGTCCACTGTTCCCCAGGTCTCCAAGTAGTTGCAGTTTTCATGGCAGAAATTAATACCAAGAGTTTGAAAGGGAGCAGAAAAAACAGCCCATCTGAATCCACCTGCTGTTACATCCTGTCTCAGTCCAGCAGCACCCAAGAGAGCTTGAAACCAGAAAGAAATTAAGGCTTTGGAAGATTCACTGACAAAACCCACAATCCCCTCGTGTTTCTTAATGGGGATTTCCACAATTTATTCTTACACGTTGTCCTAACAGCTGATGTTTAAATGTCCAGTTGTTTCCTAAGTGCCTTTGGGCTGAACAATAAGATGGTACCTGGATGGTACTTCCAGTCCAGCAGATTTTCTTAAATACAAACTTTTGGGAAAACATATTTAATACATTTCTGATACCTATTCATATTGCTAAAGTTCTTTTATACATTAACAGCACAGGAAAAATGCTTAATGTGACACTAAGATGTCAAATATCCCATAAGCCTGTCCCAAGGAATACTATCCATTTATTTCAAGAATCTTTCGATTCAATTTCTTCTATTGCTCACTTTTAAAGAAGCTGACATGCATTTTTAAGCTTAATTTTCATATGTGACTGCTTGAACATTCACACTGCAAGTGGAGAATATAGATTACTTTGTATAGCATGGAAAAGCCTTTGTGCAAAGAAAGTTCCAGAGCGTAGTGTTGGAGAGCAAATAATGGGGATAATGACAATTTTAAAGTGGTCTGAATGAAGTTAACCAAATTCCTATTAAAATAAGAGACTGGAGACTGAAGTTGGCCTGCCTGTGTGTTGTTATCCCAGACTGTATGCTGTTGGAGGCCGAGATGGGAGCTCCTGCCTGAAATCCATGGAATGCTTTGATCCTCACACTAACAAGTGGAGTCTGTGTGCCCCCATGTCCAAGAGGAGAGGTGGGGTGGGTGTTGCCACCTACAATGGGTTCTTGTATGCCGTGGGAGGTCACGATGCACCTGCTTCCAACCACTGCTCCCGGCTCTCTGACTGCGTGGAGAGGTAAGGAAGGAAGGAAATATAGAAAAAAGTCTCCTTGCAGTTGGAAGGTTATGTGTGCAAAACATACCCCGCTTTTTAAAAATAATATTTTGAGCAGAATAACTGACTTCCAATACTCTCGTTAGAGCAAAAGAATTAAACCTCAGAAGCAAATTTGCCTCAACACCCCCTTCTACTTGAGCTCACCAAGGGCCAGGTAAAGGCAACTTAAGTAGTAAGATAAATTCAACATGCGATCTTTCTATTTCTCAATAAAAAGTACCAAAACCAGCCTAAACCCAGTTTAGGCTACTTATGCTATTTATTGTAGGAATCAAATACTTTTCAGTTGTGTCTTCCTCCAATAATTTGGCTGATATTGACTATACATTTTAAAATATAACAAGTATCACATATTGAAACAGGGAGTACCCACTACATAGGTATTTTCTGATGAGGAGACTGATGAGAAGAGTTCTTAAGAAAATAGAAATTCCAGACATTTCTTTTTAGAAATAGAAGTATTGTGGTTAAAGGATGCTTTGCCACTGTGGTGGCTCAAGGCACAGTGTAGGGGGACAAGAGAACACTTGAGCCCTGGCTGAGAAGGGGACAAGATGAGTGTGGACAACTCTGGCTCTGCAATGGGCTGTCCATTGACATTCCTGTATCACTGGGGGACAAAAAAAGGAAAACTGAGAGTTTCCACCCCCCTGGTGTGAATAACAATGGATTCTGTTCTCAGTTAGGTGGTGTAAGGCAGGTACTACCCTGGAATTCTCTTCAGTTCATATTGGAAGTTGGCTGAGTAGATCAGAAATAAAATCCACATGGATGTATGATACTGCCATGCACTTTGTGTGACAAGCTGAGAGCCACTACAAGAGATACTTAACGTTCTTTCACAGTGAAATTTTCTGAAAACATTAGTTCTGACAAGAAAGAGAAAACCAAAAGCTTTATGGAGGAAGCAAAAAGAATACATTGAAATTAACTTTTCTGACTCAAGTGGTGACCTTGTTACCATTCCTTCAGGTCCCATCTATGTTAGAAACGTATTGATTGCTTAATGTTATTGAAATGGAGAGACTGTGAGCAGAAAGTGAAAACATGTGCTTGAAGACCCCTCTAGTGGCTGAATTAAATACTGAACCACAGAACTAATCCAGTTCCCAAACCGGAATGCAGGAGAAAATAAATCAATACCAGTAATTTCAATTCGAAATGCACTTTTACAATGTACTGTTCTAAATGGTCCTAGGTATGATCCTAAGACGGATGCTTGGACGACAGTGGCCCCTCTGAGCGTCCCTCGGGACGCAGTTGGGATTTGCCCCCTTGGGGACAGGCTGTATGCCGTGGGGGGCTACGATGGCCACACCTACCTGGACACCGTGGAGTCCTACGATGCTCAAAACAACGAGTGGACAGAGGTAAGGGGAAGAACTACTGAGGAAATAACAGGAATTCTTCCTGCAACAAGGAATAGTTGGGCCCAAATGAAGGACAGAACTTTGTTGCAAAGTCATTGCTGGTTTGGGGAAAAATGACACATGAGGCTGCAGTAATCCTGCAGTTGGGCCTGACTAAAATATCATTGGGAAATAACTGGATAAAACTTTTCAGACTAAAGCAGGGATGCATTGCATGGGTGAGTGGAGCACGTTGCACAAATCATTTTGGGCTATAAGTGCTTAAATTTGCCATTGCCAGAGCTGGTGTATGTTTGTCAGCAATCATCTCTTCGGGAGACACTTTCAGACTTTCAGATTTGTGACCATCACTATTGAGACCATGAGGAAATGCCTAAAACTGTCAAGATCCTTTGTAGCCACACAGGCCTTGGTGTTGGAACACAGGACATGAAGGTCTTCTACATGTGAAGAGCAACACCACCACCCTACACTCCTGTAACCATCAGTGCCTGCTGAATTTTGCTAAAAAGCTCAAACTGTGTTTTTTAGAGCCCTTGGTACATCTAAATTTTATCAGTACATCAGTATGAGTAAACAAATTGTTTTTCTATTAACCTAAAATCAATTTCTTCTAATACTATCCATAGGACAGAATACTAAAATGCTTTCCTCCTTTTGTCTTTGCACTTTCAGGAAGTTCCTGTTAACATTGGAAGGGCTGGAGCGTGTGTTGTTGTGGTGAAGTTGCCCTGAGGACTAGAAATATCATGAAAGTAAACTGAGTGGAGCTTCAGAAGAAACAATTCCAGAAAGAAGTACAGACTACACACACCTCTGTCGTAGACAACACTTATCTCTGAGCCATCACATGAGTAGAGCACAAAAGTGTCTTCCTGCAGTACAAAAATTGGACAGTTCTGCATAAATGAATTATTTTATTATGCCTAAACCATAAAACACAGTAATATGTTTAAATGGTTCAGGTTTGTTACAAAAGTGTATCTGTTATTTATAAAATGCAGTAGTAAAGTGAGGTGTATAAGATTTCATTAAACATTTTCCTTTCTATGTTGGCAGGAATGCAAATGTTTATAAAAAGAGTTTTTATATTTTAAGTAAATGAAAATGACTAAGAAACACCTTCAGCAGAGAAGTGCATGGGAGGAAATATTTGATTATAAATATCACTGGCAACAGGATATTCTCTGCAGAAGCAACTTAATTTGTATATTCAGAAATAAAACTACTAAATTAACTTGAAAATCAAAACAGAGAAGTGGAGAATGGGTTGATATTTAACATCCAGCATTGCTAGTACTGTGACAGAATATCCATTTTTGGCAGTATATTGAATTAAATAATGCAAGTTAAGAAATAGTAGGGCTAAGGTACCTTTATATTATTAAATACGTGCCAAGAGAGAGAATCTTTTTTGTCAAAACACAAAGCCAATATAGCCATTCTCCCAGTGCACAGATATGTGATATTTTAGTGCTGCTCTGGGTGTCAGGTTATTCCTGGATTTCTCTTTGCCCACTAACCATCTGCCAGTGTGCGCTCAGCTCACTTGACTATTCTTGGGATAATAACCATGCATTAAACTTTAAAACAATCATATAATTACATTCCTTGAATATAACTTACAAAATGAAATTTTTATATCATATTGATATGACAATCTTTGACCTCAGCTGAAGATTACCAGCTTTCTCTCGTGTACAGTAGAAATATGGTAAGGAAGAAACCACATCCACTGTGTAACACTGTTTATGTTTTATCTGCAATTAGGGAAATGCTAAGAACCAAGAATAAACAGGAAAACAGCACATAATATTCCACATGCATGATGTTTTCTTTTGTGTGCCAATTTCTATGGAACGTTTTGATTTGTTTCACATTAATTTCATTTTTTAATATAATTTCAAATGCTGAAAGTGTATTTTAGAAAAAGAATGTATGTAAGATATTCTATGCTGTAAAGCACAATATTTGGTCAGTACCCACATTAGTGTTCGTTCTGTTGTTGTTTTGTCAGTACCAGAAAATTCAGGACAAAGATGAAAACTCTTTGAATGTGTAGAGTAACTTTCCTGATAGAATACTGTGTTTTCAGAACTCAGCAATATGCTATTTTAAAAAATTTATAGTATTTAGCCTATTGAATGCCTCTAAAGAGAAAATGTCATAAGCATATTTATAAAAAGAAGAACATTTTTAACTTTAAAAATCAATTATGTTTATATATAGCATGCTACATTCAAATAAAATTTACTTTCTCTGCTAAAAAACTTCAGACTACATTTTAACAACTTTGTGGGGTTTATTTTACGTCCTTTCAGAACTAGAAAACACAGACGGATCAATCTCATTTTTTTTTAAAACTCTAAAAGATTTAAAGGTCCACAGAATACCCTACCAAGCCAACCAAGAGGAGCCAAGCAAAGGGGGAACAAACCCTAAAGCAGCTCGTGGGTTCCAGAATTCCCACCAGAAGAACTTTGGGAATGTGGGGTGGATGTTACATTTCTCTCTGTCCCCATCCTGCAGGGGACCTGTCTGATCACCTGCCAAGAGCATCTTTTTGCAGAAACAGTAACTTTTAACATTATCAATAAAAACTCTAACACTTTGCCCTAATCATTGCCATGCTGCTTTGGCCATGCAACAGCATTTATTTTCCATAAATAAGGAGTGGTTTGGATAGAGGGACAGGCTCTAAATCCTGCTTTTCTCCTGTTCTCCTATACCAGCACATCCCTGCTGCCAGCAACCAGCACAACCTCCTCTTGTTTGGAAAACCCTGATATCAGATGTCTGTTTCTAAAACTCTAAAACACAAATTATACAATGTGCAACCAATGTCAAGATATGTGCAAGAGGCATGTGAGAAGAGACCCCGAGAGGCCAGCTGGGAATCAGATTGTGCACAGGCTGTTTGGAGCTGTTGATATTAAACTTCATTTCAACTCGTAAAGAATAAGAGGAATATTTCGCACTCAAAACATGAATTAATTTCCAAAGTCATCTATTTAAGGATGAAATTATGGCAAGAACTATCATTAGGTTAAAATATTAAGTGCTAGAAAACATAAGAATAAAATTTAAGCAGATACTTAAATTTAAACAATAACATGGCACGACAGAATTTTCTAGAGAAAGCAGTTCCTTGGTGTTTTTAGTAATAAAGTGTGTTTTAGGTTGTTTTTTTCCCCCCCACATTATTGGCACAGCAGTGACAAATCATGTGAAAGGAAACTAGCAATCCACAAAAGGAAACTGGACACCTCACAGGAAGATGGAAGACAAGCAAAGTGGAGAGAATTTAAAGATGTTTAGACGTTACGAGGTGAGAGGAAGTGCTGGAGATATCCTCTGATGGGTGTCCTGCCCTCACATTTCCTGTTTCCCCAAACTTGAGGAGGTGCAGGAGTTGTGCAGCACCTTTGCTCGGGGTCCCTGACAGCTGCAGGCACATCTGGCTGCTTTGCCAGGGTGGGAGGGAGCCATTCCCCCTCTCCTCCCGACCTTGTGCAGCTCGGGGTTTCCTACCAGCACTCTTGCTGGAATAACGTCATTATTGGGGCCGTTTCTCCTTTGCCCAAATTATTGTGTTTTCTTGTTTTCTAAGCCTTGTCCCTTAAACCACCTTTGCCCTCTTTGGTCTGGGCGATCCCTACATGAGCTGCACCAGCAATGACACTTCATATAACACCACGCTGGGGAGCAGGGACACCACTCACCCATGGAATCAGTTCTGGGAAAGAACAAAAATGCAGCTTAAGCACTACAATGTCTTTATCTACCAGTAAGAGATATTTAGGGCAAGAGCACAAGAACCAGCTAGCCCAGAGAAATCCCTTTATCAGTGATACACTCAGCAATGTAACTGCAGTAGTGGAGCTTTCCTTATCCTAACACAGCTACAAGGCAGGGAAGCAGTACTAGAACTATTTACAGATGTCACAAAAAGGAAATCATTTCCCTGATGCCACTACGTTTTCTCCTTTCTTCTGGAAATGCACCTTTCTTTTGAACTTTACAGTTTTGTATGAATATTTTTTTTTTCAGGTTTTACATGTATGTGGCTGCCTAAGATAATTTCTTTGTATGTTTTTCTTCTTTTTTTCTCTCTAAACCCTTCCATTTGTATGCATTTATAAAAGTGCTTTGGCCACATCATTTCCAGTCTTAAAAACACACAAGTACCTTTCTACTCAAGATAGATTATTACAAAGATGTTGCAATATCCCCGTAAGGCATTGCTTAATAATATAAAGCCCAGAAAACATTTTTTAATATTAAAACTAACACAGAAAACAGCAGGAAAAATAAGATGGTAAGAAGAGAGTATAATGTTTAATTTCTTGCATGACCCAGTTTAGCTAAAATACAGTCTCAACTGGTCAGTGCTAGATGTCTTAGAATTGCACAGACCAAGGGCTGAATGGCCCATATTCAGTATTATTGGAGCTTGGGCAGCATTTCTTTAATCTGTTCTTTAACGTGTAACATGAGATCATTTTATTGAGAGGGACACACATCTTCTACACGGGATTTCTCACTGTGAATTCCCTCAGTTAATTGATGTTTGCCAATGAATTTTTCAGTCAGGGCAGACATGAACCTCTTGAACACAGGACAACCCCTTAATAGTCTGAGTTCTCTTCCTCAACAAATTGGATACAAGTTTTCTCATCATCCAGAGCTTGAAAACCCAGGAATTGAGCACTGAAGTTTGCTCATATGGACTCATGAGATCGGGCTGAGCAGATTCAGGGTCTGCTCAGAAGATGGTGCTGTGTGACAATTTACAGAGAATCCTGTCTCTTTCTAAGGGAACTGGTCTACCTTGGAGTAATATTTATCCTTGAAATATAAATCAACTCTTTATCACGCAAGAGCCTACCGCATTTGTTAGTGAAACTGCCTTAGGTAAATTTTCACCATGTACACAAACACAGACACTGCCGACCTCTAAGGGCAATTTTGGGATCAGTTACTCAGTTACAGCAAAGCCCCTTGTGCAAATATTCCCAAAGCCACAGCTGGGATCGCTGCCCCTGTGCCTGCCCTGGGGCTTGGCACATTGAAACCAAAAGCTGCTTGTTTTTAAATTTGCTGAGTGCAAACTGTGAAACCCATTTCCTTGGCTGCAAAAGGCTCAGGGTGAAGAGCCACATACAGGGGCAGATAGATGAGAAGCCTGGATTTTCCACCTGGCTCATTAGCCCCATCAATTAGCCACAACACCCTCCCCTGACCGCTCAAATCTATTTAAGCTGCAATCCCTGATGTGGGGTATGACCTCTAAACTTTAGAAAAGGAACAAGACACACCCATGAATGTTAAGACTATAAATATAATATATTTGTTTTTCTGTTTCCCCATTGGGATAGCCCTGAAAAGGAGCCAGAAGTGAATACAGTGTGCTCTGCATGAAAGACAAGGAAACTTCATAGATTTCTAACAATTCTTTCTACAGGGTAAAAAGCAGGGCATCACCTTTCCTCTGTAGCAGGGACTGCTCCCAAATATTGGATGCAACTTTTCCAGGATTCAGCAGTCCCATCTCACCTCTCTGTAAAACACTGAGATGCAATTTGCTTTCATATATATTTCTCCCTGTTCCCTACAGTTGATGCACAATTCAATGATACTGCTTCCAGAATTCAGAAAGAGGTCCTGAAGCACCACATTAAAAATTACAGCTTAAGAATGATTTCTCACAGAAAATAGAGACCAGTACAATCAGCTTTATGCAGTTTAGAAAACAGCTCTAAATAAATGTAATCATTTAAAAAATGCAGAGGAAAGTGAAGTATTACACCACTTGAAACCAACCCTTTCCTCTGCCATACCTTAATCAAAGGGATAAATGGTCCTGACTGATTTCCACCAACCCAAGGTAAGTCTGAGCTCAGAGACCTTTGCCTCTGCTCTATCTAGAGAAGCTAAACCACCACAAATATATTAATAATCTGTTATGAACCATCAGTACCATATGGCAAAGTTTGCTTTTACTTTTTCAGGACACCTATCCCCCACCAAAGGCATTGCCTTAATAATTGCAACAAAAGAAACCCCCAAAGCAAACCTCTTCATTTCTGAGGTGTAAGCAATAGAGATGAAGGAGAATAAAAAATCCAAATGGATTTGCCTCAGTTCCCCAAACTTCTCAGTCTCCCAGTGGTCCCTTTGGAAAGCTTGAGTGACTATTTGGATGCAGCTGTTTATATAACCAGTCTCAGTGGCTGCCCTTCCTTCGCTCCCTCCCATCCCCAAACAGGAGCTTTCTTCCAAAATCTGGGAGCATCCTCTCCCTAGGGGCTATTCTATGCATTCCCCACACCTTTATTCTCACAGAATAAATAAGAAAATACCTTAAAACCAGATATCCTGCCCTAAAATTCCCCAAACCTCTACGTGGTAATTGCCTGGCTTTCCAATCTTTGTGTGTTCCTCCTCCAGCTTTAGCTCGATGGTTATGTGACAGTGCTCACATGTGACATCATGTATGAGACAATAGTGCCACTTGTCACGAGATCAGTCCAAGCAGGAGCAGTTTTAATTTCAAGTATTCAAATGTAAGTTAATCTTTCTTAAAATAAAGATAAAATCAGCACTTCCAGAGGAAAAAAAAAAAAAGCCTGTGTACATCTACTGAACAACTGATGATAATTGAAAAACCAGGTTCTGCCCAAGGCATTTCTGATAAGAATTGATTATCAAAGACCTCATTAGTTTCTTTCACTCTACACTGTTTGTATTGAACAATAGTAAATAAAAAGTCTGGTGATGATTGTGTCTTTACACTCTCAAGTATTACATGATGCTCAGAAACATGTGCTGGTCTGATTCAGTTGGGAAAAACAGTGTGCCATATAAAGAAAAATTCATTTAAATCACACTCAGTAATCAGATTCTTTTGTGAAACAAGGGGCCTGCAGCTGCTAGATGGAATCAAACACACTGCAAAAATAAAGAAAATTCACTGTGGCACGTTTTTCCCAAGCAGTATTGTACACACTCCAGGAACACTGAGAACGATCGGAGAGCAGAGGTCAGGGCCAAAAGAGACATCGCAGAGTAAGTAAAAAACCTCTCAAAAAGTAAACCAGAGAGGCTGAGGAACCTATCCAGCTTCATTTAATCTTTTAAATATAATAAACTACAATATAAAAGTCTCATTTCATGATTTACTGCAAGAGGTAAAGATGACTATGAAGCAAACCAGAAGGAATGAAGCCCTAAGTGTATACGGGAGTATTGGTTACAGATTTCTGTCCTGTTTTCTTCCTGCCAACTAAGTAATTTTGTCACATGAGAAAGAAAACATGGTTTTTGGAGTGTATTTCACTCTATATTTGTGTATCTTAGAGAGGAAAATCGTAGTTATATTCATATTTCAATTATCTAACACGCAGACTTAGCAATGGAGTTAAACTTCACAGTGATTAAATACCAAGAGGTTTATTTCATTTAGCAACAGTAGATTAAAGGGCCTTAAAACCCAACAAAGCCTAAAATGTGATATAATTTTCTTAAATTTTAAACCTCTGCCTTTGAGCTTCACATAGACTTTATTTGTCTGTTGTCTCCTTGTGTTTGTTATCTTTTGTTCACAGTGGAGCCTGCCACTTGAACCTGCTGCATTTCCTCTCAGTACAGAGACACTTTATTTTTTGTCTCCCATAGGTGATAGCTCAAAGTCACCCAGTCTGGCCAGTATATCTGTAACAGCACTCCAAGATATTTTTACAAAGCAAATCAATTTTTATATATGGTATTGAATTCCAGCATCACTAATTTAATTTTGACCTGAAAAAATCACCACAAAGAGCAGACTGTTTGGCTGAGAGCACAGAGCAAGAGAGAGGAAAAACTGCATTTCAACACAGGAGAAACCAAGGTTTGGATTAGATAGAAAATTCTAAAGAGGTCTGAATCAGCATTTTAAATTAAAGAAACAAAGAGACACCACATCCCTAACTACATATCCATTACTTTTATGGGTTTTTTGAAGTTTAAAAGCTTGTTAGGTGTCTCAATAGGAACAGATTTAATTGAAAATTATGTTACTGGGAAAAAAATGGATGCACACAGCTCTTACAAAAGGGAAGTGCTGTCTGTGCATGGTAATTTTCCAGTGGAATCCTGTTTCTTTGGGGGATGGAAGACATGACCATTTACTCCAAATGCTAAACACTAATATCAAAACACAATATGCTAAATATGATACTGAAACGCAAAACATTTTCAGAAAAAAGTGGTTCTTTCTACTGCATATTAACTTATTTGGACTGACAGCAATTGAATAATAATGATATAACTGATTAAATTCAATCTGTCATCAACTCTTTGTAATATTTACTAAATGAAATTTATTTTCAGTTACCTGCTAATAGGATATGAAAGAAGCATGGAATGAATTTATTTAATATATGTTCAGGGCTGGAATGGCCACTGGAGTTTAGCAGCCTTTTGTTTTGTAAAGAGAAAACAATAAATATTAGTGCTACAAGACTTAGGAACTTCAAAAAACTCCAACTTTAGGGGAAATTGCTTAGTTGTCTTCTCCATCACCACCACCCTCTCCCACTGCCCAGTACAAGCATGAATTTTTTATGGTCTTAAACAGAAGAAAGGGACAAGAGGAGATATTTTCATGACCTCTAAGTAAGGAGGGGAATGAACACACTGAATCAAAGGGGAAATGAGCCATGGGGGTATTCTGGTCTATTTACCAACACCCGAGGTGAGGGCTCTGCACCATTCACATCCAGCACTGTAAGATGGACAGCCACCAAGGAAGGCTAAAACTCTCCTCTAAATGGCTTTAAACTGTTAAGTGTACATGTAATTTTTAAAACTCGAACCAATAAATTGTTGCCAGCACAACCCTGTGGTTTAGACACGCTTACAAAAAATTCTTCCATCCAATGACTTTATAAATCAACAGCCCAGTCATGTGGGAAAAGTGAATAAATCAATGGCCTTGTTCTAAAATGCTTCTGCAAGGTAAAATTTGGAAAGGTCAGAAAGTGCTGAGATGATCTTTAGAGGCACAGTAGGGATTTTCTCAGCACTGGTGGTCATTCAGTTCCCAGCAGCTGAAGACCTGCTGAGTTCTTACCATGGGTGGGACCAGCAGAGCACTGCTCAGCAAGAGTTAAGTGTGTTTCAACATAAAAAGCTTCTTGTCTTTTTACATTCTGTGGATGATTTGGACAGTCTATAATCCATATCTTTTAATTACTGATGGTGCAGGGCAGGCTGGAGAGCTGGATGTGGATGATCGGTCCTTAGAGGCTCTTGGGAAATATTGAGAAAGTTCAAGAAAGGCCATGTTGGTCTTTACATTTGTTTTACTGTGTCTGCAGTGCCAGCAGGCCCATGATAAAGGTGCTTGGGGAGCACATTTAGGGCTGCTGCAATCTAATGGCACCACTGGGAACACAGGGTAAAAGGAACCAAACCTGCACTCTTGTCAAAGACACAAAGGCATATCAGACAAAGCTGGCCCAAGGCTCAAAAGTAAAAGCAAATGGCTCTATTCTCACTCTTACAGAGTCTTTACTTCAGAAAAGCACCTGCAGTTTGAAACTACAAGATAATAAAATTCTATTTTAAAGAATTTTAACACTCCACTGAATGTTTCTTTGGTCTTGGTCAGCTCTAAAAATGTTACAGGTCTACAAAGAAAGGAAATCTCACAGTTCAGTGATGTCATGTCATGATGTCATGCTGTGATGATACAGGTTTTAACACAAACACCAGAAAGTATTAATAAACTGCAATATTAGGGGGAAATCAGTAGGACCTGACCTCTGATGCACCAAATTCCTAAGTGGCCACACACAACTGGACACAAGGAATGGAGCAACCCAATATCTGAGTTAACATCTCCCCATCCCCTGTGCTGGGATTGCTCCTTTGGTACACAATGACAATATCACAACAGCTTTAAATAAACCTACCATTTACTCTAGTATATGGAATTCTGTTAGATTTTCAAGTTTGTCTTCATAAGGACAGACATTTTTCTGCAGTCCCATAAAAGTATTAGCACATGTAGCCTTGAAGGGAGGTTACTGGAGCATTACATGTGTGATTTGTATCACTTCTGTCTCTTTATGCCTATTACACAGAAAAATAATTGCAGCTTAATAGACTAACTCTGAATAGTGTAATTTATATAGTGCATAACTTAATGTAGACTGAAGTTCCCTTTAAAAAAAGGTAAATGAAACATTTTAAAGAGTAAAGATTGTAAGCAAATGGCGACATAATTCAAAGCTGGAGGAGAGTTATGCTATCGTTGGAAACTGAAGAGTACTAATTTGCATTTCTGTAGTCATTAATAGGGGTTATGAGGTGTCAATTATGTTCCATGTGTGACCTTTTTCGTTTCTAGCTAATGTACCTCAATTAATTGTCTGTGGCACCATAAAGCCCCTTTTCCACTGCACCATGACTATGAAAAGCAGTAAAACTCTGCATGTGAAATGCACACCTGACCTCAGTGCTCAGAGCAGCTGAGGGATGCCAGTGCAGCCCTTCCAGAGGCAGAATGGACAGTGCTCTCACACTCTCAGTGCTCAGCCAATGCTTTTGTAAAGTCACAGACATTGCCAGACTTTCAGATTTCACTTTGAGTCCTCTGTTGAACTGCACACTGAGAATTCTGCTTTCTGAAACTCAGTCAGCTGCTTTAAATCTCAGCGTAGGAATTGCTATTAAAGGCAACCCCATGATTCTGTTACGCTGTTCCTTTCCTAGGAATAGAAATTAATCAAAACTCTTGATATTGACAGGCATCATGAGTACACACTGAGGAACAAAACAGGCATTGTGCAATATTTTCTACCCAAGAGCCTTATGCTGTAAATATGATTCCCAAATGTAATATATGAATTAAAATCTGTCATCAATTCATTCAATATTTTGGAAACATTCATAGGAACAAGTTTTCATATGATTTTTAAATTTTTAATAAAAAATCCCAACAACAATAAATTAAACTTCTTGAAGGAAGAAAGCCAATATGATTTTCTGCTTCCAAAGTAATTCACTTGCAAAATCATAAAGAAGAGAAAAAAAACAGGGGGTGGAAAAAAACTAGGAAAGTGTTGAGTGGTAAAAGAACTGGATGGGTAAGATGTAAGAAACTTCCATAGCAGATCTGTGTCTGTAGAAGGTGTGTTGGTTACTAAAGGAACGATCCAAACAGAAAAAAGACCCAAAGTCAGTTCTGCCCTCCAAATATTCAAAGTGCTTTGTAGTGATTTAAGTTCTATTTATATTCACATGCTCTGGTCATCAAACTCTAAGGTGGTTTAGGAATCTTTGATTTTTCTGCAATATTTTTAAGAAGCCTAAATCACAACTGCATTACCATTTTAAAAAGGAGGACTTGGTGAAAAATGAATAACTATAAAAAACCCTTTACCCTCCCCTCCCTCTCTCTCTGCTGCCCAACAATGTACTACAGAAATGGAAATGTAATCAACAAACAGAAAGTAAACTAAATCCAACGGGATATTTCACCTTTCTCAGCTTTCTAAATCTTCAAATATAAGTCATGTGTAAATATATTTCCCAACCTGACAAAGCCGAGGCGTAAAAAATCCTCTTGGGCTTCATGCAAATGTTTTTTGCTGCTAACAAAGACCCTGTGAATCAGTGGTGGGATATCTATTGAAGTTTATATTTATCACCAAGATTGCTTTTCAAAGCCCACCTGTCAGTAGCAGTTCTATTTTGTTTTCATTAATTATTGATCCCACATGTCCCTCCACAAAGACAGACATGGCAGAGGATTTCTCTCAAGTTCAGAATAACAAGGCTGCTCAAGAATTTCATAAAGTATATACTGATACACAGAAAAGGTTGGCATTACTGGAACTTTTTAAAGAAGAAAAATATACTGAGTTGAAATACAAACATCAACCTTTCAGGAAAGCTTCAAGCAGTTCTATGAGAACAAGAACACAATGCAGGTGATTAATATGCATCCAGATTAAGACCTTCCTTTTTTTTTTTTTGTCCTGACATTTTGACCCTAAGAAATAAAAAGTTAAAAATGGAGATGATCTCAGTATTAAAATGCACCAAATGTCTGGTATTAGAAGCAATGAGATGTATTCAGCTGCTTTGTAAAAGGCTGCCATTGAGTCCTCAGCCTGTGCAGTCTGTGTGCTAAATGCATATCTTCATTATACATGAGTATATTCTCATACACATTGAATTTTGTGGCTCTGCAGACATGTAGACATATGAAAGTCAGACTTTTGGCTTTGCATCCCACATAGTAATATTCAGTCTGCTATACTATATATAGGGAATTATATTTAGGAATACACCTCAAGCACTCTCAGATATAGCAGGTGGTTACCACAGCAGTAGGAGTGTCTGAAGACTGTACCTATTACAGGAAGATTTAGCAGACACACAAAAACACTTCATGGACTTAAAAACTACCTGACATTTCCAGAAAAGATACATTTTTATTCCTTGCTGGTTCTCTGTTATAGCACAAAGTGAGCCGTGCTGGGCACGAGCTCTGTCTCCCTGGCAAAATCTTTCCCTATGTAACAAATAAAATTAAGGCTATTTATTGAGTTTCTTTATGAAGCAGATGGTTTCCATACGTGCCCTGGAATAAATAATATAGGTGAAAATATATGATATTTCATGTATTGAGACGATAACCTTTTGATTAGTGGGCCCAGTACTGCCCAAGCTGCTCACTTTGAACAGCTCCAACAACTTACAAACCAACTTTTCCTCCAAACCACTGCATGTTATATTGGAAAGTGTCCATTTTTAAAAGGAAATTGGTGCAGGAACAGTAAATGATGTGTAAAATTGAGTAAAAGATCTTCACTTTTTCTCCATATTTATTGTTGTCAACTGTTCTCAGAATTGCCAGGGATTGACAATTCAGTAGAAGGATTCAGTAGAAGTTTCCATCTATCTGTAGCTGATTTTCATTAAACACTCTAAGTTTATGTCAAAGGAATTTATGTTCTGTTCTGACATGCATAATACTCTATGTCTTAGAAATAATAAAATAGTTTCTGACCACCAAAGTCTGAGACAGATTAATTCATTCCACTTACCTTATTCAGATTATGCCTTGTGATTCCCTCAAAATAATTTCTGAAGCTTTTCTTTTGGGGAATGGTGATTCTGTTTGTAGGAAACCCATCACTCTGCAACTCCTGGTGATTAAAAGAAGTTCAGATTAATAATGAAGATTAAACCTTTGATTACTTCTAACCCCAACAGTCCTGAAAGGTTTTTTTAGAGTGAAAATACAAATAAATCATGGTTTGGTGAACTGACACTTCACAGAAACATATAAAGACATAAAGATATACAAATATACTTTGTATACTTTGAATAAAAATATTGTGTTGTGTAACACAATTTGCCTTTTTAATTTTCCACGAGTTATTCTAAACCTATAACAACTTTTAATTTCTAAAAAAAGTGCACCTGAAGAAGATATAATAGTAATTCAGGATATCTATTTTTTCCCAGAATATGGGAATCTCTAGATCATTTTCTAGGGATGGGGATAATCCTATCTGACCAGTTGATCCCCAACTCTGTTTTTCACTGATAGTTTTGTGAATTTAATATGAAAAAAATTATGAATTTGTTTCTCTTGCACAGATGAGATAATTAGCAAGCAACTCTTAATATATATAAAAAACCCCCAAGTTTTTTAACCAAAGTTTTTTAACATGGTAATCAAAGACCTCCTCGAAAGCATGGAAAGGACATGACTCCTTCCTGAAATGGAGACCTACAGGAAAGAGGAAGGAAGATTTTTTTTGTCAGAGAGACTGATGTGTTCCAGGTCAGGCCAGCTCTAAGGATGCATCATTACTTTTGCTCCATACCCCTCTCTCTGCTTTTCTGTTCAAGAAATTTGCTTTGATCACCAGAAATCTGAGAGCAGATTTAAGTTTAACCTGCAGAAAGGTGAGTACAAATAAATCAAGATGTGAAAGCAGCCTCAGAGAGCTGTTTGGTCCGGTCTGTTAATGTATTTTATCTGCTCTTGTGTTATTTCACTAGATCAAGCCCACATTTTAAATAGATATATCCCTTCAATCTTAAAACCTTGTCAGGTGATAGACACGAGCATGAGCTAGTCTAGCACTCAGTTCTTACCGAGGGGTTCTCCTCAAAGCCTGGCTCTAGGTCTGCCTAACAGCTTTCTAGGCTTGTGTTTTGCAAACCCACATCATGCTTAAACAAGCCATGCCCACAGAAGGGCTGCAAAGGCCATTTGGCAAACATGTCTCCAAGGG
This sequence comes from Xenops minutus, assembly GCA_035221455.1. Taxonomy (NCBI): domain Eukaryota; kingdom Metazoa; phylum Chordata; class Aves; order Passeriformes; family Furnariidae; genus Xenops; species Xenops minutus. Next base: position 2,431,250 of record JAWWEE010000142.1, read on the forward strand.
CTCCAGAGAGGAATAAGCCCCTCCAGCAAACACCCTGCCACCCTTTGTCACCTTGCAGAAGGCTGGGGAGCACACCTGGACCCTGGGGGTCCCAACATGTGACAACAACTGCATAAAGCCTGGCTCTGCTCTGCTGAGCAATCTGGGAGCCTTGGAGGATTCTGAGCATTTTGGGCTTCTCTTCTGTCTACAGTTTCCCCAGGAGCAAAAATGCAGCATGAAAGACAACCCAAAATCTTCGTGGAATGTTTCTTTATATTTCTAGCACACTTTTGATCACGTTCTTTATGTATTTAGAAATTCATTAGCAGCATTTCAGGGTTGTTTGCCTTACTTGCTTGCTAAAAATCACTTCATTACGGTGGCAGCCAATGAAAGAAAATTAAAAAAGCCTGCTGGGGAAAAAAAGTATTTGCTACTTTTATCTTTAAGAATCATTCTGAATTTTAAACACTCTCAGGACAAGATATCAGTAAGACCATCTTCTGACCTGTAGAATTTTTAAGTTGCAACCTGTATTATGATCTGGGGAGGGAAAAGGAAATGGAAAAGGAGACGATTTTTAATTTTTTTTGTGAGCAGTTAAAGCCACTGTCTGTGTTGCTCCCCAGCCCTCCAAGAAGTGACAGGCTGGGGAATTTCTGCTTCACTGACTTTCCCAGGAATAAGCAGAAAATCAGCTGATGCTCCTGCTTAGGATGTAAATAATGGCTCCTTTAGGTCCATATCATTTAACTGCAGGGTGCCCTGCCTGCCTTCCCTGAGGGCTGAAGATCAATTAGGGAAGTTTTAGGAGAGCCTGGTGTATTTAGCCGAGGCTTCCTCGGGATTAGGGCGAGGTGACAGGAGGGAAGGTGCTGTGTAAAGGAAGGCAGGGGCTGGTCAGGGGCAGCCCTTCAGGCAAGGCAAAGGCAATGGTTGAGAGTACCCATGAGCTTTGAAACCTCTCACTGCTCCTGACTGCAAATCCCACTCAGCCTGCTGCCATTCCAAACGATCCAACTAAGCATTTGATGAAAGACTTCATTCCTCGGATTTGATCACTTTAAACAAGAGGCTTTGCAGCCTGATCCTACTTAATCAACTGCATACTTAAAGCTTTAATTGTGTGAATACTACTCATTTCATTCCACAATTACTAGTGAACAATTATCATCTTATTGACTGTCACTTATATGCAAATCATTCACACATCTAAATCAACTTTACTGTGCAGTTTCCTGTTAAGGGTCATTAATGCCATTTTCACGTACTCTGTGATCTCTCTCCTTTTAATGGAGCCATAATGAATGCTTAAATTCATAATAATGATGCAATATTCTTTTTTTGTCAGTACATCTTGATGACTTTTTCAGAAAAATTTCCTTGGATTGCTGCTGGAATACGGCTATAGAGCAAGTGGAAAAAAGACAAAAGAAGGACATTGATGTGACCCAGTCAAGAAGAGATGAAGGAATAAGGAGTATTTTTGACAACAGAACCAACCTGTAGCATTTTGAGTTGTTACGGCCTCCCCAGCTCCCAATTTTGCTGCTGTTAGATTAGAGTGATAGGAACAGCAGGGATTATCCAAAATGGAGTCTTTCCCCCTCACGGCACGCTCTTCCCTGATTGTCTGGGACGTGCCAAGCGCAGCATTGCCTCTTATGGTTACCCCACCTTTGTGTCCTCACGTGGTTCTATCAGCCCACGTTCTCCTCACGTGGAGAAGGACTGGCATTCTCCTCCTCCGTTCCGTTCCACCCCTCCTTCCGGCACATTCCACGCTCACCGTACCTAAACCAGCCGACAGCTTGGCCAAGTGCCATTCCCTGCTCGCCCCAGCTGGAGGGCACCTCTCCCTCCTCTCCCTCCTCCCCTGCACGGGCTGTGTCACTTCACCAAGTGGTTAAAACCCCAACAGCTTTCTATACCCGCTATTGCATTTTCTTAGGAAGAAAGTTAAAAAGATGTTATTTTCAAGTCATGAATGAGGAGTTTTTTACCAAATGCATTAAGTGGGGCTGGCAGCTTGGTGCCTGTGAAAGTGTCCTATCATGATGCACAGCAGTAGATCAATGAACTGTAGGACAGAAGCACTCAGAAAGCCCTCCCTTCCCATTATCATGCTTTCTGGTCTTCCAAGCACAAAGTACCCATCAAGCCCTTGACCCAGTTCCACCTAAAGAGCACCTGTCAGAGTGATGCACATACAGCTCACTGCAGTGACAAATAGGAGGCAATAGCAGTCATCACAAGGAATAACAGTGCAGCTACAAATCTGGCTCAGCATCACACTGTTTTGATTTCCCACTGAAGGATCTCAGAATTGCCACTGGAGAGGACATTATGGTGCCAAATCTTCGTGATTCACCACAGGACACCAGTGAGGTGTGTGACTGCAGGAATGCCCTCCAGCTCCTTAAAGATCTGACACCAGATTATTTTGACTCTTAGGTCAAGCCTGCAAAAAAGCAGCACAGAGGAAATATCCTCCCTCATCTTTTATCAGATCAACTTCTGGAGTCGAATTCCCAGCCTGACATCCTAAGGGTGCTTGCCACTGCAGTGCTCAGTGTGTTCTGTCTGTTAAAAAATAGAGCTTAATTAAAAGCATATAAGCTTCCAAATTGTAATTAGTTATATGTAAAATCTCCAGAGAAGTAATGTTTGGCTTAGATTTTTTGCTTATCTACTGTTTCTAGGCTGGAGGGACAAAACAGATTTTCCTACTTGACATTTAGTTTTGGCATTAGTAAAGCTAAGCAAGGATAAAGGATAGACAGGCAATTAATTGGCTGTGTCCATTACCACGGAGCCCTGAAGTTATCACTGTAGAAACTATTATGGGAGGCTGCCACAGTGCTGAGAGGCTCGTGGGCTGCTGTCACTCCCGAAATTGCCAGGGCACAGGCCAAGGGATGGGGCTGAAAGAGGTGGAGGAGCCACTCAGGCATGGCAGTGAATGGACTCTCACACACTCATTTGTGGTTAGAGCTGCATGGAGATTAAAGTCTGTAATAAAGGCTTCCATTTCCTTTAATGAGTTACTGACTCGAGTTCAAGAGGGTCTTCTGAAGTCAGAGCGGTTCTGCCTGTGGTGGCAATTTAACCCGCTCTTGAACTGCAGTGAGTGCTGAAAGCTGCTCACAGCCTCCCATGGGAAAGGGATGTGCTGTGTCAAACTCAAGACTAGTGCTCAAACTCTTCAGGAATATCAGAGTCCACAGGACAAGAGTCCAGGCTCTGCACAGAAACAGCACCCAGGACTTGGGCTGGGTAAAAACATCCTCTGACCACGCTGAACTCATGGAAAAACAATAGAGGAGGGCAAATTTTACAGAGACATTTCTGCCACAACTCGTACCTCATCCTGGCTAACATTTCAAAGTGACAACCTGCTTTCTGGTTTTCCAGAAGGCTGATTACTGGGTTCATTCTGCTTCTCCTTCTGGAAAGGAAGGGCTGTCTCTGGAAGGGGGAGGAAAAGGAAAGGCAGGAGCTGCCAGAGCTGGGGAAGGCTCTCTCGGCCTCAGTGAAAAGGATGAAGTGACATTGCCTCACAGGCATTCCTCTTTGCTGGGGGGGGTGTGAATGTGTGTGTGTAAACTCCAGGGCTTACAACAAATACATCCATACATCACCAGAATTACCTAATTCCCTCCCCGCTCGTGCAGAACTCGGTACTGTATCATCCAATTTCTCACATGCAGTGAGTGAAAATGCCTGCCAAAACAGCAAATTCATAGGAATGGATTGTAAGTTCTGCAGAAATTTATCTCAAGGCTTGACATTCTCAGATATCTGTTTCTGCATTTCTCTGTTTCAGCAGTTTATTGAAGAAGCAGAAGGTAAGGGTAAAAGAGATTGTTAACACCAGAACCCTGTTCTTTAGGTGTGGCACTCAGGCCAAGGAATAATAATCCTATGAACTATCAACTTGCAATACACACTTGAGACAGTAATCAAAACTTTTAACATTTCCATCAAAGTTTGCAGCAACAGGTGACAACCACCAGCTCCCAAAATGGAAATATGAGTGGCTGAAGTTTTCAAAAGCATCTGCCTGATCAAAAAACAATTTTTACCACTCTATCCAATTTCCTCTTTTATGCTAATGAAAAATGACACTTTAGAAATCTATTCTCAAAGCTCAGGCCCAGAGCTTTGTAATGTGAAACCGAATGGTAGGTGCAGGAGAGCAAAGTGAACATTTTCAGTTGGTGACCAGTAGATGGTGGCATAAGATAAAATACTACAATAATCACTGAAAACGTGGCAACACTGATAAAATGACAGGTTTTGTTTCTGCTAAGACTTCAGATTTTTTATCTAGTTACCAAGATTCTTTCTGCTTTGTTCTTCTTATCCCAATTGCTGTCTTTGTTTCAATTTTTAAAGCTGAAGGGAAAGGTGTATTTTATGGTGTTCAATTGAATTTTAATTTTCATGTTTTTCAATATAATATTTTGTGTTGCAATTCTACTGAATCAAAAAGCCTGCACATTCACAACTCCTGATTATTCAGTTTCTTATTTAAAGCACCTAATTCAGAAATAAGAAGTAGCAATGCCACTGTTAGTTTGATTCCCCCAGAGTTAGGCATTAGCAGGATGGAGCAGGATAGACCCTCAGACTCCATCACAGGCCAAAGGAACAACAACAGCAGCTACAAAAGGACTTTCCTGCAGGTATTTGCTCCACTGTGTTACTCCCTGTGGTTCATAAATCATTCCTGTTCCAATACCAAGAAACAGTGAGAGAAACAAAAGCAATTTACTGTTCTTCATTTCAACTCATAGCAACTAATGGGAAGCAACTGATGGATTTGGTGAGACTGGAGCACAGGAAAGCTCCGTCAACATCTGTGCCAGCAGCTCTCTGTTAGGGGAGCACACAGAACCCTTGAAGGTTTTGCCAATATTAAGGCAAAATTGGCTCTTGGAATGAAATAAGTGCTGCCTAGGTGGATCAAGGCAAGATGTAAGCTGAGATAAAATGAGCTCCCAGAGTATCTATCAGGAGGAACAGGATGATCTGATGACTGGAGGGCACCTCGGTGCTCTCTCCTGTTACCTGGTGGCCAATGGCAACAGCAACAAAGCCCATGCATTATCTCTGTCACTCAGAGCAAAACCTACTTATGCTTAACTACAGAGAGCATTGCAGCAAAAAGGTGATATGGACAGGCACTAAAACACAGAACTTTCAGCAAGGCACAGCACTGCAGCTACAAAACTGCTTGCTCTAGCACTATTGAGTTCAAGATTTCCTAATATCGATATCTCCAAAGCTTCAAGCAGCTCCAGATCTTCCAGAGTTACATACAAAAACTAGTTACAACTATGAAAAAGAGAACTTTTATTGTCAGAATGTCATGAGAGGAAAGGTATGTCCATTTAGAAAGAACCAAATCAGTGATATTTAATCAGTTCTTAAAATTTCTTCCCAACACCCCCATTGACCTGTATATATGTGTAAATTAATACAAGCCTGCAGTTCTATCCTGATTAACAGCATTGAGAAAATTAATTATAATGTCAATGCTCATAGAGAAGGATTATGGTGGAATATTTTGAATAGTTTTAAAGGAAACATATATGAGATTTTTAAACAACTAAGAATTACAGAAATTAACAAAAGAAAACAAACCATGCACTGGGAAGAACTGCAGAAAAAAAACCCAAAACAGTGAGGGAGCAGTAAAGATCATAATGAGAGAAAATGCTGAACTCCTTTAAAGAGCTCAGTTAATAACGAATAAAGAGTGGAATGATAACAGTGGAATATTTTAGACACTTTCCAAGCTGGGAAATAGTCCATATACAGCCCATAGTTCATGTATTCAATGACATTAGACAAAAAGTGTGGAATTCTTCCTCACCAGTCCACAAGGGAAAATGATCCATTGAGCTGTTTCAAGTCAGGGCTAACAAAACCCCAGCGAGTTTCTGATGCAATACTTGAGTGTTGACAGACAAGGTTAGTATCAGTAATCATCCTTTTCCATCCCTGAGGTTTCAGCACGTACTTTTTTGCAGATATGCACTTTAGGGAATGAGGTTCCCTCAGAAGTAGTTACTGAATGGTGGTAAAATTAAGCGGTTTGATAAATGTTAATTTTAAAATTATTTTTAAAATCGAGTTGGACTAGGTTAGTAAAACCCATGAAAGTGAGAGGGTGCCAAGGGATGGCCATTTGGGTGGGAGGTTGGAGGGGGAAAGGTGGGAACAGGGTGCTGGGAAGGGCAGTGTTGGACACACAGCACCAATTACCCCCACCCTGGGGGTGGTGGGCACACAGGAGCCCACAAGCACAGGGGCAGAGCTCATGGGACAGCAAGGAAGGGCCCAAATGTGTCTTTGTTTCTCTGACAAAGCCATGCCACAGAGGCTAATTTATAACCAACACATTACTAATAATCACAGGCACTCTTTTGAAATGCAACTCCTTGTAACAAACATAGTTATGGAATAATTTCTGCAGTAGCAACAGAAGTGATAAAACATTGGTATTAACTGTGATACGAGTGTCTGTGTGTTGACACATACACACACAAATAAATGTCTATATTTTCTTTTTGTCCCTGGAAACAACAGCTTTTTCAAACTGCTCTTTTTGATAACTTCAGTGGTTTGGATTTACCCAGGAAGGTCTTACAGCTACAAATATTCACACTGTTTTATTTCGAGAGGCATATTTCTGTAAAGCACGACTATCCCAGGTGAAGAGAGAGGTCTTGGTTTTAAGGCTCTGTAATACTTGGATTTATTTCTTCTTGTCCTGAACTCAGAAGATTTTGCCCAGTTATATTTTGAGTAAGTGAGCCTGGCTACTTTCCTCTTGAAACAAGTAGATTCCTATCTCCACTAAATGGCCAATCTCATACTTCTATTTTGACATCTAATATTTCTTCAAGTTGAAAAAGCATCATCTTTGTCTTTTGTGATGCTGCAGCTGTTAAACTCTGCCCTTCCCATTTAATTTTGCAGAGGATGCTCTTTCCCCACACACACTGGATGGCGTCCTTTCCCCAGGTCAATGGATGCTTTGCAATGTCTGAGTGCCAACAGAAGTGTCTAATCTGTCAGCTTTACTTAAATGCTCATAGTTTATTATCCCTTGATGTTTTCACACAGGGGCTGCACTAGAGAAAAGGTGGCTGCATCTCCCTTTATGTTCCAATGATTCCTCCTGAGCAAATGCTGCAATTTCCCTCCTCTCTTTATTTTTTTGTTAGTCATGGGATAGTCACAGCAGCCACTTTTCATCATTAATTCAAGTGGTACAACAGTCTCTGAAAAGAGAATGTCCAATTCATTTTAAATGGCAATGTTTCCTTTTGGCTACTTTGGAGTGAAAAACCCCCACATTTCTAGTCTTTTGAAGCTGCCAACTGGAAAGCATCACAGAAATGGCTGATGCAGAAGAACAGAGGAACAAGAGGTGATGGCTGTTGGAAATGAGAGAGCGTGGAGGGAGCACCCCTGAGTCAGTGAATTCCATGGACTCCTTAGGAAATGTTCGAGAGCTACCAAAGCTACCAAAGCTAATGCAGATACAGGCTGGATGAGAACTGCTTTTCAGGCACTGCCCAACTCCAAATTCATCTAGTTCCTGTATTGCCAACAGATTATGGAAATGGAACGGAGTCATGATTTGATGTTCTGTCTATTCACAGAGAGCAAATCACAGGAAAAATGGAAAACTCTGCAATCTAATCAAGAAAATCCACAAAATAGGTGTTTAACACTTATAAATAAACATAATTCAGAGGAACTAATCACTATTTCTGATCTGCAGTATAATTTCTTTTTTTTTTTTTTTTCATTTAAGCCTCCCTAGACTTCTAAACACCCACAAATATTTCTGGTAATTAGTTATTTTTCCTTGGAATTTTTTAATCAACTTTATATTTTAAAAAATTGAGTATTAACACAATTTAACTGCTACATCTTTCAATACTTCATATGGTACCAAAGTACACCTATGGCAGTTTACTTTAGGATGGAAGCTCTTCAAGCTGCTGTCAGTCTTTGATATCAGTTAATTTGTTTTTATAGCACCTTTCTCATTAGTCTCTTCTTGCAACTCCCATTCAGGGCACAGAATCCAGCTAAGAGTGCTCATCAGAAGGTGCTAGGCTGTACTTTGTATTACAGGTATTTTTAAAAATAACTCTGATCTTATGTAAATCCAAATTCCAGTTGATTATAAGCCCTTTACAGAGATAAATTATTGCAAACCAATCTTCTGCAGATGAAAATGATTGCAAAGCTGATTTTATGCACACTACTAACTCTTACAGTCTGGAAGAAAATAACTTGTTCTCTTCTATTAAAATATAATTGAAAACATGTGGCATTGTTTCCCAGCTAATTTACATAGAGCAACTAATGAAAGAGCTGCAGTGAAAGTGGGCTTCACTTGGAAGCAATAGCAGCCAAGTAATGCCATCGCAGCATGGGTCTAATTACTCAATTTTTAAACTAATTCTGGGGCCTTTTAGTAAATGCCTCATTTAATAGTTTTCCCATGCTTTGCTTAATATATGACCCAGATGAAAAAGAGCAATTGTTTTTAAGCATTATAACGAAGGCTCCCTGCAGAAATGTATCCACCCAATCACTTTGAGATGCTTTCCAGATCCAGCTCTCTCTTTGCTGAGGGATCCACGGGTCAGCTGTGGCATAACCTGGGAGAAGTTTTGCCAAGAGGCTGGGAAATACCGAGGGCTCCATGGGACTCCAAGAGGTCAGGCAGAAGTGATTCCCAAGATTTCCCTCATTCTGTGTCATACAACCCTTACATTTCCACTTCTGGGGGCAGAAAAGCACGTACCAAACTGGATTTAAAGCAGCAGGTCTGCAATAGTCAGATGCTAAATAAGGTGACTTGTTAATTATGCTGAAAGCGTGACTTGTTAGGACTGTTTTAAAATGTATTTTTAAAGAATTACATAAGGAAATGACATTTCACTTTATAAATCTGTTCTTATGGAAGAGAGATTGCTCCAAGGTAATGGATGTTTGGAAGAACTCTTTGGGGATTACTGCTTGCCCTTGTACCATGAAGAACTTTAATGTGCTTTAGCTTATGCAGTGACTTCATGCTTTTAGCTGAAATCCCCTGGTTACACCATAACTCACTCTCACTTGGAGATAACCAGATTTGAAAGAGGATCCCTTTTATTTCCTGGACTGTATATATCTTGCTCCTATGTGCAAATTTACACATGGTTTCAGTGACAATTGAAATTAAGGAATCAACCCTTATTTCACTGTGGTGAGTTCTCTAATCTACACATTTACCACGTGTACAAACTCTCCAGTTCATCACACCTTCTGTTAACAAAGCTTGGAGTTCTCTGAAATTCCAGCAAGGGAAATAGCTACAAAATTAAATACTTAAGAAAGTTTCTGGATGGAAACCTCTCGTTTTCCTCTCAACAGATTTAATTCATATCTGATGCCTGTTTACATTTTTCTTTGAGACAGAGTGGAGTGGAAGTTGGCTTTAGGACTCTGCAAACAAGCACAGCCAGGCTTTGTTCACATTGCACCATGCTTGGTGCTGAGATGTGTGCCACAACCCCACTGATTTTGGGATCTTTGACAGAGCCTTTCCCACACCCCACAGTCTCCGGTTAGCATCTGAGTTTTCTAGCACACCAAACAGAACAGGAGGACATTATGCACGTGTAAAAGCAACTCAGCAGTAGTTGTTAGGATTGTGTATCCCTCACTTTCCCTCCCAGGAAAGGCTTCTGGAACAGTTCATTCCCTCCCCTTTGCTCAACTGCCGTGGTTATTGTAGAAGCAGAAATTAAAGGCAGAGAATTTACTTACAGACTATCTTTGCCATTAAATATTTTTACTGTCAAAAATAGCAAGCAAAGGCTGAACTTGAGCAGATCATTATGAAAATATGCAGAGAGGATTTCTTAAAAATTACTTTTCCCAAATTTCACTTTCTATGACCTGTAGATTTCTTAAATTTAAGCTACTTAAACTAAGTAGCTGGTCTCAGTAAATCATAAGGCTTCCTGTCATCATAAACTCTCCAGTATAGGGTGTTTTGATTGCACTGTGCTTAAGAAAGGCCTTGCCCCATGGACATGATAAAGAATAAGATTAATTGTGAGCAAAATCTTAAAATACTACAAGAAATAAAGTATCATAAATTCTACTATAAATCACAAAATATATCAATGCATTCTGTGATCTTCCCGAGCCAGGAGGGAACTGCAAGCCCTATTGAGCACCAGTTTACAAATTAAACTTCATGCCAAGGAGCACCGGGCTGTGGGCGAGGAGGTGGAAGAGCAGGAACACAGACCAAGTGTCAGCTCAAATAAAAACACAGATCACTGTTTTTTTCCAGGCAGTAAACAAAGAACACTTAAAAAGGGCAGCATTAACACCCAGGTAGAAGAATATCTTCCCTTAATGGTGCTGTCAGGAAAAGGGAGAAGGGGCTGATTAAAATCTAAACTCCGGGAACCAAGACATTGCCAGGACATGCAACAATTTGTAACAGCGAGAAGAAAAGAATATTGAAGGAGAAAATAAGTCAGACCTGTCAGATAAAGGCAGTGAGTTCATGATTCTGCAATGCTTCATTGTTAGCCCAAAGGTCAAGTATGTAAGGAAAGATATTGGAACACTTTATATTCTTGCGAAATGCTAAACACACATTCCCAAACCCATTAAACTTAAAAGCCGTAAATTAAAGCAAGATATCACAGCCTCCTTACATTTTGTTGCCTGACTGCAGTGTGACCAAAGGCAGCAGGCTTTTTTCCTACTTTTTTTCCTCCTTTTTTTAGCTAAATTGACTCTGAAAACCAGCCTGTAGCTTTTAGAGGCATCTGGTCTCCAAATGCCGATTCTCGCTGCATCTTGACGTTTGTGCGAGGGGATCGTCATTGGAAGATTCCTCCCACTTCCCACCACCAAGAATATGAAATTACTGCACCATATTCTCTCAGATTTTGAAACTATTTCTGAATTATGAAAGGCTAAGGGTTGTATCCTCAAACTGCAATTTGCAGAAGCAGCCAGCTTGATAAGAGTGGAATAGTGAAGACCAGTTTACGATGACTCTCTCGTAATTAACAAAAATGGTAACAAAGATCCTGGCATTGGACTTGGAAAAATTCATTGGAACGTTATGTAAATTGATTGGGACACACACTACAAACTGCAACAGTATCTGGTGGCTCTGAACACTGGAGGTTCGAAGTTATAAAAATCATTGTCCGAGGATTTACTTAAATACAACAATTTATGACTAGAAAAGGAGAAATCTCGTTGTAACTGCTCAAAGTACTTTCTCTTTTGTGACCTTATGCAGATGATGATTACACATTTTTGAATAAAGGGGAGTTACAGGACTATGAATTTTATTATTGTAAACAGATAAATGATAGAAAAAGAAAAGAAACCAGATGTCCTAACAAAGTTTGCTTTTCAATGTTTGCAAAGAAAAAGAAATCATGATTACATGGGGTAGTTAAGATCTTTGCTACATAGCAGTCCAGACATTTCAATGTTGTTAAGAGCATTCACAGCATAAATAGACTGGAATATTAAAACAACCTATTTAAAAAAATAAATTAATCATCATGAGAAAATGTAATTTGTTCATGAGAAGCCAGACAGGCAAAATTATAGGTACAGCAACAGTCAGGAAATGGCTGTAGCAGGTTTGAATTTTTTTTTTAATTTTGTTTTGTTCTAACCTAAACCATTTTGGTGTCACATTCTTGCTCAAATCCTGAGTAATTAAAAGCAGCAGCCTTTCAGCCCTGCCATTGGAAATTACAGAGGAATAATACAGATCACTGTAAGAGTTAAAATAACAGTGCATTGCAGCTTCCTTTGGTGACAGCACATCTTTTCAGGGGTCCTAGAAAGGCTGTGCAGGATGTTGGAGTCAAACCAATTGTCTTGAGCTGGATTCATATGCAATTATTATTTTTTTAGTAATCTTGCACTAATCAAATTTCATTTCTAGGGCAACAGCATCAACGATTTGTAAAATCTAGAGATCTAAACCACTTTTGAAATAACTCCAGAAGTAATTGAGGTCATTAGTGACAGTGTCTGGGCAGAGTGGAAGACAGCAGATAAAATAACTTGAAGTATTTAAGTAAACAGCATTTTTGGCAGACCTGAACAGCTGTACTCCAATTTAATGGGAATTCTTTGGGGTTTTTTGACTTACAGTGGTACAATACTTTAGGCAGCAAGGGATCCTGTACTTGCCTAAAGCAATTTCAGACAGATCCAAAGCTGGACCAAGTTTTTCAGCTAAATTCACAGTATCTCTGAGGATGTAGATTCTAACCACACATTCAGTGACAGATATTTCTGTAACTGCTCCAAAAATTACATTTTAATTTGTGACTAACACAGTGCCAGTTACAAGATAATGCAATTCACATGGGGCAAGTATTTTATCTCGTGCCAAACGATTGATATTTGTAAACTCCAAGTGCCACTGCCTGAGAGGGAAGGGAAGAGCAGGGCTGTGGACAGTCCCACTGGCTGTGTGTGAACCCAGACAGGGATCCAACTGCACCATTGACAGCCTGCAGCACACTACCTAAACCCATTTAATGTGCTGTGATCACAGCTAATACTATCACCCACTTTGCTCTCATACTGTGACATCAGCATGATCAAAAGCAGAGGTACATTCATTTCTGTGGGAGACAGACTCACTTGAGTAGCCTCAAGGCAGTAAAAAGAACATGCTCAAAAAGACTTGACTAATATTTGATAGCAGAATTCGGCTATAGGCTCTGATCCCAGAGATAATATCAAAATCCTGTCTAGTTCTGCTCTTTTTGTGCATTTCAAAATTTAAGATACACTGCAAGTCATTTAGAACATTTAAGCACACATGGTAAAAATTGCACATTTTTTTTCCCCTAAGGTGGACTGTAAATCCTTTCTTGTAGACAAAAGTAGTGTCCGGATTAAGGGTAAAGAAGACAAACAGTTCCTCAACTACTATTTGTAAACAACTTATCATTCTCCTCCTTCTGTTTCAGTGTTATGAATAATGAGAATACTTCCCCCATCATCTGTTGTAACTAAAGTTTCACCAAAACCTCTGTTGTTTCTGTAATTTTCAACATATCTCCTTGTTCAAGTGAGCTGGAGATCTGAATCCAGTTCTTATTTCCTGAAAGAGCCATACGATAGGGCAGCTTCAAGGAGAAATTTGTAGAGCTAAAAAGAGAATTTGCTGAAAACTCCATTTTGGCAAAGAAAATAATGAAACCCATATTTTGCACATGTTTCCTTAGGATCTAATATAGAACAGGCTCTATTCCTAGATTTTTCACTAACAGCAAACAAATTTCCTGACCACATCCACAGCTCAGCTCGCACAGGTTTCTAACTGGGTACAACCAAGCTGAATTTAACCTAAACTGCATTGATTTTCACTGGTTTATTTAAGATATATTTTAAGTCACTATAAAACGAGCAGTGCTATGTCTCTGTTGCACATTAAAGAGGTTTTTCCAAAACTGGCTATACTAAAAAAGTACAAGGACTCCTTTCCACTTAATTCCAGCTTAATGGTAGAGCTCAACTAAATCAGGTCCCTATAAAGACATGAGAGCTCAAGTATTCTAGCAAAATGCAGATCCCTTTAGGGTTGAAACTCAAAACCTCTGGGTCATGTTTTTCCATTGGCAGACAGACTGTTGGATTGTATTTTTTGCAGGCTCAGGTGAACAGTCCCTGCCTTCTGAATTTCCCAGAGGAAAAGGAGTGGGTGCCTTCTTGTAGCTGTCACAGGGAGGGCACTGAGGTGATACTTTTACTTAGTTTTGGCCACAGATAAGTCATCGTTCCATTTTTCACCCCTTAAAATAGCTCAGTGACATAAAATGCTGTGACATATTTTTAACTATACTGTCGTGAATAGCAACACTGTAATTACATATAAGAATTCACTGAAGTAAACATCTCATTTCTGAAGTGTCAGACAACAGGCAGCATGATGCAAACTACAGCTTCACATTTTAGCAGTAATCAATTCAACCAACAATAGAGCTGATTGACAGGAAGCTTTATGCTATTAAAAGCCAAACATTACAAAAAACTGATTTTCTCGAAGCAGTGAAAAATGTATGGACCATCTACACTTCCCTCATGTTGCGTTCCTGTAGGAAAAGATAGCAACACAGTTGAAAGCCAAACTTATTGCCCAGTCTTTAATAAATATCCAGTCACAAAAGAGGCATACAAGAGTAACAATTGGCCAATTTCTATACTGCAGTTTTGTGATCTACTATTGCTGGGTCCAGGAGAAACTGCAAAGGAATCCACATAGAGGTTTATTCCTTGGTTACTGCTGGTTAATAGTTACTGTTGGTTTGGTTTCTAGAGCTAAGGAGCTGTGATCATCCCTTTGGATGTGCAACTGTGAGAGCAATGGGAGAAACAGGTGCTGATTGTTACTAACACCAATAAATGCTACTTAAAGCCAACCCAGTGGTTTGTTGTGGTTCTGGTACCCAAAGGCCAGAAAACAGCAAATACACAAACTTCCATGGAAATAAGTCAAAACCTTCTTTTCCATCTGAGTCCTGAGGTGTGTTTTCCCCTATTCACAGTGAGGAATAAACCAAACAAAATGTGCCAGAGCCTCATGAGGATCAGCCATAGAGAAACAATTGTAATAACCTGGACCTATTGTCTTCTCCTCTTGACCTTAAAGGTTCACTGCCATTTCTCCACGCAGCAGGAATAACCTGAGACATTCCATCTTTCTATGACATGATGAATGAGCTTCGATTAAAAGGAGCTAAAAGAAGAAAAGCTACTAATGTGTTTTATACAGTCACTGATCAGTTCCTGACATGTAATATTTCATTTGCTTTAGGACATTAAGGAATGTTGTGTACCTAAAAACAACAGCTTCTATGATAGTGTATCTATCATTACATACATCATAAAAACAGGAAGGACATAAATTTGTTTCTGCCTGTTAAAGTCTAATTACCTGTAAAATCATTACTTGGCACTTTAACAAATCGACACAATCAACTTAATGATCCTTAACACATTAAAACTTGCAATGTGTTTCTGCTTGCTGCCTGTCCAAGGCACGGTAAATATTTGCTGCTTCAGGTGACATCACAGCAAGGGTCAGATCTGAAATTTTTCAGCTAATAACAAGTAATTGCAATATTGTCACTTGCCCTGATACCTGTGCTGTCTCATCAGTTCCACAGCTTGGGATGAACTGCAGACACAGCTTTGTACATCCTCTCTTTAAAATTATACCAACCACCTCTGTCCTGTGTGGTATTCCTTAATATTTGAAAATATTAAGAATGTGGCCTTCAGGTAACCCTATATATGATAGTATCACTAGAGTTGTTTATTAAAACTTGGATTTGTAACCTTCACACTTTTTCATTTCTTCTTTATCTTCTCTATAATAAAAGTTATCTACTAAATTACACTATTTGACTAAATTTTTTTTTTTACCCCTTCCCTATTAACTATATTATTCTTACATCTGTAATACTGTAAACACATCTACAAAATTCTACAGTAAGAAAATTCCCTATTTACCAAGTTCATCCTTAAAAGAACATCCCAAGGGGACAAAACTGTGTTTGCAGAGACTCTTCTCGATGAAAACTAAACTGGAAGATGTTATTCTACTACCAATTATAGGCTTCAGATGGGGCTGGAGAGAGACCCTAAAAAAATATAAGGAGATTCATGGTTCCTCTTTATCTCCACAGATCTGCTCCTGACATGAAAGACCAAGCTGTTAATATCTCAGCTGCTGCAGCAGAATCCCTCGCAAAGTCCAACTATAACTTAAGGTAGTTTTTCCCCCTCTATTTCTGCTCTCAGTCAGCCAAACTACAGCTAATAATGACGAGTTTACAGCCACCCAGCCTTATATAAAAAAAATAAATCTCCTGCCTCCGTTTCTACCCATTGTCTTCATTGCACTTTGGTTGCTATTAGGAGGGGAAGACTTTTTGTTAGAAGAGCTTTTCCACATTTTCCTGTTTCTTCCATATGCCTGGCAGTTTGTATTGTGTTTTAGGTGATTTTTCACCAAATGTATTTCTAGACATGGGAGAGCACTTGTTCCTACAGCTGTACACATTCATCTCAGAATTAGGACAAAATAATTTAAATTCAGTGAAGAGGCTGACATTTCTCTTGGAGCATTCTGCTTTAATCCTATTTGCAGTTTCACAAGAAGCCAGTTCCTGCCAAACAACAAGATGAGGATGGTACAGGGTCTCCTAAGGGGCTCTTTTCTGAATCCATTCATGAAAAAACTCACTCATGGGAGTGCCAAAACATTATAGAGGATTTAAAATGCTCAAAATAAGAAAGGAACAAATGTTCATGTAGTGCTTAACGAAACACTATACTCCATGAAAATTTCAGAAAAGGAGCTAAGCTGTCCTTCTTTCTGCCTGAACTAGAATAATCATGTTGGAGGTGAATCCCAGGAGCAGTGCACATTCTGACAATATTTCCTAACATGCTGGGGAAAAGGGAAGATGATCCTGGACTTTGGAAGACTCAAAGATGAGAGCAAGGAAGAGATTTCCTGGCTAGGAATTAACTTGCTGTTGAGACAAGCTCTATATTCTCTTATGTATAGACACATCTTACTACAAGTACCCCCAAACACCCTCAGTAAGTTTGACTTAATTATTTTATTAATAAGAATGTAGCCCTGTTAGGGTTTAGTCCCAGTCAGCACCTCGGCCCCACAGAGCTGCCCCCACACTGTCCCTGTCTCAAGGAGTGGGAGAGAATAGGAAAAGGGAGAAAACTCTTGGGCTGACATAAACACAGTTTTATAAGCAAAGCAAAAGCCTTGCACACAACCAAGCAAAACAAGGAGTTCATTCCCCACTTTTCATTGCAGGCCATTCCCAAGACAGCCACACTCCATCGCTCCTAATGATGACCTGGGGAGACAAAACACCATCACTCCAAATGTCCCTGTCCTTCCTTCTTCCTCCCCTTTTTATCTACGGGGCATGGTGCCATGTGGTGTGGGACATCCCCTGGGTCCTTTGGGGTCAGCTGGCCTGGCTGTGTCCCTTCCCAGCTCCCTGTGCCCCTCCAGCCCACTCTTTGGTGGGGTGAGGAGCACAAAAAGCCCTGAGTCTGTGCAAGCCCTGCCCAACATCCCTGTGCCACCCTATTTCCAGCACAATTCCAAAACACAGCCCTACACCAGCTCGTGTGAGGAAAATTCCTTCTATCCCAGCCAAAGCCAGCACAAGCCATTAATTTAGGGACTACTGGATAGCTTGCAAAAAACAAAGTGTCCTCACCCATTTCTGAGAGGAAGTACAGCTTGGTATGATAAAGGAAGGATAATGAAATTAATTAGAGCCCTTTCCTCCAGATAAGAGCATGTGGCTCATTAACATTAATGAGAAACTTTTGTAGTGATGGGAGAAAAAATATGCCCCATAAGCAATTACACATACATGGCTCAGATAAAAAACCCCAAAACCCACAAGCTTGTTGCCTCAGTCAGGGTGGGTGATGGTCAAAAGAAGCAGAGTGATAATTCCCTCCTGAGAAAAATTGAGAGCTGGTAAAGGTGCTGGCCAAGCACATAGAAACACTTGCTATTTCATTTGTGTTTTGCTGCAACAAAGAATTCAAGCCTGCAGCCTTTGAATCATGTAAGAAAGAAGCTGAAATTTGGAAGTCACGTTTCTTTCTAGTGGGGAGTCTGACACAGAAGGTCTCAAAGAATCAAAATCCGAGAGCTGAGGATGAAGCCATACTAATAGTGCTCTAAAAGCTCCAGGCACACTGTATTTCCACTGAAATTCGGAGTCAGAAGGGGCCTGTTGCTATCACTGTTGTGATTACCCATGTTTTTCTCTGACAATTTGGAGCTACCGGCATAGATCGATGGCAGGGTCCTTTTCCTTCATTTCCTTTCTTACTCTCTGTTGTGTTTGAACTCTCTCCTTCCCTTGTCAGTCACCACTTTTTTTGTTTTGTTTTCTTTTTTCCTCCTGTGCTCAGAATTATTCTCTACACAGCATTTCACTAGCTAGTCATTGCTTAAACACATATCCCCAGTCCTAGAAAGGGAAGAGAAGCTGGCACAGGTACTTGCATTAATTCAGGAAGGCAACACTTGGTCAGCAACTGTGCATTGGAACTTGCCTTCAGTTGGGCAAGGGTTTAAGACTAGAGATTCTAGAGGAAATTGTACAAGCAAACGAGGTTGTGACTCCTGAAACTGGAAATGTAAACTTCAGGCAGCTTCTGGAAAAACTTCAGAACCCTAGAAAAAATCTTTCCCTTCAATAACTGATTTTCCTAAGACACCAAATGCTGTCCCACTGCTGCCTGGGATTATGAACACAAAACAAGAACTCTCACCTTCAGTTCCTCTCAAAGGCATCATGAATTGCACTGTAACTCATGTTTTTCAAAAGAAAAAGTAGAAACCACGTGTAAAAAGGAAAAGGAAAGAGCTGTGCAATTGTCAAAACCATTTTTACTTATAATTTTGGAAAAAGATTAAGAACTATAGAGGAGAAAATGGGGGCCGAGAGGAAATCCACTTCCAAAACTGATAACAAAATTGCTGGTGGCAGCAAGGCAGGATGTGGCCCCTGTTTCAGAGCAGCCCTCCAGAGCATGCCAGCTTTCAGAGCCCTGCTTTGATGTGCCTGCAGTGATTATCATAACCTGCCTCCCTCCCTGAGAGCTCCGTCTGTGACAGTCCTTGCTGTGCATAAATTCACACGGAGCTTTTGGCTCATATGTTTCCCTGTGGCTCACTGACATGAGCTGCTTTACATGGGATAACTCCCATAACTGTAGTGCATTCACATCAAATCCTTTGGTTCTTTGCCACATGTGAAGTCTCAGGCTTTTGGTCTTGCCACTGAACTTTCATTAATTTTACACCATCCTTCTTCCCCACTATTATGTAACAGTAAAATAAGTATGTTTTATAGTTCTAGAACTGAAGAAGCCCTGATTTTAAACACATGAGCAGGAAAAACAGTAATAAAATCTTTTAAGCACTACTGATGCGAATTAGTTACTGCTTTTTATTTGCAACATTTCCTCTATTTTATTCCTATATCTTAGGAGAAATTATTAATTGGAACCTGAGGTACTCATCCTCATTAGAAGCAGCAATACTGTGTATAGATATGAATATGTACGAATATTGTAATCATATCTTGACTACAAATCTCCATCTGTGTGTGAAATCTTGTCTTCCATGGCTGCTCTGTGCCCCTTTCCTGAGCTGCCTGCCCCAGGGTGAGTGCAGAAATTCCACTTACTGCCAACTTTGGAGTGGCAACAAGTCAAATGGCACATTGGCAATGGCCATATTGCTGCATTTCACACTGGCAAGAGATTGTGCATTGGCATTGTGCAGCTCTACTGCAATTTGTAGCTCCAGAAAAGAATAAAGAACTCGCTGCCTCCAACCTGTCAGATGCACTATATGTTTCACATTCACTACAACAGTCATTAGAGATTTTAGCACAATCAGTGTGATGCCCTTTCCAAAAGAAATATCACTTCAGAAAACACCCCTTTAAAATACAGCTACATTGAGCAAATTATAGACTATCAACTTTTTGTGATTAAATGTTCTTTTGGAGGAAGGACTGTATGTAAACCAATCCATACAGTCAGATACAATATTTAACATCATTTCATCAAGAGAAGCTGAACCTCCAAAAGTAATCTTCCCAGATGATACCACCCAAATTACACCAGACTTCTTTCAGAATTTGATTAGGTGAAGAGATAAATCATAATCAGTGCTTGTTATCTCTGTAGTCTATTTTTATTAACAATAACCTTCCCAACACGAGCAGCAAGCCAGAAATGTGAATTTAAATTCAGTTATTTTTAATGTAATGCAAATCCTGCCTTTTAAAGAGCGCCATGACTCAACACAGCAGCTTCTCTATTTCTGTTTAGACTGACTCATTGCTTCTCAGAGGACAGATCCTTGGAACAGTCTTCATTCTGCAAAGTCCTCAAGATGGTGATGATCATCTGGACAAGATTTATTGTTGCTTTCCAGCAAATAAACCAATGGGCTGGATTTGCAAATCCAGATGTTTAGTGTTACCCATAAAGCTCAAAGGTTCAATCCAAATCATTCCAGTTCAACGTAGTCATTTTGTTGCCTGTTACATATTATAACAAGCAACAAAGATCTCTTTTAGAATAATTTCCTCTTTCTACACTATTAACAATGAGCGAATAATAATGAATAAAACAATAAAAACTCCAACTCATTCAGCTGTTAAAATGAGCCAGATTTGGAATACAGAAATTTGTCTGTCCTTTCTAAAAGTACAGAACTAAAATCTACTTAAAAAAAGAAAAATCATTCTATTAAATTATAAAGGATTACCTAGCTAATGTAAGTTTAATTAAGCATACACTCCTGACACAATATTTTAATGTTCTACATTGTTTATTCCACTGTAGAGAGACTTTGTTTTAATAAATTGACAGAGATTTCTCTTGTCATGAGTTCTGCTAATCCTTAATTGGAAATCATTTATTATACTTACCAGAAGTTGCAGTTAAAAAGGGGAGAACCACCAAGTTTCTCACTAATTATTATAATTAAGCAAACACTGACGGTGTGGTAAGTTTTTTTTTTGTTTTCTTAAGTGCCATTTGTACATCAACATCTTTCTTTAAAATAAAACTTCTGGAATTGGTTTAAAAAGTGCAATGGTAAAATAAAATATTGGGGCAAAGAGTCTACTCCGTTACCAGCAGGTTTTTCAGTGTGCTACGTTCAAAAACAAACCCAGAATTTTGCTCCTCTTAATGTGAAAGCAATTGAGGTTATATCCACTACTAACCTACCTTTTGTCCAGCATTTCTGCTCCAGCCCATTTTGCTGGTGAGTAGAATTTTAGTTCATTTAATATCCTAACACACTAGTTTTGTTTCACATGGAAAACTCTACTGAGGGAATGCAATTATAAAAATCACCAGCTCTACTAGTTGGGTAGTTTGTGCTATTTTGATTTTTAAAGCAACAGCTTTTGGTAAGTTATTCAAATAAATGGACTGGTCATTTCTTAAGTTCAGAGCAAAGAGTTAGCCCACGAAGGTGATCCTGTAAGCTCAGCTGTGACACAAAAGGCACCTGGAGTTGAACTTGTACAACAAATACAAACCAATTGTTCCAACTCAGTTCCTGCCATAAAACATAGATCACAGCCTTTGTTTGTGAGCATAGAAATAATAGAAATACACTGGTTTCGCTTGTAAAGAGCTCAGTCTTTGAGCAGCTTCGGTGAGAATTTGCAAGTGTGACTAACAGGTAAACTCCAACCAAGTTTGCCAAATGCAGGATGCCCAAATTCAGCAGAGGAAGCAACAAAGAACTAGAATCTTCTCAGAAACTTCAACCAAAAAGTCGATAATTTGGTTTATTTGCATAGAAGTGAGAGAAACGTAAGAACTTAATCTTTGCTTTGAGGGAAAATATTCAACAAACCACTACCTGTGGAGCTGCTGGGCCCTTTGTAGATTGGGTCAAGCTAACCTTGAAATACTGATTAGATAAAATTAATAATGCATTTGCTCCTGTAATCCTAGTTATCCATACTTTAATGTAGGAAAGGCCATCGTCAGTGTTTTTATAGACTCACCAAGAACACGTATTAGCACAGCAGTATGTCTGGTTGCAGCAGAAATACAATTATGTAAATTAGATATGTGTTCCCTGAAGACTGCTAATAGAATGATTGACCTATATACTGTTTAATTTGTTCTCATGCCTTCTCTTTATTGTCTTCCAGCTGCACCAGAAATTAAAACTTGTTAAACTGCATTGCTCCCCAATTATATATCAAAGGTGCTCGTGTCACTTTGTGTCAAAAGCAATTAATAGTTTGCACACTCCTTATCACCAGCAAGACATTGCTTTGGCTTTTGTTTGTTTTGAAAACAAACCACCAGTGCCTTTATAAGCCCTGGCTGGTAAAGACTTGGGAAAAGATCTCAATTTATTATTGTTGCGAATAGTAATAATAATCCCAATAAAATGGATTTTAGAAATACATCCAGGAAAGAGTAATAAGTTAAAAAGAGGGATTTTTCTTTTAAAAACATAAGGAAAATTATTTGCAACTATTTCATGAACTGAGATGGAAGCTGGATGGTTGTTTTTATTCAAGAAGTATCTAAACATTCTCTGTTAATGTCCTGGGCTTCTTTATCTATATGAAACTTCAATTAGGGCAAGAAAAATCTGTCAGCAGGTGTCAGTGGACCACTGGCAAAGCCCTCCCTATTTGCAGACAAGCCTTACTTTGCTCCACCTTAGCAATTTCTTAAAACCAAAGTTTTCCAAATGGAAATCAAATAAAATTATTCAAAAAAATATCTGCAGACATGCAAAACATAAGTGCCAAAAGAGATGCTAAATTAAACACACATTTAACTCCAGCTCCCAGACAGGAAGTGGGTTTTCTCAGCATTAAATAACAAACTCTGGATAGAAGTAAACAGAACAACTCAACTCTGCAGAGTTGATCAGGGATATGATGGGGTGTAGGACAACATAAGGAGAACAAAAGTGCTGTTCCTTTGACTTCACCATTTGCTATGGCAATAACAGCAATATTTTTAGGACCACATCTCTCAAGAGGGATTTCAAAACACATTCAGCCCTTTAGAATACTAAAAATACATCCAGAAGTTGTAAGAATTCCACCTGCCTGTTGAGGCTGAGCAGGTCAAGAAACCCAAGCAGCCAAGTCTCTGTAGCCTGGGGAGCTCCAAGAGGCGCCCACTTAATTTTCCAATGGTGTTGGACACTTTGACAGCCTAAATCTGCTCTCACTAAAATTGGGGCCCAAGATCAATTGGCAGCTCCTGGCCCACTCCTCGTGGCATTAGTTGCTGAAAGGATTTTTTATCTGGCTTTATTTTTTTGTGTGCTCGGTTACAGTAAATTTGCTTTCCTTAAGCTGTAAATATTTGATGGGAAGCAAAGCAGAAAGTGAAGCAGACACGGGAAAGCTTACACTAAGCTCAACACTGGGCATTTGGCAGAGGGTGAAGAACCACAGTGCTGGGTGTGACAGTGATGGAAATCAATGCATGGGCTGGGTTTGCATGGCCGGGTTTTGGGAGAGGGGGCTCCAGGGCTGGCTTGTGAGAGAGGCTGCTGGGAGCATTCCCTGTGTTCCAAAAGGCTCATGTCAGGCACCTCCAGGACCCCCTGGTTTTCCATTCTGGAGCAATCTGTCAGGAACTGCAGCCCGTGGGGAGGACTAACGTTGGAGAAGTTTGTGGAGAAGCCAGTACCCCGTGGGAGGAATCCCACTCTGGAACAAGTTAAACTACTTTCCCCAAGCTGAGTCTGTTTTTTTGCCCACG
The DNA here is from genome assembly GCA_035221455.1 of Xenops minutus. Taxonomy (NCBI): domain Eukaryota; kingdom Metazoa; phylum Chordata; class Aves; order Passeriformes; family Furnariidae; genus Xenops; species Xenops minutus. Next base: position 2,454,668 of record JAWWEE010000142.1, read on the forward strand.
ACAGTAACTGCTGAGAGATCCCTCCCTGCCCTTACCTTACCCACAAGCCTTCCATATATTTTTTGGGGAATGATAAAGCAGCTTCAGAGGCCCCCTGGTGTGTCCAGCCAGGGTCCATTCACCACAGTCTATTACAATGACAATATTCAAGTTAATTACAGAAGTTTTCCAAGTACATCTACACTTTGGGTTTTTTTCCCCCCATGACATATTTTTAATGCAACTCTCCGAGTCTTTTCTCTGCATCAGGTAATACAACAAACACAGCAGAGCCTCTGGAGCCTCCAGGGAAACTCAGTGTGCAGCCAATAAGAAAGGGACGTGTTCCACCTTGATTGAGCCATATTTTGTTGGAGAGAGTCTTTAATTGAGTATGACAAGTCTCTCCCCAGCTGCACGTTCCCTGATTCACATTTCAAAGCTGCTGCACCAGGTGAGCTCAGTGATCTCTCACTGAGGTTTAGTCAAAGTATTGGCTGCGGTCTTTTAGTTACTTAAATCACATTATTCCCTTCCTAATTATGTTTAGAAGCAAAAATACCAGAGAAGGCTTCCCCAGTCAGGACAGGGCTAATGAAGAAGAGACAACACAATTAACGATCTCAGAAGAGCAGAGTTAGATGCAGGTTCTCAACAAAGTGCTTCTGTTGAGGAGGGGGTGCTTTTTCCTGGTTCCAGGCTTGTATTTGGCCTAAGCTTGTACTCTATTATATATAAACTATGAAACTGATGGTTAAATTTCAGTAAACATAAGTAACATGGTGTCAGATTCATGATCTGATGCATCTTGGTTTTCATTCTATTGTTCATTTGCAACTGTAAAGCAGACATCAGGCTGAACACCAAGACTCAACCTTTATTTCTAGGAAATGACCTGGACAAACATCAGGTTGCTGCTGCCAGCACAGAGGCAATGAAGGGACACGGGCAGCACTTGCCAGCTGGTGCCCCTTGTGCTGGGCATGAACTCTCCTTTCTGAACTCCTCACATTCCCACCCCACCCTGGCACAGGCAGAGTGTGGAGTGGGTAAAATCAACTCACCTAAAGATTTTGTATCCTAAGATCAACTTCCTTCTCATAACATCTTGCACTTAATTTATTGCAGTAATTTCCTTGCAGAGAAGTTCAAAATATTGGGTTTCTTTCCCCCTATTTTCTCACTTCCTAAGCACACCACAGCAATTGAGAGTTAGCAGTGGCAATACTTGTAAAAAGTGAGATTTAGTCCAAATAATTAACTTTACTGACTGCAATGTCATTTAGTGTAGTTACACAATTATATCAGTTGTCAAAGGGTAATTCAGGCCATGCTGTGTGTTACAGTATAAGTCTTGTTAAGAAAAAGAATCAATCCCACATGATTTACGCAACTCATAGTTAAAGTTTTGAATATTCATAACAATCCTCACAATCTGTAGGCAAAATACACCCATAATAATTCGCAAATCATTTAAAATAATTAGTACGTTGGAGGATTTCCATTCTGTGATCAATAATTGAACAGTTAAAGGGATAAAATCTGTCAAATGAATTATTCATGGTAAGTGTCTCACCCACTGCAAGCAAAAACTTCAAAGAACAGTCACGTTCTGCTCCCTCAGACAAGTAACAGTGGATTGCCAGTGTTTCACATCCCAGGAGAAAGGGCTCCTCCTTGGTATGTTGTGGGAACCATATAAGATATGGCTCAGCATTAGCCATCTAAGCCAGGCTTAAAACAACAATAGCAACTTGATCAAGAAACCTGGGTTTGATGGCCTCAGTGCTAATATTCTGCATTTCCACGTATATAATGAAATCAGAGTCACGCTGTTTCCACCAACAAAGAACCCCTCTTTCTTATTTCAAAGTATCTGTAACCCTTCTTTCTTTATTCAAAGTATCTTCAAGCTATAAAGATGCAGTACAGGTTTTGAGTCCTTGTTTTTAAATCAATTAACTAGTTTATAATTCCCCCCTCTCGTCCAAATGCTATTAATTATCATTATCTACTGATTAGATAAAGAGTACAGAAGTCTGGAATCCTGTGCTGGGGGCTCCAGATTATATTTTAAACTCGACAACAGTTGCAACTATCATTTATCAACAAAAATTACATTTCTAAATTATATTATTAATAGAAAAAAATAACTTGTCAATGAAGATTAATAGAATACCATTAGCAGACAGGGATTTTCTAGCTTTATTAAATCAGTCTCCTAGGAGCAAATTGTGTTAGAAGAAGATAATCTCACTGAATATTCCTATGCGTGTGTTGAAGATTATTTTTTATTAGCTCAATATATTAAGGCTACATTAATGCACAAGAATTAGTACCCTGATTCCTTATCACAAGTGGTACAGAGCACTGAGGCACTGCTCTGTAAGGAGTGCTTTGCCAAGACATATCTTATTCATGGTTTGGAGAAGAAGAAAGATTATTGCAATTTCTAAATTGCCAAATTCACTTTAGAAAAGAAACAATACAGACAGGAAACAGAAATGAGAAGCATGGAAGACCTGTGTGGAATGGCACAAGCTACAGATAAATCGCCAAGCCTCTGAAAACAGAGATGTTTCCCCCCCTGACCCCCATCTAGTCACTTTGAGGAGGAGACGCAAGAAAATGATGGATCTTCTCTCATCTTTACTATTTTCGATTTCATAGGCCGGAACTAAAAGATGAAAATCTCATGTGATGAGATTTTAATGTCATGAAATATGAAAGACAGTTCAGATAGGAACCCTCATCTGAGCACCTGAAAACAGCACTGGTCTCTAAAGCTCATGAATAGATGATATTTTAAATGCCGGTGCATAGTTTGTACCTCTGATTCTGTTTTGGAGCAAATAGGGCTTGGTCTTAGTTTACTAAATTGACTGCCAGGGTAGGAGGAAGCACAAGGGATGGAGTTTAAAGGAGGGTTGGCAATAGCTGCTTCCAAGAGCACAGCTCCAATCAAAGCCCTGTGCCGGGATGAAATGCACACTATTAGCTCAGGGCTTAACCAATACTTAAGGGTTGGCACCTGTGACAAATTGGTTCTGGATTATTAGGCAGACTTCAGGCTGTGCTGGAGACATCAATCTCTCCTGTCGTGGCATCTGCTCATTCCCTAACCTGTGCAGCTTTGTGTCAGATAGTTTTAGTCCAGGGATTTGATGGATGTCCCTGTGATTGTTTCAGCCACCATCCCTTTGTTCCAGCGGTGACGACTCAACCTTTGCTCTACAGAATCTTTTAAAATTGAAGCTTGATTGGATAACAACACAGCAGAAGTTTGGAATTCACCTCCCTCTCTCTTCTGCCAAAGAACAGATTTCTCTGCTTAAGATTTACTTTGCTCTTTGGGTCCTGAATTGTGACTTCTCCCTGTGCCAAGCTGGAACATTGCAGTGTTGACAGATGTTGCTCTGTGATGGAGTTTATGGCTTGTGGATTCCACCTTAATGTCTCCTGGGCTGGAATGGGCCTGAGACTCAGGACAGTGTCTGCTGGCAATGCTTCTGGATTTAGAGTTATGTGATTTTATTAAATATGCCATTGTCTTAACTTGGACTTTCATAGTAAGCAGAATAATACAAGTTTTGGATATGTTTTATTTAAAATTGGATAGACTTTTATTTGGGTTACCCTAAAAATAAGAATATGGTTTAACAATATAAATGAAGTTATGTTTCCCATTCTTTTCCATTATCAGCTAAAGAAGCAATGTCTGGTTTTCACTATAAATACCAGTTGTCAGCTATTTGATTGAATGACTAACCAAGCATTAAGGAAGGTTTCAGTATCAACAATTTTCATTACCATATCAGATAAATTATATATTGTCATAAGATTCTTTATCATACCTCATCCCTTTTTAAAAACAGTCTCTATCCAAATTATTTTTCAATTCAGTATTGTAAGCAATAACTAATTTTAATGTTCATGTTCAACATTGTGAAATCAAAGTCAAAAACACATAGTGGAAAAATAAACCTCACCTAAACCAAAAATTAGGTTTGAAGTCAGGTAAACCATGTATCTGACAGACTTCTTTTCTAAAACCAAAGTATTGACCTTAGGTTTCATCTTCTTAGAAATATATTTCATATAAAGTGATGTTCCTTGTGACACTGCAACACAAGGAATTGTTGTAGTTTCCAACCTGTCTCAAACAGGGTTAAGTGGCTCCCGTGGCAGTGGGTGGTACATGCATTCCCATGATAAAATTGATATGTTTGGTGCTGTGGTTTCCCTAATCAGTTACTGCCATTACATATCTGTCAAACACAGGATGGACCCACCAAACCTAATTAGCTGTTTCAACTCATTTATGTGCCACATTTAATCTTGAGCTTGTCACATTTAAATTTGTTTAAACCCTAATAGTATTCAAGATCATGCACTTGTGTTAAAGGCAACATGTGTTAGAGCCGTAATGAATGGCTGGTGCTGAAGGATTCATTATGACTCAGACAACTTTTTTCTTTATTTATCCAGGTGAGTCATTTATCTTTCCTATAAGATTTATGAGGTGGTTTTACTCAAACCAGTGAAAACCCAAAATCTAATAACTTATTTCGTATTTTGCTAATTCAGCCATATTCCTGATCATTAAGACTATAATTTTAATATAGGACATGTATGCAGCTGAAAAGAACTGCTTAACTTAATACAAATATTTAATTTGCATTTCACATTAAGCATATGTACTAGCTTAATTGCATTCAAAGAGTCTAAAATATCTGGGAAAGAAACTTACTGGAATTTCTTAATTTCTGTATAAATATTTTGCACAGAATCTCTAAGAGATATGGACTTTAGCTGTCAATATTAAAATATAACCCCCCCCCTGTGATAGAAAGAGATATTAAGACATGTCATCATTTAATGTCTGCACTTTTGAGTTCATGTTCTGAAAAGCAGCTGCATGTGTTCACTGTTTCTAGAGGTGCTACCAGTTCATTTCAGGCACTGGTAATTTAATGAATACATGTCATTAACAAGCAATGCAAAGTTATCTCAAAAATAGAGCAGTGGTGACTATATGAATGTAGTGTATGCATTAACATTTTATACACAAAGAGGATGTAGGACCTCTTGTTGGAGGGAAATGAAGCAACTCATTTTGGAGGCTCCTGAATGCTTTTGTCAAACAAAGCTAGCTCCAGGAAACAGGTAACAAAGGCCTTCACAAAACTTTTTGTAGGAAATTAAGGATGAGCTATGACAGAGGGGATCTTCTCTCCTTTTCTGATTAGGTAATAACATTGTACACCACTCTGGATAAGAATGTCTATACCAAGTGTGTCCTACACAGGGCATGGATATAAATACCTGAGTGCATGCATTGAAATGGGATGGTAAGAAAGTAGTGACTTTGAACTAATTAATAAAACAGAAATATTGTATTAATTGAAATCAACTGGCAGAGATTTTTGCTTTAATTAAACTAGTTCATGTATCCTACTTCAAGATCTTAAAGGAAAGAAAACTAGTATTGTAGACAAGGCAAGGAGTATCTACTCACAGGAGAGGTGCATGAAATGAATCTCCTCCCATAAGCTCAGGATCCTTATTCAAAATGAAAAATCAGAGGACGTATCTATCTTGGCATGCTATTATTACTGCCTCATTTGTATTGATAGCAAGGTCAGGTTCTTTCATGTTTGATAAATCTTTTTAAGTAAAAAACATAAGACAAGAGTTGAAACACTTTTTTGGTCTTCGATTCTCTCTGATCTGAATGGAAATTTGCCACAAAAAGTGTCACCATTAATACTCTAACGCCTAGTCTAAGTTTTTCTGATACATCTGATACTGTGAATTTGAACAACAGACATTTACACTCAATATTATTGCCATTCATGTTATGACAAAAGCCTATTTTTTGCTCCAGCCACTAAACTTCTGCCAGATAGGAAGACGCTTCCATGTCACGATGACTACTTCATTTTCCCCCCTCTATTTTTCATTATCTGCCCTGATTAAAGGGGTTGATTCCTATTCTACAACTGATGTACAGAGAATAAATTCATAATTTGCTGTGCCAATACCAATCTTTGTAAGCGACAAGATGCAAGTCCTTTGCTGTCCACACTGAGGTATCAGGATTTATCCAGGTTATCCCATTTCCTAAGCTGTTCCCCCTCTGGCAGCTTTCACCCTCCATCAGAGTCACAGCCCTGAGCCAGCACCTGATTATTTCTGGATCTTTAGGCAGCTGTCCTGTTGATGTGATTGCAAATGAGATTTATTCCTTGCACCAGAAAACCCATTGATGATTCATTCAGCAAGAAACAGCTACCAGGTGGTCTCCATTTTATTCTAAACTAGCTCAGCCTGTGCCTTTCTTCTCCAAATATAATGAAAATATGATGTGAATAGTTTTCCTAGATGTTTATCCAATTTAAATGCTTAGAGGTAGGTAAGAAGATGACTTCAAGCAAAATTTCAAACATAATCTATACTAAATATAATCAAGACATTTCTCCAGTTTGGCTATAACTTTGTCACATGGACTGTTTAAAAGTAGGATTAAAACAGAAAATAAAGTAATTGAAACATTTGTTTAGTCCAATGCTGTCAAGTCTCCTCCTTTTAGCAGGGAACTGGCTGTGTAACAATCATAGCAGTTTTCATAAATGCTTTTTTTGCATTTAAGTCCATTCACACATCTGTCTTCTGCCAGTTATCATAGAAAGGTTTGGGAGGGACCTTAAAGACCACCTAGTTCCAAGCTCCCAGTTAAACACTCAGCTTGAACACTTAGTGCAAAAAGCCATTTTCTGCTATATTTAGGGCATAAAAAACTATAAAATAGTCTGTTTCCCCCAAATGTATTGGGCTCGTACCCACTGATACTGTGCTGGATGTTTAGCTGGTTTCATTAATAGAAATAGATCAAAATAGGAATACAGAAAGTCACTACAATGGCATCACATGGCTCATGTTCACAGTTTGTGTAGCTGCTCTGGGAAGGGTGCAGGTAATCACAAATGACAGAAAGAAACAATGAAGAGTTTTTAATTGCATCAGATTGCTTTGGACCCAGACTAACCCTCCCACTATAGGAGTTCCTGCCTTAAATTCAGCCTACAGTGCTCTCTCTCTCTAAACCAGCTTGCTGCATTTCGGGTAAATTATACATTCTTTCTCAAGCATTCCTTATAAACGAAGCAGCAGAAACCTAATTGGAAGAGCTGTGATGATCACATGTCATTCCATCATCTCTCCCTTCCCAAAGAGAGGACTGGCACTGCCAACCCACCACCCCAAAGGTGCCAGTGCAGTTTGGGAAGCCGTGTGAGTTCTGCATCTCCCCTTTCCCTGTGTGCCCAGCCTGGTGGCACGGGGTGTGCTGAGAAGGAACAAAGAGCCAGCCCAGAAAAGCTGCATTGCAATGTTCTAGGCCCACAGTGAGGCTTCTAAAATTGTCACAGAGTAAAATAGCATGTGCATTAGAATACACCATGCTTCTTGGACAATTTCATCATAATTTGTCATTCATTCTGAGATATTCATTTGTCTAAAAGCAATTAAAGCTTAATTGCTGCATAACCTGAATAATTTAGAAATGCAAATTAGGATAGCAGGCAAGCAAGTATGTGTTCATTAATTTCTTTGTTATCACCATCTGTTTAATTAAAAAAATGAGTTTTACTGAATGACAGCTTGCTAACTATATAAACGTTTGCCTTAATTGAAAATGTCTTTTGCAATTGAGGTCAGCATCTGACAAGAATTGTTTGAGCTTTTGCAGAAAACATTTTATCTAAACAAATTGTAGTATTTTTAAATCCACATTAAAAAACATTGCCAACATATGCAATGTAATTCAAGGAATGACATCTTTGCTTCTTAATGCAAAGCCATAATTTTAGAAAAAAAATCATTGCTTTGGAAAAGTGATGGTTATTACATGAGAAGTATATGTGATTTATCTTCTCTATTATAGATTATTTTGAAAACTTTTATAAAATCCAGACTCAAAATATGAATACCTCTGGCAAAAGACAATCATCTGCAAAAGGAAGGAATGCTTCAAATTATGGATCATATGGTTCATATGATACAGTCTTTGTAGCAGGGAACTAAAGTGGTTTTTCAAGTACAAACTTCTTTATAAAGAAGCTAATTTTTTACACAAATATATAACTCTTCATACCTGATGTGTACCAAACTCCTTTTATTCCACCTGGTTTTATTCCCAGTATCTTTACTCCATCTATATGAGGGTGGGCAGACCCTGGCACAGGGTGGGCAGAGAAGCTGTGGCTGCCCCTGGATCCCTGGGAGTGTCCAAGGCCAGGTTGGATTTGATTTGAAGCACCCTGGGCTGGTGGAGTGTGTCCCTGCCCAGGGCAGGGGGTGGCACTGGATGGTCCCTTCCCACCCAAAGCATTCTGGAATTCTGTGATTGAGTGTGTGGAAAGAGGAGGAAGGAATTGGGGCAGACACTGTGTTTATTGTCATTGTCATTGATTCCTCCAGAGAGGAAAACCCTGGATTTTATCTCAGTTGTGCTTTAATACACGTGCCTTTTATCTCCTGCTCGTCATCTCCAGAGCCAGAGCCGTGGCTGGAGCAGCTCTGTAGTTCCCAAGTCACTGCAATTCCCTGTTTTTCACAGGAGCAGTAGATGTCAGGAACCCAAGTGTCAGTCATTGTCACCTGTATCTTGGTGCCCTGGTGTCATTTCATCTGCACTGCAAAGCCCACAGGGCACAGAAGCTGCATGCCCACCGTGCTGTGCAGGAGCAGATGGTGTTCCCTCTCAGGGCTTCCCAAGGGTAGAATTCCACTGATTTCACCTTGCTGAATACCCTGGGCACTTTCTCACTCATATGGCTTGGGGTTTGCACACTTCAGTTCATCATTTTTGTGGGATCACAGGTGCTGTCAGTTCTTCTGTTAAACCTCATCTGTTCCATGTTTATGAACTGGTACAGGGATGATTTGTTTGTAATTGAAAGCCTGCATTTCCTGGCAAATAGGGGAAAAATGCACCTCAAAATAAGGCTTAAATAGTAGCTTAAAGCTGTGATTAAATATATTGTTATCAGAATAAACCCATGTATCCCATAGGAAGTCCAGGGAACATATTTATTGTACACTTGTCCTATCCTGAGAAACTTCTGATATGAAGAGAGCAGGTCCCAAGAGATGGAAGAAGGAGGTATATCATGTTTGGACACAAAAATTCAGTAGGGTCGTATGTAAAGTCTGTCACAGCTGGAATGGGAATTTCTGCCTCCTGTCTGAGACCATCTCCTTAATTAAAGACACCACAATGATTTGGAAAACAGTGACAAGGTCTGGTTTGAGATTTGTAAGCCACATAACCCTTTTCTGAGCTCATGTTCTGCCCTCACAGACATTTTCTAGAGTGCAGGGAAATGCTGGTTTCATGTATGAGGCTGGCACAGGCAAAACACAGCCTGGCATGGACCTCAGCTGCCCATTCCTCCTTCCCTTACCATGGACAGCCTTGGTTTGGGTCCAGCAATTTTGCTAGAGCACTGTATATGTAATTAGGAATCACTGGTCTAATTTCTTCCTTTATTATGGATGACAAAATAAAACATTAATAGGCTTTTTCATAAGAACTGGAAGTTAAATATTCATTATTTCTTATTACTTCAATGTCACCGAGCCTTTGATATGCTGGAACTCCAAAAGCTTCTCCCTGCTCTCTGCTTGTAGCCTTTTAATTCACAGCTCTGAAGGTTGTCTGGCTGTTGCTCCTGGCCCCTTTCACTCCTCAGCAGCTCCCAGCTGTGGGACATGTCATCATCTGTCCTGAGGGATGGATTCTCAGATGCATCATGAATGTTATCTGACTTCTAGTGGGAACTCTGGCTTTGGGCTAAACTGCTTCCTAAAGCTGGATAACTGTTTTCTTCAGGATCCCAGAATCATGAAGTGGTTTGGGTTGGAAGGGAGCTTAAAGATCCTTTTATTCTTGCTCCTGCCATGGGCAGGGACACCTTCCAGTAGACCAGGTTGTTCCAAGTCCCATCCAGCCTGGCCTGTGTTTCCAGTGTGTGATATATGGAAGAATGGCCATGGCAGATGGGGAAGGAGAAGGACTGGGCCATCCTTGTGCCACAGGAATGTGCTGCAGGGAATTGTGGCAGCAGGGGAGCAGTGAGGGGGGTGTCACATCCAAAACACAACAGCAGCCAAAGCAGGAGGGACAGCTTTGGAGTTTCTTTCTTCAAGCTGTTCATATCCTCTCTTTCACCTTCACAGCCCCCTTGTGTGTCTGGAGATTCAGCTTATTCATTTGTCCTTCCAACCCAACTTTCGTGCAGCTTTCTATCCTAAATTTTCCACTCCAGATTTCTTTTTTTTTTTTTTTCTGATAACCTGTACTCATAGAATCACAGACTCACAGAATGGTTTGAATTGGAAGGGACCTTAAAGCCCATCCAGTCCCATGGGCAAGGACACCTCCCACCAGCCCAGGGTGCTCCAAGCCCCGTCCAACCTGGCCTTGGACACTTCCAGGGATCCAGGGGCAGCCACAGCTTCTCTGGGCACCCTGTGCCAGGGCTTCAAAGCCAAGAGTTTTTCCCAACATCTAATCTAAACCTCCTTTCTTTCATTGGGAAGCCATTCCCCCTTGCCCTGGCACTCCATCCCTTGGAAATAGTCCCTCTCCATCTCTCCATCTCCAAGAGGAAAAGGAGCATTCTGCTCTGGCAACACTCACCTTCTTGGATTTCTTCCGTAGTGTGTAACCTCTGTACCAGCCTGGCAGGGAAAGAGCATTAAAAAGGTCATTAATGTCACCTCCCAAACTCAACAGCCCCAAATGTGGTTTCCAGTTGTCCTTCACCCCTGAACTTCCACTTTCTAAAGGTTTAATATCCTGCATAAAGCAAGTCATCTTGGAAGCTGGAAAAATCCCAGCAGAGATGATCCAACTGATGGACAAGACATGACAGAGATGGATGTTTACATTATGTGTTTAATTACCATCCACCTAGTTTTAGTTACTAATTCACCAACATAAAACCACCTTAAGAGCATTAAACTTTGTAAAAATGTACCATTTCACTAGTTTGATTTTAAAAGGAGCTCGTCCCCTGGGGTCACCTGGGGATGGTTAGTGCCACCACAGCCATCCCAGCTCACCTCCCTGGCCTCCCATCCCCACCACCTTCAGAGCAGCATCCCCAAAAACTGCTCCTCAAACACACCCTCCCAGCTTCAGGCTGGAAAGGAGGTAAAACCTCAGGGTTTGGTAAAAGTGCCCTCTCCCAGCACCACGAGAAATCCATTGATGCTCAGACACACCCCCTTGGGTTTGAGGTTGATTTAACCTTACATTTCCTAGCTATGCACCTTAACAAGCCACATTCAGTGATCATGTTCTGTTTGCCCACTCCATCAAATAGTGCAAACTGAATTAAGGCCATAAAGATCTGACACACCCCCTTGGGTTTGAGGTTGATTTTCTCTTACATTTCCTAGCTATGCACCTTAATAAGCCACATTCAGTGATCATGTTCTGTTTGCCCATTCCATCAAATAGTGTAAACTGAATTAAGGCCATAAAGATCTGGGGAGTACTAAGGCAGAATGTGGCAAATGGTTGTTTTGGGCTATCTGCTAAAAAAAAGGAAGGATATTTCTGAATTCACATGGCTTTGTTTGGCTTTTCCTCCAAGGCTCACATTAGAAGGAATAAGAGAAGGTTTTCTAACTGAGCAATAAATTAGCTAAAATTCTTCCTGAAAGAAGGAACACCGATTTGACTTTCAACATCAATCACACTAGGAAGGAACCTCATCTTTACTTTGGTTCCTGGAAGAACACAAACTTTAAGATTTAACAGTAAAATCTGCATATTCATTCCCAATCTCCTGACTCCTATAAAAATACAGGCTGAACTCACCAAGCCTCAAATTTACAGGACCTACATATTGATGTACACACTTCTTCCCTACACAGATTTTATCCCAGGAAAGGCAGAGATCAAAAGGCTCAAATAATCCCCTAATAATGACAGCTCTGTGAACAAGAGAGAGATAAGAATTATGGTCTCTAATTTCCCATCCCAGCAGGTGCTTAATGAGTAATCACTGTGTAACATGTTTGGGAGCACAGTGACTTCTTTGCATTTCTTTTACCATGTATTTCTCATCCCATGTGCTTGAAGCCCTGGGAACCTGAAGGTCTTCCCATTAGGTCAGGCCAGGGGAAAAGTTGAGTTATCTCCACTGTCCCACTTACTGGGCAGCATTTGATATGGTTTCAGAGCTTCTCCCACAGTCACTAAATAAGTCTATTTAGATAGAAAAGTACAAAGCTCTACAATATTTAAATCATTCCATTTGCACTGAAAAATCTCTGTGTTATTTGATTTTTGTTAAAGCTCGTAAGGTCAGAGAACAGAGCAATTGCTTTCCTTGGGGTCAAACCTGGCATTGCAGCACCAAAGCTCAACTCCAAGGCAATGCCAGCCCAGGATTAATGAGAAAATTCCACTCTACACTGATGAGCAGAGCTTGGTACTCTTGTGGAAACAGCATTGTTTGTTCCAGTAAATACAACAATCAAAAAAATCCCATTAAGCCAATATCCAAACAAATTTATCACACAGATCTACCAAAAGATCAATGTCTAGAGATTAAAATAAAATTAAATCAATAAAGCAAATCACGTTTCCACAGGGAAAAAAATATTTTAACCAGAGAATTCAGTTTTTCTGTTACTCCCACCTTTCCAGAGTGCATCATGCCATAAAATTTCAAGTCAGGGATATAACACAACAGCTGTATTTTGGTTGGCTCAGGACTGCATCAAGAGTTGAAAAGCACTGTGGCAATTTCCACATCCTGTTGATTATCCAACCCAGCATTCAAAGATCAAGGAGGAAAGATTTTGGTACAGGTAACACTTCTATATCTTCATATCCAAACAAGAAAAGCACCTGGCAAAGCCTGAAATCACAGCTCTGTAACTCAGTACCCTTGTGATGTGAGAGACAGGAATAATTTAGCACCCAGGTGACTTCCAAATTCAGATTAAACTTCTTTTAGCAGCTGCTTCTTCTGCACTACCCCAGGGTATCCAAAAAGCATCTATCATTCCTCTAACACAGGGCAGAAGCTACAATTAATCCACACAAATTAAGGAGAAGGAAACAATTCTTCACCAGGTCATCGACCACGTGTTAATTCTGTGTTCATTAGAAATATGGGGCTTGCCCTTAAAAAGGCAAATAAGCAATTCACCACTTGAATGCAATTCCAGGAAAAAAAAAAATCCAGTTTTTAATTCCATTTTTGCCAGCTTACCTTCATATGTTTCCAGTATGTGCACGGTGTCACCGATCTGCAAGGAGAGCTCATCGGGACCCCTGGCATCGTAGTTGTAGAGAGCTGGGCAGAGGAACAGGGGGGTCAGTGCAGCCAAGACAACACAACCCCCACCATTTGAGTTCTCCATTTTAATTGTTTTTATCACCATTGCCATTCTCAGTGTATTTATCAAGGATTTTACAGGAAAAACAAAAAGTTGCAAAAAAGGTTGTAAAAGTCATTCAACCCATTAATGTTTCCCCTTGTAAGAGAAAAGCCACGAGCTCATTTTAAGCCAACCCTCACTCCATCTATCAGGCTTTGCTTCTTCATGGCAATACATGCAATAATTTGTGTTGTGCATGCCCCTCTTCCAGCACTTTGCCTCAATTTTAGGCAGTTCTGTCTCGAACTGCAACATCTTCCCCTGTCAGCTCAACACAGAGAAGACTCACAGTGTCTTCAGCAAACTCCAATTACCACCACCAATCCCAAAGGCTCCTTTCTCAGTCACTCCATTAGTTTCCTGCAGGAAACTGTATTTAAAAACATGCCTTCAGAATTCCTGAATCCCAGTGGGAACTGCATCGACCCACTGGGCAAGAAACCCCAACCACAAGAGCCAGGAACTCAGAGACCACTCCTCCCTTCCCTTCCCATTCTGGAGCACTGACATTAGCACAAGTTTTTCTGACAAATAGGACAACAAACTAGGTTTGGTTGGAAAAAATGTAATAATAAAAAATAAAATGCTTGCAATTCCCAAAGCCCAATTTTCCTGTGGAGCAAACTCTCTGTAGGAGCAAAGTCTTCAGGTCCTCATGGCCAAAGGCAGCAACTGCCCTATTTCACAAGACTAAAATGAAAGAACTTTAATCAAGGTGGACCCACAAAAGCTTCTCTCTTGGTGCCCAATGACATTATGTCATTATATGACATGAGAAGGTCTAATCCCACCACGAGGATGGGGCACAGAGCCCAGGCATGGCCACAGCTCCAGGAGTTACTATTTCTTCTCCCTAGAATTTCTGGAATTCCATTACAATGCTATCAAAAAACAAATAGGGAACGGGCTGTCTTGGTCCTTTTCACTGCAGAACTCCTCCTGCTCGACAGGCTTTGGTGCTGAGAGGGAAATAAATATATCTGAGTGCACAAAGGGGGAAAAGTATGAAAAAGAGGTTTGGAAAACAGAGTGTACAGTGTGAGATTATAAATGGAATAAAAGGACACCACAGGGTAAGAGGAATAAAGGTTGGGTGCACTGCAGAGACCAATATCAGCAGTATTTAAATGAAGGCTTTAAAAAGTAATAGAGCTTTTATTGACATCACAACCACCTGAGCTATCCCTGTTTTAGTGGTTTTGCTAGTTCTGTCATCATGAAAGAGAGATAAACCCTCCCTCCCAGGTACCTGGCACGTGGTATTTGAAAGCCAAGAGTACATTCTGCAGCAGCAGAGGGTTCTGTGACACACATTAATGCCAATTGCCATTTTAAACTACTCTGAGCAGAGGGGTGATGACAAGGGGAACATCATGCTTGATAAGACATCTCAGGGCAGCTTCTGCACCACACAGCAGGGAAAACAAAGAGACACAGCCCCAACCCCTCCAAACTTGGGAGCCTGGAGGGCAACACCCCAACCCATCCTCTGTGTGTTCAATGGGGTGTCTCCAGGGCTCACATTCAACCCAGAGGACCAGGGGATGTCCACACACCCAAAAATGAACCTTCAGAACCCTGACAAGCAACCCCTCTGCCCCAAACCAGCCATCCCAGTCAGGAGAAATTCACATTATGACAGATGAAAACCAGTCCAGTACTCCACTCATGGTTCAGCTAAGCACTTCTCCAACATTAAATGGAGTGCCACTGAGGCTCAAAGACCCTGAAATCCATGCCTGGTGTCTGTCCCAGCAAGGGTCACGTGCCAGGAGTGTCACTGGAATGGCCAATTCTTCTGACAGGAGATGACAAAGAGCCATCCAGGGGTAATTCCTGCCCAGACAGCTCCCACTGCCCCACTCTGAGGAGCCACAGCGGGATGATTGGTCTTTTAAAATATATATGTGTGAAAAATGCATCTGCAAGAGAAAATAAACCCCATTTCTGGCTCGCAGCAGCATTGACAGATCATGAAACAAACCACCAAAATAACTATAAAGTGCATTCCACCCTGTGATTACAAAGCTAGGCTTGCACTGCACTGCCTGCTCCTGTGCAAGGCAGCAGGTAAGTCCCTCTCAGGGTTCTTTCTTTATGTACAGTGACATCAAAAGATGTTATGACAGAGCATATGTTTGATTGGAGCAGACAACAAGGTTTTAATTAAAGGAAAAGACAAAATTTTGGAGGAGTAAAGCATGGAACTGGTATGCTTCTATTCTGTTTGAACAACTACATTCCGAGGCACCAGTTAAAATATTTAAAACCCTGAAATGTAACTTCCAATTTTCCTTTCTCACTGAAGAAAGTTTTGCTTAATTTGGAAAATCCAGCTCTCAGAGTGACAGGTTTTCAGCCAGGA
Source organism: Xenops minutus (assembly GCA_035221455.1). Lineage (NCBI taxonomy): Eukaryota > Metazoa > Chordata > Aves > Passeriformes > Furnariidae > Xenops > Xenops minutus. The sequence goes on from JAWWEE010000142.1 coordinate 2,470,479, forward strand.
GAGCTCTGGGAATGTTTCCAGCAGGTAACTTCAGGGCTCCCCATTGTGCCTGAACTCAGAATTCAGGCTCCAGTTGTGGCAAAGGAGCTGCAGAACCTCAGAAGGCTCAAAAACCTTTGCTACAACACAGAGCAAGGTGAAGAACATGGTCCTTTCCTCCAGCACCAAGAGATTCATGATGGAGCTCGAGCCAGGGGGAGATGCCAAGGAAGGTGGACAGACACCATTCCTAAGGGATGGAGGGACAGGACACAGGGAATGGCTTCCCACTGCCAGACAGAAGGGTTGGATGGGATATTGGGAAAGAATTCAGGGCAACCCCTGGCACAGGTTGGGCAGAGAAGCTGTGGCTGCCCCATCCCTGCAGTGTCCAAGGGCAGGCTGGAGCACCCTGGGCTGGTGGAAGGTGTCCCTGCCCATGGCAGGGGTGGCACTGGGTGGGCTTTGAGGTCCTTCCAACACAACCCAGTCTGGGATCCTGTGAAAACACAACAGAGTCACAGTGACCAGCCCACCTTGGGGCCACCTCTCACTCCCAAAGCACAGGGGTGATGGCCCAGGACACCAAGGACATGCACTCCCAGCCCAGTGACTCTCCAGGTGAAGGCTCTCCATCCTCCTCCTCCTCCTTCCACAACCACAAATCACAAGGACATGAATCCTGAAGTGCCAAAAGCAAAGGATTAGCGTGGGCACAGAAAGAGCCATTTTTTCAGCTCTAAGAGTTGATAAAGGAAGGAACAATGAATTGGGCATTACAGTAATTGCACTAAAACCCCATTTGCTGTGAAGGAACACAAAACAAACACCTCTCCTGAGCTGAACTCGTTAATCTGCACACATTAGACAAATGAGGCTGGCAACACTGGAAGAATTAGAAAAGTGACAGAGGGGGGGGAAAGAGGGAGCAAACAAAGGCAACATCAATTTATACTGAAAGAGCTTTTCCCTGACTGTATGAAAGGTGAGATATCTTAAGATACCATAAAGATGTTGCAGAGTAATATCCCCTGGAATTACTTGGCATTAAAGGCTGTATTAATCACTCCACACCCCTCAGAGAAACCAAACTACATTTAACACATTACCAGCTTTATTTCACACTGTCTTTTTTTTTTTAAAAAAAAAAAGATCCCAATTATAACTGTGCTTCTTCAATAAATGCAGATTGAGAACACAGAGGTGAGAGCAAAGTCTCTCACAAATTCTCTGGCATTAAAAATCAAAGACACCTGAAGGTTTTCCTCCTATTTTCCCTAAAATCAAAGTCCTGCTTTCAATAGTAGGGAGACTCCTCAATCCTCTGCTACTTGCCCAGCTGAGTTTCTAATTTCTACAGCTGAGACTAATGGAGAAGGAAGAAGCAAAAAGAAGTGCTGGGGTCAGGAGTTGCAATCCAATCACAGGACTAAATCCAACAATGTCACATCCATAGTAAGGATTTATTCTCACCTTCCCTTGCAGAGGTGAGACTGTCCCTTTCCCCCTCCTCTACCTGAGCAGTGATTCCTGAAGCACACCTGAGTTCACCTGAGCCTGGGAGCTCTGCCTCTCCTCCAGGAGCTTCCCAGGGCACCTTTGGAGGGGGAGAGGATGCTGAGCCTGCACTCTGGAACCCCTCAGACTGAGAGCCCTGCAATCACAGCCTGAATTCCCAAGAGAGGACATGCAGAGTGAAGGACCACCCTGAACACAAGCACACATGTCACTTTTAGAACAGATGGCAACACAGGGCAGCAATATGTTTTGCATCACATTTGGTGTCTTGTCACTACCCAACAGGAATTAATAAGCTGAGAAAACTTCAGTCCAGAGCAATTCCCAAACCTGAGTCAAGTTGCCTCCCAGAAATAAAACCACCTCGCTGCTGAATCCTGCAGGCAGAGCTCAAGTGGGACAGAACAAGAGGCACACTTGTCCTTTCTGCACTAATTAAAAACGAATAAATAAATAAAGCCTGGAGAAAAGGAGGCTCAGGGGGGACCTTCTCATCCCATAAAATTCCCTGCCAGGAGGGGGGATCAGGTTCTCCTCCCAGGGAACAGGGACAGGAGGAGAGGGAATGGCCAGGGGATGTTCAGGTGGGGCAGCAGGAGGAATTTGTGCGTGGAAAGGGTGGTCAGGCCTTGGCAGGGGCTGCCCAGGGTGGTTTAGGGTGCCCAGCCCTGGAGGTGCCCAAGGCAGGACTGGCCATGGCACTCAGGGACAAGGTGGGCATTGGGAACAGGGTGGGCTCGACAACCCTGGAGGTCTTTTCCAATCTAATTGATGCTGTGAAATAAGGAGTTCAAGCCAAGATGACCGAGAAAGAAGTTCAGGTTCTTGCTTTTTCTCTCTCCCTCCTTTTAAACCAGACACTTTATTTTTAGGGAACTAATGAAATAAGGTGCCAACTCACTGCCTTTAACAACCTTCCCCCTCCTCCTTCTTGCTAATCTGTATTCCGAGGACTTCACCACAAAGTACTGAGTGTGTAAAGCTGAGACTAGTGCTAAAATAAATACATATGTGTAATTATTGACTGTAACAGCATTATTAATGTGCCATCATGCACAGCTAACAAGTAGCACAATCGAGAACACCCAAAGTGATTTTTAATCCTCACAAGTCCTTTAACACCCTGTATGCAGGACAGAATGACATCCCTCCAAGCTCTTGACACTGGCTCTTGCAGTTCTGGACTCACAGAACATGCTATCTAGAGGCAAATGGCTTAGCATCTGTCTTCTGGCAACTCACAGTCACAAAGTGAGGCAGTTTGCATGTTCCCTTGGCTTTCCTAAGTGTCACTGTGGGCACACTAAGAAGCTCCAACCTGGCTCTTGCTGTGGTGGGGCTACAGGAAACATCCTCAGAGAAGGCAAGGAGAGCATGTGAGCATCAAGTGTTCAAAAGGGACTTCTTTTCATGCACTGGAATTCCAACATGGGCTTCTTTCCATGCACTGGAATTCCAACATGGGCTTCTCTTCATGCACTGGAATTCCAACATGGGCTTCTTTTCATGCACTGCAATTCCAACATGGGCTTCTTTCCATGCACTGCAATTCCAACATGGGCTTCTCTTCGTGCACTGCAATTCCAACATGGGCTTCTTTTCGTGCACTGCAATTCCAACATGGGCTTCTTTCCATGCACTGCAATTCCAACATGGGCTTCTTCTCATGCACTGCAATTCCAACATGGGCTTCTTCTCATGCACTGCAATTCCAGCAGGTTTCTATTGCACTGAACACAATCCTGCAAAGAAGGTGTCTTGTACCAAGCATTTCTACAGCAGAGAGCTTAATGTCACAGCTATGTTTTAATAGTCATTTCTATGACTATAAAACTATAAAAACTGCTCCCTCACTGCTGCAGGGACAGGAGACAAAGGACACTATTGCCTGCCACAAGAGCAAAGAGCCTAAGGCAAGGAGGAAATAAGGTGGTGGGAAGATGTTTTCCTTTCCTATTCTGCTTCCTCCCCAGGATTTCTCCAAGGGAAAACAAAAACCCCAAATCCCTCTCTGTTGCTTTCCCAGCAAAGCTTATGGAGGGGAAAAGGAGATGAAAGATGAAAGGGAGATGTTTTTGGCTTTTTACACATCAAACCTTGCTGGGGTTGTTTTTCTTTGCCATTACCTTCTTTGCCTCTCAATCCTTCTTCTCCAAGAGCAAGAGCACAGTCAAATAATCCCTGGGGAGCTCATTCTGCTCTCTCCCAAAGGACACTCAGGGACAGGAGTGACCTGCTGAGAGCCCCAGTTTGATCCACCAGCACTCCTCCTTTCCCAAAGCAGCCCAAACTGGAAATAAGGGACATTTTCCCCCAAGTTGCACCTTATTCCGGAATTCATGGGGAAACGTAACCATGGGAGCGAGTCAACCAGCGCTGAATGCTTTTTGCAAGATAAGAGCAGCATTTTGCAAAAAAAAACAGGGAAAAATTGTTTTCCTCCAGCCCAGGGAGCAATCACATGCCTCGTGCTGCTTTCAGAGGACTTGGCTCTGCCACTGGCCCTAACAAAGGGTCACTGTCCGGCTCCCTGCCTCGTCCCCAGCCCTTCCAGCAGCCCTGCTGGGCTCTCCCAGGGAGCTCACAGCCCCCCAAATCCATGCTGCCCACCCAAGGGGGAGCCTCAGAACCCACACGAGTTTTTCCACTCATTCTGCAACAGATAAGGAATGGTATTAAGGCATCACAATAGTTTACTCTCTCTGTAAATGTATAAACTCCTGGGAAGTGGGGAAAACCAGTCTAAAAGAACACACTTCCACACAGGGAGTTCCATGATTTTTGCACAATAACAAACCTAAATTTGCAGTTGCAACACCTCACTTTGTCACCAGTTAATTTAATCAATCATTCTAAAGCCTAAAGAGCTGGAAGAGACCCACAAGGGTCCCACAAGGGTCATCAACTCCAACTCTTTTTTTAATCAGTTAAAATCATCACTAATTTGTAATATCCAAACAATACTATATTTTTTTTAATTAAAAGGTGATATAGCTCAGCAATCAATCACAAATGCACATGGGAATTCCCAGGTGAGAATTCACCACCAGCAGCTGTCCAGTCCTATCTGCCTGACCAGTTTGGTTCCCCCTTGGTAGGGCACCTCTCAACCTCCTGAAATACCCAAACCAACCCTTAGAGCCATTCCCTTACTCCCCTAAGCTCCAAAATCACCCATTAATTCAGAACAGCTCAGGGCTGTAACACCTTCCTTCCTAAACACAACCACCCAAAGAAATTGTGTTTTAGAACCACCACCAATGGTCCCATTTATTAATGCCAGGAGGGTGTTTCAGGAGCCACTAACCCAGCAGTAACCTGATGTTATAAGGGGGGGAAAAAATAAAGAATATTTGGATAGTTCTCTCTCTCTTTTTGCCATTCTGTTTTCCCAGCAGCATCCCAAGTATTCCCCGACAAGAGGTGAAGCATCAGCACCCAGCACACGCCTGCTGGCAGCACAGGGATGGGGCAGAGCCAGCTCCTGGCTCCAGGAGCAGCCCAGTGCTGTTCCCAGAGCTGCTCCATAGGGAACAGCAGCTTCAGGAGACTTAATTCCCTGCCAGGATTTCCAAACTCTGCTCAGGTGTTGGTGTTTGGCAAGCTCCAGGCAGGCAGGGTATCCTGCCCCTAATTTCACATGCTTTCCCCACTGCAAGAACACTGCACTCACCTGAAACCAGGGGTTTATTTCTCAACACCACTGGCAGGACCTCTCCCCCAAAGCAAAACTATTAAAAATATCCAACTAAGACAGCCAGCACAACACACACTCAATTCAAGTCATGTGCAGCAAAGCAGCCCTTTTTTAATCACCCCTAAGGGCTAATTTTGGTGCATCCTGTGAGACACCAGGGCCACTCAGCAGTGGAAAACATGGGCAGAGTATTTGTGCCACTTTCCTGTAGGAATCTAATGGAATCCTCCTGCTAAGAAGCTTCTGGTGTTCTGGAGAAAAACAGTTCAAACTTGACAAAGTGTCCCAAAAACGAGTGTGTTGCAAAGGTAACACCAGAAAACCTTGTGATGTGCAGATACAACAAGAAGGAAAACATAGACACAGCCCAAGGTTTCACTAATGAGCACCAATATTTTACTTGGCACTAAGTTTATCCTGTCTTTTCTCACTGCTCTCACTCATCTCAACACCTGAGTTGCAATTATTCTATTTCCCCCTCCCCAAAATTATTTTATATTTTCCACACTCCTTATTTAAGTGTTATTGAACCACTGAGACACTATTTTACAAATATAACACACCAACTTCGAGTCTTAAAAGTTTGTATCTTGATTTAAGAACAGCTCCCAGATCACCATTCTGTGTTAACAATGGTATCATGCCTGGAGGGGAAATCTTACACAGTTACCCCAATATTTTAGATATTCAAGCCCTTGAAGTATTAAACCTTCTCCTTTTCAGCCACAAGCACCTCTAACTGTGCAAACCAACAAGGGCTGCAGGAAACCCAAGCTGTACATCCTGTGTTGAAGGCATAAACCTGAACCACTTAAATCACTCACTTATCACAGCTCAGTAAATAAACAGAAGCCCCTTTTGCAGCACAAATGATTGATAAAAATCTGTTAATAAGTTGTTTCACAAACACATCCGACTACAAAAATCAAAGCCAGGCTGAACCCACACAAAACTTCCAAAAATGTAAGCAGCACCAGAACTAATTCTCTCAAGTCTTTAATAAAATGGAGCTCTGTAGGGCACTAATGCTCAGCACCCAAGCAATGCCACCCAATGCAACTGCAGACATCCCTGTTGTCCACATAAACATCTCTTGAATCCTTTTGGAGCCTTAGTTACAGTCAAACAAAGCCAACACAGTGTAATGGAATAAACACCAAGGGGACATTTGGCTCTCCATCAGAAAACCAGGGCTTGGTGTTCTGTCCTGTTTGACTCATGCATTGTGGAAACTACAGCCTAAGAAATACCTCTGCACCTACAGTCCAACTCTCATTTGAAACAGAATCCAAAACACCTCCAAAATTAAATTGGGAAAAAAAGCCACAACCCACCTTTTCTTTTTTTAAACCAGCTCACTAAAAACACCATCAAGCAAAACCACTTACCCTTTGCAATCTTCAAAAAATCAATCCACAGACCAAAAAAGAAACCCCAAAAAACCAAACCCACAACACAAGACACAGCACCCTCAGACAGGAGGAAATAAAACAAGTGTCTCAAGTGTAGTCCACCTTAGATTCTTGGTCAGAGAAGCAGAGGGAAGGGGATGGACTGATGGAGACACACCAACACCTCCCAGCCAAGGGAAGAAGAGGAATTCTAGCAGGGATGGCAAGGTGATGGCTGCAGAAAGTTGGGGTGTAAGGACCAAAGGAGGGCTACAAAGAGTGAAAGAGAGCATGGTAATAATCCCACCATCACCTCCTGGTAGAGACTGCAGTGTCAGCATTATTTCCTGTATTAGATCTCTCCAAATGAGTCAGATTGATGGAAAATGGTAAAAAATGCTCCCATGGCACCCAAAAGCAGCAGGAAAAAGTCAAAGTCAAGTCATACAAGAGCTGCTGAGCACACTCTCTTTCAGCTCTGTTATTTAAAAAGCAATATTTAGAGTTAAAAAAAATCCCCTTCTTGCCATGTTGATGGCCATTTCCACTGATACCCTCCTGTTTTGGGAGAATAACCTTCTATTTAGTCCACACAAGGTTTAAGGGTTCCCACAGAGCCTTATCTGTGCCTCTCCTGACTCTGCCCCCTTCCCAAGGTTTGCCTTGTTATGTCCTAATTTATCTCTTTTTTTCATTCCAGGTGTGGCAAATTGGGACAGCCCTCCTAGCACAGCCCAGCTGAAAGTTTTGGGGATTAGGGTTGGGTATGGAGTGTCCTGCTCAGGTCCCTGTGTGTTCCCTTCTCCCAGTTCCCTGGCCAGATGTTCTTTTATTGCATCCCACTGCAAAGCCAGTGACGTCGGGGCTTCCGTGCTTTGTTTGGAGAAGGGGAAGGCAGGCAGAGCAAGCAATGCCCTCCACCCATGGGACTCCTCTGGCATAGCACAGCACACCCCCCAAATCCCAAAATCCAGCAGCTTTCCCATGTCACCACTGAATCATTTGTGCAGTGCAAACATTAGGGTGACACGGCTCCTCCAAGAGCAGGGATGTACAGCACACAGTGCCTGAAAACCCCCAGTGCCTCCAAGCACAGACATTGATTATTGGACATTTTTACTGCCATTCATGTGCCCAAATTGCACAGCAAATCCTGTACCACTTACTTGTTGGGATTTTCTGCTGGGTAACACAAAGACATTTTGCTACTCCAACACCCTTAGGCAAAATCAGCCACCAGAAGCCTCTGAAAACATGTTATAAAAAAGGGTTGTGCAGAAATAATATAAGCAGCACTCGAACTCAAGCAGCAGTGCTAAGAAATATTATAAAAAAAACCCCAAAATTCATGTATCACAGCCAATAGCTACTTCAGTTATCCACCCATCTGCTTGTTTGGTTACGTATATGGATCCATGATTACACAGAATGGTGCTCACTGTAATTATTTCACTTTAGTTACATGGAGCAGAGAAATATTTCCAGAGATATTTCCTATTTTTGCTGATGGAACTGAAACTCAGCCACTGCTGCTTCTTGTGTGAGAAGTTTTTACATCAGAAATGAGATTTCATGCACAAATTACATAAACACAGGCAGATAATGCTGTAAATACATAAATATTTTCATAGCTACAGACTGAAAACAGAGATCAAGTTTCAGAATTACATGAATTATCTCTTATTGAACATTTTTTTTTGTTTGTTTAGAGAGGGCATGATTTCAATTCCCCCTCCCCACCAAAAGCTGAAGGAGGAAAGTATTCCAATAACTCATTAAGGAATTCATTAAAGCCTTAGTCAGAAAATTACTATTGTCAGAACAGCCTCAGGGGCTACCACAGGCTAGAAAACAGAATTAAAAACGTTTTTAAGTGAAACACAAATTAAAAAGTAACTTTTCAGTCGTTCATCTCCCTATCCAAAACAGCCCCATAAAGAAGAGCAGCCACCCCTGGAATGTTTTGTGGAAGTTTTGGACCTGCAGCAGGTCAAAGAGGAGAGAGGGGCAAGGCTGACACCTCTGATAAATACCTTCAAACTGGCTTAGCAGCAGGTCCTTGTTGGAGCTTCCATTCATTAATAAAAGTCAGCTTGCAGCTCTTTACCTGGGCTCAGACACATCTATAGGTATTTAACAAGATATATTGGATTGCAGTCCTGCAGGGCTGCACTGGAGGGTTACACAAGGCACATCCTCCATGTGCTCCACAGCCAACAAAGCCCAGAAACACAAATATTGCAGGGAAAGAATTCTCCCAAAGCTTTCTGCTGAAGCAAGGCTTCCTGGAGACCTGGCTGTGACTCCAGGTTACCTCCAGCTCATGCTCCCCTCCCCTGCAAGCCCTGCCTTTGCAGAAAGGAAAAGGCACTTCTAACACACAGAAATCTGTGCCAAGTATGGCAAAGAGCCCAAAGTGAGCACTGTTCCAGTGCATCTAAGTCAAGCATTTGTAATATAAGAGAGATAAAGGGCATAACTACAAAACCCACCCAGGTGCTACTTGAAATCACAATCCCAGAAGGGTTTGGGTGGGAAGGGACTTTAAAGACCATCCCACCCCCTGCCATGGGCAGGGACACCTTCCACCAACCCAGGTTGCTCCAAGCCCCGTCCAACCTGCCCTTGGACACTTCCAGGGATGGAAATACCAAATAAAAACCCTCAAATCAGCCCTTAACCTACTGTCACTTGTGTACCATGTATAGTGTGAAACCTCACCTTGTGAAAATTCTCCTTGCATTTTTCAGGAGCAAGAGCAAAAAAAAAAAAACAGCTGAAAAAAAAAATCCTTAAACTGATCAAAAACTTTCTCTGCAGAGTTAAATAAAAGCTTTATTACAGAGCAGGCTGCCTACTGGAAGCCAGCATGTGCTTTGTGAGGAGGACAAAAAAAAAAATAATAATTCCTGGTAAATCCCTATAGAAATCATTTCTCAGAACAATCCCAGCTTGTCATGTTGTCCCTGACCTGGACAAAAACAAACAGGAGTACACACTTATCTGGTATCTTTATCCCTCTCCAATCTCTTGTTGGCAACAAGTGTTTATTGACAGAGAACAAGAGTGGCTGCTGAGTGAACTGGGAGTAATCAAGCACATGGCTGCAGCCAAATTAAGGTCCTTCAGGGAGGAAGGAGTGTGTTCCATCCACCAGCCCCTTCCCTCTTCTTCATGGGATGCCAGGGATGGGGGCACATGGAAATACATCCCCACAGCAAGCATGGAAAAGGAATTGCAAGACAGAATCACACACTGGTTTGAGTTGGAAGGGAACTTAATGATCCTGTAATTCCAACCCCTGCCATGGGCAGGGACACCTTCCACCAGCCCAGGGTGCTCCAAGCCCCGTCCAACCTGGCCTTGGACACTCC
>JAWWEE010000142.1:2480537-2494199 GCA_035221455.1 Xenops minutus
GTCCAAGGCCAGGCTGGACGGGGCTTGGAGCAACCTGGGCTGGTGGGAGGTGTCCCTGCCCATGGCAGGGGGTGGAATGAAATGGGCTTTAAGGTCCCTCCAACCCAAACCATTCTGTGATTCCATGATTCTATATATTCAGGAAAAAAGAAATCATTCTACTATATCAATACATGTTTTAATGTCCAAGGAATGCTGGATCTTCCATTTAATTGAGTTGGTCTAAACAGACAAAGCTGTGTATCTGAGGGGCAGATGCATAAATAAATAATAGACATGCCTGCAAGCTCCCTGGGTGTTAACTAAGATTTAAGCCAACAGTATCATCCTTTTGAGGAGATCAGTAAACTAATTATCTTGGGCTGAAATCCTGGAGAAGTGAAGAAGGGCAATGTTATACCACAGTACTTCAAACTCATCTATTATTCACCTTGTGTTGTTTACACAATTAATTATATTACTTTGTCATAATTTAAGTTACACTTGGCTTCTACTGTCTCTTACTGCATTTAATAGAAACTTTATATTACAGCCTCTGGATCAGGAAAAACATTTACAGAGTGCAGCCAAAGGCCTTTCTGCACTGAAGGCAACAGTGGTGATAAAGATGACAAAGTTTCAGTGCTTTGCACTGAAAAAAATCCCCAAGGACACACTTTTTCTCATGCTATTGTTTGCTGTATCCCCTTTTGCAGTAAATTACTGAGGTAACTGTGAGCTGTATATATTGTCTTTAAAATATTTTGTTCGGGAACTAAAACAAAAAATAAATTATCATTCAAGGTGATGGCTGTTGCCACCAAATAGTTAAAAAAGTGAACTGCCCGATCTCAGTGGGCAACAGCACATAAACACAAAATCAAGGTAACACTGCAGGGCTCAGCCACGTGCCTTGGGAATTCCCTTGCCAGGTAGTCTCTCTGCACTCAATTAAATACCTTTAGATTATCTAAGTGTTGTATAAACATTATCTGACATTTGGAGGCTCTTCCTAAATGTGGGAACAGACATTATGGTTATCACTGAACACTTTGGGCAACACAAAGATGAAGCACCTTAATCTGTTAGGGAGACAAACTTTCCCTGGGACTCACTTGCTCATGCTTGTTAAGGGCAGATCCATAATTTTGTGGAAAACACACCATTCTGGTCAATTGCTGCAAGATATGTTTATTTTCTCATGATTTGGAGCTATCCTAAAATATGAGTGTGGATAAGAATATGTCCTCAAGGAATATCGTGGGAGATTTAGCAGGTAACACTACAAACACCTATGCAGGAAGCACAGGAGGGTGAAAAGCAGTGGAGAAAATCAGCAAAGAATCCCACTGAATATACAAATACCAACCCACAAGCAAACAAAACCAAACTACAAGTTACAAAGTCCTTTTCAGCACTGGTTTGTCAAAGTTGCACACTCCCAATGTTTTCAAGTGTCAATTTGTAAGTACCATGTTTACACTTTTATACATCAAAGGCTCAATTTGGCTGGATATCCTTCATCCTTTCACTAGATGGCAATATTGTATTACATTCCACTATATAAGCAATATTTAAATAAAGAAAGCCAGGTAAACTAGAGCAGTGCATTGAAAAAAAAAAAATATTAAAGTTGACTTCAAGAGCTTGCATTTCCATCAATTCCCTCATTAAGAATCACTTCATTTTTCTCTTTGATAAACCATATGCCAGTTCTTTGATGGTACAGTGAGACTTAGCACTTCCCCCCTCCTCCCAAAGTGATACCTTTACTAGTTCCCATTGAGGAGGATTGCAAATTCCTGTTCCTATGCATATGATAACTAAAGGGAAACCAAAGTCTAAGTGTATAACCACTTAATCTTATTAAAAATCATTTCCCCAATTTCCTTTTGACTCCTGCTTATGTGGAGGTGTTTGGGATCCCTTCTCTGTGACCTTTTCAGTTCTCAGAGCCTGCTGAATTCCCCCCTACCCTCAGCCATATGGAATTAATTCTCTTGATCTGCAGCTTAAAAATGTGTTTGTTTCCACTCTTTTCCTGTATCTTTACAGCAAGAAACAAGTGAAGCAGGAAACATTAGATGAAGCAGAAGAATGATTTATAGGTTAAAGGGAAGGAAAATGTATTTAGAGAAGAAGAATGAGAAAGTTGCAGTGACAGGACCTGCTTCAGAGGTATGTTCTAAACATTTTTTGGGCCAGGAAAGAGAACCCCAGTCAAGCCTGCATGCTCAGGTCATTAAGCAAGAGACTTATTTTTAGTTGTTTCAGATTCACGAGCTGTGTAACCTCAACAGGGGTGATGGAAAGAGTTTGATTTCAGGTGACTGCACACCCGTTGGCCTCAGGCATATTTCTGGTTGGTAAGAAATGAGGTATTTCAGATTCAGGTTTGGAGAGCTGGTAAGAACCAGTGCTGGTGCACACACCCTGGAGAGTGTGGAGAATTTGTTTTAGTGATGAAAAGTGATTAGGAATCACTGCTGATGGCAGCAGCCTCCTTTTTCTTACACAAAGCTACTCTTTCCCCCAGAAAAGTTCTATAGTTTGGCAAATCAAAGCAGTCTGGAAACAGTTCCCTGCCTAATGGACCACTGGATGCCAAAAGGCCTTGAGAACTCTGTGTTTGGCTTCTAAAAGTCACCTTGTGTGGTTTGGACAGGCTTGACTGCTGGGTGTTGCAGCTGGAGCATTTATTGTAATGACACCTAAAGTTTTACAGAAGGGGAGCACTCCAGGGTAACAATCCCAGACACACACACCTCCTCTGGGGGGTTCCAGAGAGAGCCAAACCTGGAATTCCAGTCAGCATCCAATAACTTACAGCCCAGCACTGACTTATTGACACTTGTAACTGCTGTAAACCAAGGCAATAAACCTTACTCCAGAGCTTATTATAAGCTTTTAATTTCCTGACTCAACTAGAAGATCTTTATATCATCTAAGAGAAAGGAGGATCTCAGATGTGAAGCTTTAGGACTACAAGTAGCTCATTCTGGATCCAAATCACTGACAACGATCCATTGTTATAACAGGCAACCAGACAAGAGATCCCAGTTCAAAGCTTATATTGACCTTTCCTCCTATTTAAGTCTTAGATCGTCACTGCTCTCAAGATATTTACCTGTGATTAATTTTCAAGTTTTAATTTACAAGCTAAACCCTTTTCTTCTTGCCCCATTCCATTTTATATATGTTCTGGTTTGCATTCATCTGAATGACCATGGGACACCACCTATAAACTGTTCAACGTTCTCTCTGCAAGGAAATAAATTCTTCCATATTTCTGGTAGGAATAATTTAACTAACATGGCTTTATATCCCCATAACACACTGAAAACAATGCTGAAATAAATATTTTCAGAAACTACTTGTTCATTACACAGTGACCTTGGCACATTATGTACTACAGGATTGTACCTTAGTGATCAGCAGCAAAAAAAAGGGATAGCAAAGAATTGTTCCATTCAAGAAATAATTCAATGACTGTGTTCCAGAACAGCTTCAGTCATGGAGGGTTATTTCATTCTAACAATGTTTCCCCCCCACACACACCTCACAACATCCTGTTTTCTTATGGGAGAGAAGGAAAAGAGAAAGAAAAAGTCTCATGACTTGAAAATCTAAGGACATGTTTTCCTCTTTCAGAGAGGTTAGAAGAAGGTGAAGCTAAGGATTAAACTTAATGTATCATTTTTAGTATTCTATTTGAATAAAATTTAAATTACATTAGATGCATACTACAGTATTTTTGAAGTAAAAGATGCAGGATACTATTGAACTTCTCCCTTTGCTTATTAAATTGGCATTAGAATAACAAAGGACAAATTCATCCTCATTTAAAACCATATTTGGAATGCAAATCACTAATAAGGGGGGGGTGGGTGTAAAAGCTCTGATATAAACTGTGTATTAATCAATTGTGCAGCGACTCTTCCCTGCTCCAGGAGTAGGGGACAAGTGGCCCTCCTGGCACCACCCCTGGCACTGCAGGGCATAGCTGTATGCACACAGGCAAAGAGAGAGCTCAGAACTTCACATTTCTGAGAACTACCAACTCAAGGCGTAAATTTAACAACCCCCTGTCAGAAAATAACTAAAAAGAGCCACATTTATTTCAAAATGTTGGATTTATGATGAATTCTTGAGAATTCTCTGTAATCCGTGACAAGGGGTGGGAGGGGATATAAATCACGTTGAAGTCAGCTGATCCCGTGACATTTCATTCATTTAAGGTCAAAACCTCATTATTCCAATGTAATGGAATGTGAAAGTAGACAGTGGTTTCAATTTGCCTCTAACCTAAAATTCCACTCAGGACATAAAATGAAGTCACAACTTAATAGTCACAACCCAGCACAAACGCCAGAAACCACGGGTGAGCAGGGAAGCAAATGCCACGCCTGAGTTTGAAGAGACTGGGGTAATTTTGGTTAGACTCTGAACTGAGTGTGATTTGCTCTCCTGAGTTCAACACTGGTTCCTTATCAAGGATCAGCTCCTTCACTACAGTGATAACTGCTGGTCACAGTCTGTGCAGGAGTTTCATGCACACATTGAACCTTCAAGGAGTTCCTCAAGACCCAAAATATAGTATCATCATGTTCTTATCAGAGAAAAGATAAGTAATTACTGTCTATTAAAATTTTGTAAGATTAACTTAATCTTAGACCTAAACTATACATTTGATTTCAATTTTGTGTGACTGATCTGTAGAAATAAGTCTGTTGCTTCCTTCACACATTGGTCTGTCCGTGGATCAAGATAGCAATTCCTAATTTCTTGTACAACATGGACTATGTACACACACAAATGTCAAAGAAATTTAGAGAGATTTATTAACTACATTTCTACTAATAGACACGATTGAGCATTCAACTACGTCTGATAAAAATGAGCTATAAACTAACATTGCATTTCTTAATGTCATTTCCTTAATTATCAGCTACTACTCAAGAGTGGCAACACATGAGCCTGATAGGACAGTGATGTAAGAAATACTTGAACTTTATTTTTCTGGCAACTGAGGAGGAGCTAAGCATTTAGGGAGAACTTATACAGCTCAAAGGCCATCTGAGAAATATGTACTTATTAAAAAAAAAGAAAACCAACAACCCTGTCCTCCCAAAACCCCCAAAACAACCCACACCACACAACCCTAATTGTGGCAGTTTGGTTTTTTTTTTAAGGTAAGAATCTTTTTGCTGCAGCCAGTCTACTTTTGTATTCTTTAGCACAGAGAAATAAGAACTCCTACAAGAGGGTAATGAATATAACATATCTGCTGATTTTTTTAAAGCCTTTATTGACAAAGAATATTTCAATAATGGTTCAAGCAGCAGCCTTTTTGTATTCCAGGAATGACTTCTCTAACCCATTTATTTATTATTTCACTAGTGCAGAGGGATCACTCAGGAAACCATCAGCTACTCTAAAGAGCCCCTCAGAGCCCCCACTCCTGTCTTTGTCTGACCCCCAGTCCAGGCTGCTTGTGATTATTGCAATCCTTATAAGAAAGGCTTCAGACAATCACTGTGTTCCTGAGCTCCTTGGGTACAGGAGAGCAAACAGAGCCAAGGAGACAGAGTTCACAAATTCAATTAGCAGGTATTTAAAAGCACCAATGTAATTATATATTATGGAACTCCAAAGCTCAGTACTCATGGAATCTTTCCCATTCTCCTGTAAAATATATTTAATGTGAAAAAACAGTCAAGGGTCTCTCATCATCAAACCTTTTGGATTTGAAATAACCTCCTGACAGAGGATGACTGGGGCATTCCCATGGCTGTAGCCAAGCAGTGCAGAAGGGGATTCCATCAGCACCACCCAACCAACACTCACACTCAGTTACCTGTTCCCATTTGGTCATTGCACAGATTTCCCTTGGCATTCTCCAAGCTGCACTTCCCCTCTGCTCCCTCCAGATCACCACACCTCTGTTACCTCTCCCAACTACAACTTCTTCAGCTTTAGAAACCAACAGGAGCCAAGGCAATATGAAAAACAGTTTTGATTATGTCTTAAAGGGATGTGAGGAGTTTGGGGTGCAGGGGTTTATTTTTTTGTGTATCTAGCAGTAGCTAGGATTTCCAGATGGAAAGATGATGCTACAGAGCACAGCACATATTTGTCTTCATGAATTTCTCCTGTTATGTCTCTGCCTGAATATTCATTATGAATTGATCAGCATATTTTATTGGTATGTCTCACACAGATTGTTTCTGGCTCTTACAGCCTATCAACATGTTGGTTCACCAACTGGTAGGCCATTTAATTTATCAGCTGTTTTCAGGGCTAATATTTAGGGGGAAAAAAAAGCTTAAAATAAAGCATGAAAATAGCTAAAAAACAAAAAAAATAAAAGGCCCTATCAAATATGGGATTCCATCCAACTATATTCAGTAGCTATAAAGAATGCACCACTCTAAACTGGGTTTAATCAGCTCCCTGCAGGGCTGGTACTGCCACATGGCTGAGACAGCCCCACCTGGCCCAGGCAGAATTGTCCTGAGGCAGCACTCCTACCTTCCTCCCCAGACATGGATGACCAGAACAATGCTTTTTTGTTCCTAGAGAGTCTCTTAACTGCATATCCAAAGTGTCCTGCACTGTGCTGGGAAGCCACTGCCACGTGTGACTCAGCTCACTGAGGTTTCAGCATTACTTGTGGCACTTTCAAGTGTAACTTTATAAAAAAGTCTGTCTCAAAGCCTGGGTTTGAACGATTTCAAAAATTTGCCTTATTATTTTGACCTTGTTTTTTGCAAAGACAGACTAATACTAACATAGATGTCCTGTGTGTTACATCACTTTTTGGTCAGTGATCCGTGGCCCTTCCCTATTTTCAATGTCAAATGGCTCTCAGATTATGTATAGAGATCATAGACCACTCGATATTTTGTTATGAATGTCTCCAATTCATGCTAATTAACACTTCCAAACCAACTCTGCCAAACCATTTGCCTTCAGGGGCCCCCCAAAAGAGCCTTGGATGGAAACCTGTCGTTTCAGGGTTCAGAAGTATTGACTTACCCAGACCCAGACAGCAGGACAGGAACGGGTCTGTCAGGCCAGGTATCCAAGTGAAGCTGTTGCAAGTGTGGTCAGAACTACAAAATTCCATGTGAGTCTTCATATTATTTTTTCCCAAATGGAGAAAGGTGATGCTCAGGAAAAACTGGAATTAGTTTAGGCCTGGTTCTAGTCATGTTAATCTCTCCCATTTTGTCCTAAACCCCCAAGACACACCTGTCCCAGGAGGATGTGTTTGTCATCCAGTGTTTGGTCAAAGGGTGGACTCGATGGTCTTGGAGGTGTTTTCCAACCTTAATAGTTCTCTGATAAAGAAGTGCTGTACAAATCACAGCTCACAAGCATGGAGTACAGGTAGTTCTCACTCACACAGAGAATTCAGCCCAGAGCTGCTCCTGCACTACCAGCTAAATGCTGTCAGCAGAAGCCTTTTCTACCTAGGGATTAATTAGTGAGGTTTTAATTCACAGGGGAGAGCCTTCCAATTTGTAGGAAGAGGGTAGAGGCCTCACATAAATGAAACTGAGATGTGACTTATTTAAAAAAAAGAAAACTTAAAAATAATTTTTTCTTTTTGGTGAGACACACTGAAGTTTGAGATTGCTTGCAATCTGGAGAACCTTCTAGGAAAAGAGTGTGGAACTGTTAAGGAGAAGATAAAGGAACTTTGCAAAGTAGAGCGTATAAATAAACTTATGCAGCATATGTCAGTACACCTTCCTAAGGATGAAAGGAAGTTTGAATGATGAATTTGAAGAACTGGAAAGCCACTTCCTTGGGAAAATGAGCAGCTTTTTTTTTTTTTTTTGAAGTTTCACTAGTTTGCTATTCTCACACACCACAGCTCAGCCTTTAAAGGCAGGTGACTTCCAAGACTGAAAACAGTGTTGTTGTGCCAGACAAAACTCCTTAGACTGGACTGACAGAAAAGCTACTTTAATCACTCCATCAGGATAGTGAATGAAATCCTCAAAATACCTGATGATTCAGTTCTCAAATATATCACTGCTCCAAATTCTTTCATACAGAATTTGTTCACATTATATGGGCAAAGAGAATGGAAAAGGGATGGAATCTGATCCTTAAGATATTACTCTCATCAACAGTGCTCAACAGTATAAAAATACACAGAGAAACTCAAACAATAAAAGGAAATTCAGTGATTTTCCTCACGTGAGTCTTGCAAATAAAAAAGCTGTACCTTTTTGTACTAAAGACAACAAAAGAATATTGAGTAATAATAAATCCTGTCTCTGCAGCTAAAATGCAGGCATATATGACATCTTGTACACACTCAGCCTGCTCTGGAGGAGAACACAGAGAATCAGTCCCAGAACCTGGGGCTGTTTCATAAATACCAAGCAATGTGTTCACCAGGTAGCAAGAGACATGAATAGCTGGTGTCAACTCAATTACACCTGTGACAGATATTTAGCAGTGCTATGGAAAACAAATTCTGACTGCTTTATTCATTTTTTCATTGGCAGAAACATTCAAACTGCAAGGGTTATATTTGACTAATGCCTCCATTATGCATCTGAAAATAAGATATATTGGGCACAGCAACATCTCAAACCTCAATTAACCCAATCACATCATTCTGGGAACATAATTTCTGGATAGCTGGGATGATTCTCAACAGATAGGCAGACATAAAAATTTAATACCTTGCAGCACTTGATTCTGCACAGATAAAATTTCAGGACCTGCTGTAGCTAAATATGGGTACATTTGTAATAATACGACCCCTATACCATCACTTTAAATGTCAGTATTGATATTCAGCATGATTTCCTATGTATGATGGCTCAAGTCAATTATAATGACAGATAGCATCCTACTGGCTTATCTGATTACCTCTGACCTTTTAACAGCTGCAGAAAGCCAAAACAGCCTGAAAGAACAACTCATGCATATATGACACAAAGCTGGAATTTCCTATCTGAGCCATAGTCAAGAACACATTGAATGTCAGCAGATTTCTGACAAAGCCTATAGCAAATAATTTCTTGGATGGTTTGGCACCATGAGAGCCTGTCATTTATTATAGCTGAGTACTGACAGTGGACATAAACTTGATTAATTTTATATCAATACATGATATGAAAGTCATTACAACACATAGCTCATTTTAAAAATTTGGAACCCACTACCCAAAGTAACCATTCATTTTGATTATTATTTCTTTTATCAGAAGCTCCGTGAGATGATTTAAGGCTGCATGGCCTTCACAGGGAAACAAAAATCAATATCAAGTGCAATTGTGTATATTCAAAAATAAAGTGCCCTTTTGAACAAGAGATTATTACCAACTACTCAGAGAAGTCTCCTTGCTCAGCTGTCCTTGCTCATTCCTCAGAGATGACTACTCAAGTGTTAGTTTAATAACTAATCTAAAGTTTATCTCTGTGTTGCTAAAACCCCCCATAACCACCCAGCCAAAATCCTGTCACTTCCAGGAATTAACAAACCAGATCTCAAATATTTTCCACTGTGGTAGCAAAAACATTGAAGTAGAATGAAACACAGCATGTTTGCCTTTGTATTTCCAATATAAGATTACCTTGAGTATCTTAGCACTTGGAAGGAGCAGCAGAATGTTGACTTGTATAACTGACCTTGGACGTACAGCATTGCTTTTTGTGACAAAAATCAGAGTATATTCCAGCCCTAAGGGGAAGCAGCTTTACAGCCCCAGTGCATCCCCATTGCTCATGCTATGCTGAAAAAGCCATCCAAAATGAAGCTGCTTCTGAGAGTAGGCTGATATTAATTTGTCTTCAACTAGTTTTCATGGAATTCTTCAGAAACTGTTTTAAATTCTCTCAACATAAAAAAGCTCCTGACTCACCCACCAGTAACAAAATAACTGAATAGAACTTCCACAGCTCCAGAACTGGGAAGAAATCCCAGCTGTGCTTGAGGAAACACCACAATCACCATCATTTTTACCTGGCCCACAATTTTACCTTAGAAATCAGTGATACTGTAAATTGCCTCTATTGGGAGTAAACTGAGAATGAACAGCACGATGCAACTCAGTGGTTTATTGACTATTAAAGTTTCAAGATGAAAACAAAAAAAAAACAGACTCAATTTGAAAAATTTATGAGCAACTACTTCTGTAATATCTGGCTAACTGAGAACAATAAAGAGAAAAGTAAAATATCTACATATTTTGGAAGGAGAATGCATGTTTTTGTTTACACAGGAACTATTACCAAAGAAATTTAATACAGACAGTTGCAAAGGTCACACTAAGGGGGCAGAAACCTCTCTTTGGGAGCTCATTTAAAACAAGGGGCTGCCAGGTGCTCTTGAAAGTCCTTTCATACCCACACATCACCATGTCACCCTCAGTAGCACCAGCTGCACCTTTCTTGGGGCTCTGGCAACCCAAGAGCATTGTCATTCCATAACCCTGAGGGCTCTGTCCCAGCCTGCAATGATCCCACAGGAAAAATGAGGACACCTGAAGCAATGGAAGGAGGACCTTCACTCCAATGAGTTTCAGAAAGCTAAATATTTAAGAGATGAAAGAATGTAATTAGGATAGTAATACATATCAAACAATGTTAATAACTTTTCTAAGCAGAGAGAATACCCAGTTTATTCAGCTATCATAAAACAAATATTAAATATAGTCTGGGAAAAAGAAAAGACATATTATTTCTGCTCAGAAAAGTAATTAAAAAGCGAACAGAATGGCTTGGCAGCTGCACAATAATCCCCTCCAACATCTCAAAAAGCCCATACTGGTGCAAGATGCTCTACCCAGCATCACTAGATAAGAATATTGCTGCAAACAGTGGAATGCCTCCCAAAAGATCTACTTTAGATCTTTCTACTACAAAGGAATCAAATCAGAAACAATACAAGTTTCAAGAGAACATTTGAAATATTCACGTATAACACCTAAAAAGAGTAACTGAGGGGAACATGACAGAACCTGTTATTGTGTTCCTTCAACAAGCAAAGCCAGAACTTCATGAATGTGAGACCCAATGCAGTCAATAGATGTCTGCGAGAGCACAGCAGTCTCTCCTCTGAAATATGCTACAGGAAGGGACTGCTGTTTGTAAAGCTCTGTACAGATGCCATAACATCTATTACAAGAGAAAAGTCAATTAATGTGCAATCCAAGCCTTGCTTTGGAGTTTATCTGCATGCAAAATACAGTCAGGAGCAGTAAGAGCATGCTATTTCCTTGAACAGTGGAGAAAATGAGGATGGTTTAATCAATATTATGACAATTTAAGGTTTGCTCCCCTACTAGTCAACTCAGTAAACACTTATTGTGCAGGAAGGTAATGTATTGGAGCCAGGGTAATCAGAGGAGAAAAGACCAGTCAGTGGCTTCCTGGGAAGCCAATCCTATTGCATATTGCAAGAGATGCTTTATAAAAGAAATGCTCCTTGAAAGCTTGCTCTGAGATATCCTGTCTTTAGGTTTATGTTTGTCTTAGGGTTTTTATTTAAAACCCTCCAGTTTTCAAGGTCAAAGAGCCTTTCCCCCTCCACTGGTGGTAACCTTCTACTCAAGTAAATAGCCAAGCCCTGGGTGTTTTACCAGTCTTTCTTAAAAATGGGATGTAGAGAAAAGAAAGAGCAGCTCACAGGGGCATCACAGGGCAGGAAAGTGCTTCTCTGCTTCACGTGAGGTGGAACTTGCTCAGGTAACTGAGTGCTCAGAGAGAGGAATGCTTTGTGTTTGCTCGTTGTACCAGCCAACAGCCCTGGGCTTCCACTCCAGCTTCGGAGCCAAATTAGTGTCTTACGAGAAATTTGGGAGCTGCTGATTTACTGAGAAAAGCTGAAATGGGGACTTGAGAATCAAAGTTTTGAACTGTAAGGCCAAGGCCTGCCAGCTCCATTTTCACTTCAATTGAGGGTTCAAAACAGGGAAAAAAGCTAAAAACTATCTGTGGAAACAGAAAATGGGTCCCAAAGTGCCTAAACTAACCTCATCCTCCTTTCAAGAAACTCATCTTAGCTGCCAATAAACTCCCTAAGCTTCCACAGAAGATACCTTCCTTTGTGTTTTTAAACCAGAAACCACAAGCCAATTAATGCTTTGTGGAAAAAAAATTATTGTTAAGGTTGTTTTTCAAACTCAAATGGCGATACTTTACAGTAAATGGACTTTATTTAATGCTCAATTAAATTTTAATTGCTTGGTGACACTATTCATAACCATCAAACCAGCTAATGTTTATTAATAGCCATTTCTGATAGAGTATAGCACCTCAGATTGCCATGTGAATTTGAGGAGACAAAAATAAATTCGATACAGTTGCCAGCTGAACAATCACATTAAACACACCTCTCTTGCTTTAATGCTCAGGTGAGTTTAAGATAGCTGAAACTTTAAAACAAATAAAGTACATGTACTAAATCTACTGCAGAGATTAGGGTAGGAGCAGCTCACAGAACTTGAAATCATGGACACAGCATCAGTGGGGCCACACACAGCACCACCTTAGTTACTGCTATAAACATATATAAATCACCACAGCCCCAGGGTTTTGGTTCCCCTGCAGAAGAAGAGGGACCAATTGCTATGCTGGTTTTCATCCAGACCCTTTTAATCAGGTATAATTTACTCAAGGAATTCATTGCAGTATAAACAAAGGTTTGACTATCACAGACAACTGGTTGTTCTGTCATAGCTTTCCCCATTCCCCTTCCTATCCTAATATAAGGAAATCTAAGAAATAGGAAACATAAATATTGATAAGAGGGAGAAAACACTGGAAGCCACTTCAGTGCAAATGCTATAAACCATCAGGAAATTAATACCTTACAGAAACTCCTTAACAAGACACACAAAACATCCCCATCTTAAATTAACAAAGTTATTCTCTGCCAGTCACACCCTTTAACACTCACCTCACCATCAGCAGTCTTTCCTCACACATCCCTCCCGTGGCAAGCTCAGATCCTCCCCAGGAACTTCTTCCCTTGCTGCCCTCTGGACATGAAGCTTTCCCAGCAGCTGCTTCTAATGGGGGGTTTGATGCTACCTGGGGGAAGTCATTGAGCCCTCCCTCCTCCTCTCCTGACCTGCTGCCTCGCAGGTCACACATTCCCCACTCTGAACATCAGCTGTTGGTAGAAAAGCAGAACACAGTGTACCAGCCTTTGAAACGTGGATTAGTGATGGGTATAACCAACAGAGGCAAGTCCAGTTGCTGCCACAGAGAGCAGGTTTTTAGCTGTAGGCAACATGTGTGGGTGGGGGTTTTATTCACCTTTTCCTTTGGTTGGGGGGCTGAGGTGATGACCATCCTGTCCTCTACTACCAGAAGCTCACAGGAGGCTAATTGTGGCTTTGAGCAATTCAGTTCCTCTAGGAGGGAACGTATCTATCACGGATAGCTTTGAGAGGAGCTCACGAATTGCTCTCTGGAGAGAAGGGGAAAGTCTTCTTCTGTCACCAGTTTGCCAGGTTTATACAAAATTCAGCTGCTCTATTCATTCCAATGCATGGCTTTGTCAGGAGCAGTTTTTGTGGGGTTTTTTTCCACTCTTTTGATGCCTAAAGGTTTGGTGTGAATTTTGTAGATTATTTTAGAGTTTTAGAAGTATAGGTTTTCTTGCTCACATATTAAGTGGTGTTAGAAGTTACTAAAGTGATTTTCTCAC